>OZ012693.1:37671024-37716870 GCA_963942565.1 Maea johnstoni | reverse complement strand
CATCTTTGACGATATAATGAGAATTCACATCTCAGATCAGTATAAAGATAGCATGATGGTGCGCTGTGCTGCCACCTTTTGAGTAATTAATAAGCTTTACAATTACAATTACAACCCCCCCCCCCCCCCCCCCCCCCCCGCTCTTAACTGCCAGATATCACATGAAAGCCTTGCAATTATTATTAGTAACCCCTTCTCTAAACGGCCAGGAATCATATGAAAACATAAACAAGCACATTTTTAAGATATTTCCTGACTGTGAGAAAAAAATATTTTGAAATCATTTCTGAGTATGCTTATTTCGTACATTGTTGCATATAGTCATTAGTTGCAATAAATCGTCTTACTACCCCCCTTTTCTACTCAGAGAGTAGGGGTTGGAAGCATAGAGATAAGTATGGCTATCTCTCAGACCAGAATTCCCCACTTTGGAAATTAATGGAGGGGAAAATACCTTACTTTCCCTGCATCTCATTGCCATTTCGGTTATTCGGAATTGATGATCCGAAAAAGAGGTTATAAAGTTTTATTGCGAATATCCTATCTGTGCCGAACTATCACATCATGGATGGGTCGTTATCATAGCAAGCGGTGCTATAAGACCGCTAGAATCCTTCATGGCCTCCTGAAGAGCAACACAAGTAGCTCAATGAATAATAAAATTATGCCATATGGACCCGCGGTTGGAGAAATCGAACTTTGAACCTCCATTTTGATGCTCCCTTCAGGAGGAAATAAAGCAATAAAATACAATTCAGTGAACAGTTACTGAAGTCGGCGCATTTATTTTAAACACTTCTGCATTGGCGAGTGGAATTTTATCGTGGATTTAGTGCACTCACGGTCCCGCTTACTAATGTATGGAATTGTGATTAATCATTAAATGTGGATAGGATGATCATTTGTGTGTGAAATCCCCCCTCTGTATGGATCATTATTAGACCATTAAGTGCACCAGGGGGCCCACAAGTTGCTCAACTTTTCAAGGGATTTCAGTTCAGCCTTCACTCTAGTGGTTTGAATCACGAATGTCGATGACCGGATACCGATACGCAACCAGCAGGTCTCGTTTATCAGCCTGGACACAACTAACAGCCCAAATGTTGACAAGAACCACTCAATTTTTTTCGTAAAATCATATTTTGTTATCATCATATGTGTGATCTCCAGATGGAAATGGCTTAAAAGCTCCTTGAACATATATATAATATATACCATCAAAGTTAATGAAATTTCTTTGTACAGGAAATAGCTTCTATGTAATAGTTCCTTGAATATAACTAGCGTCCATGTAATAGTTCCTTGAAAAGCAAATATAGAGTATATCTAGTCAGATGAAACTGGAATTCGAAACCTACACTATATATAGTAAGGTGAGACAGGAGCTCAGGTTAATTGGTAATTAAGACCAATTAGCGAGACCTACTTAGATCAATTACCCCAAGCTGGACTAATTAGACCTAGATATCATGAACTGGTGGTAACCCTAGTCAATCCATACCAAAGGATCCATATATATATATATATATATATATATATATATATATATATATATATATATATATATATATATATATATATATATATATATATATATATAGATATATATATATCTATATATATATATATGTATGTATGTATGTATGTATGTATGTATGTATGTATATATATATATATATATATATATTATATATATATATATATATATATATATATATATATATATATATATATATATATATATATATATACATATATATATATATATATATATATATATATATATATATATATATATATATATATATATACATGATATTACAGAGTGATGGACTACAAATACAAATACAATAATAGTATGTTAATGCATAGGGGTATTGTTTCTATATGGTTCGTTAAAATTGACCATACATGTATAAGTAGTGGTAGAGTTGTGATATATTTCGACAAAAACAACTGCAGGGAACTAGTCCATTAAGAGCGCAATAATGCGATATCAGTGTGGCGTAGGCGGCCATCTTTCTTTAATGATCCGCTGAATCTCTACAACTGGCCATTCAATGATGGGACGCACACACACACCATTCTGGCGGCAGCAATTAACAATATTGAACTGGTGCAATTAGATTTAATGCGGTGGCTCTGCAATCTCTTAGTATATTGCCTGCAATCAATAGAGACAAAAACGCTGGCCACTTTGAGGTGTGTGGCTAAATGGCGGCTTACCTTTTCATGGCGGAACATTAATCACGCGGCTAAAATACTATGCTAATGAGTTTCAGGCCTGAATGTGGGTACTTTGATGGGCGCCTGATTGAACGGAGGGATTGAACCAAGAGTGGTGAGAGATGTTTGCGGGGATCCCATTAACATGATACTGGTATAGTGGGAGATAGTCGTAGAATATAGGCCTATATATATATATATATATATATATATATATATATATATATATATATATATATATATATATATATATATATATATATATATATATATATATATATATATATATATATATATATGTATATATATATATTTGTATGTATATATATATATTTATATAAACTGTAGTCCACAAAGACAACCAAGCAGTTTTGATAAAACTTATATTTTTATTAGTGATAGGTTAGAATTTCTTTAATTGTTTATTTTTCAGAAAGGCTAGTTATATATGTTTAATTGCAGATTGTTTATTCTTAAAATGTAAGGTTCAATTTTAGGAAAAGAACAGAAAGGATATTTGTTTATATATATATATATATATATATATATATTTATTTATATATATATATATATATATATATATATATATATATATATATATATATATATTTATGTATATATATATACATATATATATTTCATAGTATTGAGAGAAATTTCAGAATTCTATATTTTTCATATAAAGAATTTTTTTATCATGAATTTCTACAATACTTTATCATTTCTGCATTCGTCTATATCTTCAATTGATTTTAGTCAGATAAAATTTTCATTCCCTCTTTTTTCTAATTAATAACTCAAAAAATAATGACCTATCATTGATAAAAATTGAATAAATGATTGGTTCCATTTATTGATATGGTCTATAGGTTATCTCTACTAGTATTAAGGGGCTGTTTATTTAGTAAAAATGCAGTTATATATTCTGCTATTTACCCCCTAATGATTGGCCAATGACAATTTTGGTAATAGGCCATCTTGTAGCAGGAAGAAAAAATAATTCAGAAATTTTATATGTTATTACTTTTGATTGATTTCTGGCAAACCATTAATCATAAATTAAATTGAATTAAATTTAAAAAGTTGTAATATTTTTTTCCATTAGATGTGTTTTATTATGTCATTGACAGACTGTATATCTATCGGAAATCTCACTTTTTTAGTCAGTGGTATGAAGATTGTGGGCCTCAATTTCATATATTTAGGAGAATCTTTGCATAATTTCCTATTCAGTGTTGTACTCATTGCTCTTATTGATAATGATAGGACCTGGTAGAGAGTATCGTCTGCTACTCTTATACTTTTGAAAATAACTTGACAATTAAGAAAATGTTTGCAAAATGTTTGAATGAGAGTTGTTTTGTGGCTTCTGATAAACATTTCTCCTTGAAATATTTTCCAAAAAATGCTTTTGTAAGTGAAATATTTCCAAAATCGTCAGGCCTGTTTTTGCCGCTCTGAGTGGTAGTGGGTTAATAAGCTCGGCCAAAGGTTAGGTTAGGAACTTGGGGATAGGGGGCCTGTTGTGATGTCCTTACAAATCTCTCCATAAGTTTTGATTTCGATGGTCAAAATGTGACTTTTATATGGTTTTGTGATAAAAAAAATAAAAAGTGACCTCACCCACCCTCTAACATATAAACGGACCCCCTGCTCCTGAGCCTTGCACCTGGACCTAATGCAATTGTACAGCCACTTGAGAACCTCTACTCAGATGTATCTGTTTGATTGAATTTATTTATTTAGTGGGCCTCGTGTCGTCGATGCGACGGTGCTCGTTTTATTGCTCCTTATTCCTGCACTCATCTGTACATTTCCCTCTAGTTTCATTAGTAGCGACCATAAGCTACCGTGAACATATTTCTGAGTTCCGGGGAAGTCCTCTCCTTCATTTCCTTCTCTAATCTATCTATCTCTTTATGCGTCCGAGTTTCCAGCACTATCCCTTTGCCTCGTCGTCCGCGACTATCTATCATTGTCGTATTTCATATTGCACCTCTTTAGCGTCGACTATTACCTTCTGAGTGTCCGCTATAATAGCATTTTCTTGCTCCGTAATTATCATTTCCATTATCCCGCTCTCCTTCCTTTCATTTTCCTCCTTCAAAGTTGCTAATTATGTGGACTTTTTTGGGATATTGATTAGAGGGGAGCGGCGTAAAGGACGCCCGCCTCCGCTGATGACTTTACATCAAAACCACAGCCAGCACTTAATAGGCAAAATGACTATTGTACGGCTTAATCCTCATATATTGTTCCCTGAAAGGACCCGTTAGTGCTACTACTACCAGCAACACACACGGCTCTCAAAGCCCCAATCTAATCCATAAGCCAATACACAACAACGTCGTACCGCATGCAATTAGAAAATGGACTGGAAATTTTCTGCATTTGTTCATCGCCGCGTGTGGATTTCATTTGGCCGAGGCATGGAATGCATTGCAATCAAATTTCACCTCTGAAATGCCTGTCCTAGGGAACGCTAATTGCGGGGAGGGGAGCGCGTTTCATTATCCTTCCCGTTAATTGTGTGCCACATAGGCATCTGGCATACATACCATTTATAACGTCTATTTCATGTCTATTTCACGGCACCTTCCACTCATGCACAGCCACAGCCTTGGCTCCACTTAATTCTCTTTATCAACGCGTTCACCTATTAAACTGCTAACTAACGTCCACTAAGTAATTGTCAGGCCCTCAAATATGTGTGTTTGTTTCTGCTACCTATGCAAGGCCAATTTAGATTTAAATTGTTCATTGTTAGAATCTGTTTTTATGGTATTTTCTTACATTATTGTTTATGTTGATCCAAATATCTTATATATGTATATATATATATATATATATATATATATATATATATATATATATATATATATATATATATATATATATATATATATATATATATATATATATATATATATATATATATGTGTGTGTGTATATATATTTATGTATATATATTTATATATATTTATATATATATATATATATATATATATATATATATATTTATATATATATATATATATATATATATATATATATATATATATATATATATATATATACATATATATATATATATATATATTTCTAATTAAAATCAGATTTCTGCTTACAAACAGTAATATATGCATGAGCTAAAAGTAAATTTTTGAGTGTATTCCTCAGAACTGGCCTCTCTCTTTGTCTAATCCTTTATAATTAAACCCATGGTATTGTTAATCTGATGTATGAATAGAGAATGTGGCTGTCACAACAGTGGACTTCCCTCTGTAATTGATGAGGCGTGACAAACAGTTAGATCCATCCCCTCCCCTCCTGCCAAATCCACTTTATGACTTCTAACACCCACCCCGATCCAGTCCTATTATGCCAAATCACAACATTCATACACACATAAAATAACCATTTCAGTAATCAAATCTGTGAATTATAAATGTCTCTTGTCTAAATAGCGGCTATCTGCGGCTGCGATCTTTTCATTGAAATGTGTCAACAGATCGGAGTCCGTTTCGCCACACGGCCATTGTTGCTCCTTTTTGCTCTTCACGCTTAAACAGTTCGGGAGCCGCCTATATAAATGACTGCCGTCACAATGGCTGAATGTATCGAGGACTTTATCGCTGCAGCCCATATTGTGACGGGAGGACGTCGGTATTGTGATTTAAAACGAGATTGATAAGTGAGCCGCATCTATTCAGAGTTTTAATTAAAGAGAAACCATTATAATTAGAAGATGTAATCTAGTTCTCCGGCGCGCACACTTCGGCATTAAAACAGGCAGCGCTCAGTCTCACTCAGCATTAATAGACCCAGATGGCTATCTCCAGAGGTCAACATCGCCTAACGTTTGGCATAAAGTATTGCCAGTTAACAGGGAATACCAATTTATTTTTAATAGCTTTCCTAACCACGGAGATTACTGTTTAGTTTATGTAAGTGATTTCGGAAAGGTGTTTAAGGAGATATGGGTCGCAAGTATTTCTATTAAACCCGATAGTGTTGTTACTTAGATGGTGATTTTATCTATGGATTGAGTATTATATAGAACTTAATGCTTTTCCTGCTGCTCTATAATGAACTATTTAGGAAAGTAGAAACACATGCTTTGTCTAGTTATAGGGGTGTACCTTCACAATGGTGGATACAGTGTATCAGGGAAATGTGTCATTGTTTCAAAGAGGGGGAGTTTGGCCGATAGCAAAAACGAAAATGTGTCATTTTTACTATGAAAAGTTTTACCCATACCAATACCTATAGAATTTCATTGAAACTTTTTAAATTTCCATTAGACTTTTTCTTTTTATTGAGCTGGGGATAGCATAAATAGTTGTGCATTGTAGGTCCCTTATAAAAATCTCAATCTTCAATACAGAATAGTTCCATTACATCTTTCAAAAAATCGATCTTATCCTAAAATATCTCATATATTTTTGATGATCGATTTTTTCGTTGTGCTTCTTACTTCAATCTTAACCCCACTCATTATTTTCTCCAAAACCACTTCCCGATTGCATTTGTTAACAAACACCAACAACTAACAGAACAAGACAGAAACCCCTGAGTTTTTGCAGGATTTATGAAAAATAATGGAAATTGTAATTTAGATTAATCCAATTAACATTGATTTTATACCAGATGGCTTTGAAATTACGGAAATAAACTACTCAAGTTTCCAGATTCACACCATTAAAACTTCCACTCGGCTCTGTGAGTCATTGATTAAATGTGAAATATCCATATCACGATCATTGCCTGATTACATCGTGGCCAGGTGCTATGAATATGCATACCAGCTCACCAAGATATCATGCCACCGCAGTCCATATTCATGGGAGGTTTTAGTTGGTTTGATTTTAAATAATGTGTGTGGTGTTGTGTTGGTAGGTTTTTGTGTGGGATGGAAGAGGCTCGGGTTTTGTCGTCGAAAGGCGTGAGGATAATTGTTCAGTTGCAGAGCCTACTTATTGAATTACATCACACGCACAGGTGTGTAGCCTTCAGGCTCAAGAACCAGGGGACTGGTTTGATCACCGTGACCGACGGAGAGAATATATATATGTTACACATAATATGGTACTATACCATGGAGTGGTATTTTCAAGTCTTGTAGAATACAATGAGCATCACTGATATCAGTTTGTCTTTTCATATCTATAGGCTGCATTGACACCAAGAAAGAACATATATGTTACACATAATACAGTACTACCATGGAGTGGTATTTTCAAGTCTTGTAGAATACAATGAGCATCACTGATTGGTCTCTTCATAAAGGCAGCATTGACACCAAGAAAGAACATATATGTTACACATAATACAGTACTACCAGGGAGTGGTATGTTCAAGTCTTGTAGAATTTAATGAGCATCACTGATATCAGTTGGTCTTTTCGTATAGACTCGATTGGCACTTTGAAAAATACCAGTGTCAGTGCTCAGCCAATGAGATGTCCTCTTACCCTTTTTCCCCTACCCTTTCTCCTCTCTCTCTTCCTTTTCTTTCTTCTTTCCTTCAGCGTCCCCTCCCCTTTTTCCTAGCTCCTCTTTCTCCTTCACCCTTCTTTTTCCTTGTTAGTTTTTCACCCACTCGTATCCTCCTGCCTCTTTATCCTGCCCTCCTTTTCCTCCTATTCATTTTCTTCCTTTCTCTTTTTCAGCTTTGCTGCTACTACCCCCCCCCCTCCATTTTTATCTTCACTTTTGCTCCACTCCAGACCTGCTCCCCTTCTCTCTATCCTGCTGCCCCTCTTAATTGTTCACCCTTTTCCTGTTCCCCTGTTTTATCCTGCTCTTCCTCTTCCTCCTCCTTCTCCCTGCCCTCCTCTCCCTTTGATCCACTCCAGAACTGCACTCCCTTCTCTTTATCCTGTTTTTCATCCCCTCTTCCCATTCCCCTTCTTTTTATCCTGCTCTTCCTCTTCCTCTCCTCTCCGTACTTTACCTCTTCCCCTTCATCGTCCTCTCTTTTTCGCCTTTCCTCTTTCTTCTGCTTTTTCTTCAACCTTCCTTTTCCTTCTTAATTTTCCATCCACTCCTCCTCATATTCCCCTGTTTTATCCTGCTCTTCCTCCTCTTTATCCTACTCTTCCTCCTAATTTTCCATCCACTCCTAATCCCCTGTTTTATCCTGCTCTTCCTCCTCTTCCTCTTCCCCTTCCTCATCCCCTGCCCTCCCCTCCCTTTGTAGTGCTCTTCAGGTAGATGCAGGGTAATTAGGCAGCCTAATGAATGCTAGGCTATTGGCAATTAGTGGCTCTATGTAGTATGATAGCATCATCATCATCAGTGCCCAGGTAGGTAAGGTATTTTACACCACTGCAGGCACCTTACTCTTTGAAGTAGTAAATAGAGCAATTAAGCAGGCAGCCCACCTGTGTGCTGTTGGCAACATGCCTAGCGTATCACTCAAAGACTTCATCAGCTAGCTTACAGGCTCTGTGCTAAATCATCTTACTTATATAGTCCCAGCCATATCTAGACACTAGCACACAAACACACACACACATACACATACACACACCCATCAAAGACTTCATCAGCTAGCTTAGAGGCTTGCTGCTAAATCATCTTACTTATATAGTCCCAGCCATATCTAGACACTAGCACACAAACACACACACACACCCATCAAAGACTTCATCAGCTAGCTTAGAGGCTTGCTGCTAAATCATCTTACTTATATAGTCCCAGCCATATCTAGACACAAGCACACAAACACACACACACATACACGCACCTGTCAAAGACTTCATCAGCTAGCTTACAGGCCCTGTGCTAAATCATCTTACTTATTCAGTCCAGTCATATCTAGACACAAACACACACACACACACACACACACACACACACACACACACACACACACACACACACATTCCCTTCCAGTAACAAAACATCAGTAATATAACTATGTACACAACAATGGCATCAACAATTATGAACAAGAACGGCATGTAACCAACAATTATGAGCAACAATTGCAATCAGCAATTATGAGCAACTATGTCAACAATTGGGATCAACAATGGCAGTCAACAATTGTGATCAACAATGGCAGTCAACAATTATCAGGAACAATGGCAATCAACACTGATGAGCAACAATGATGGGATACGTTTATGTGCTTAAGGCCACTCCAATTTAATTACTTGTCTTACGAGCTTTTTTTGGAAAAAAATCCTGTCAGACTCCAAAAAAAAAGAAAAAAAAAGTCACCTTTGGTGTCTTACGGACGAAAGTGGTTTTGAAATTTTCTGTCAGACTCAAAAAAAAAAAAAGTGCAAGTTTTAAGAATATTCTTTGTAAGGGTGATTCAATTAACTACAGGAAGCTATCATTGCTGTAGTAGAGCCTCAGACTTGAGGAGGTATACCTCCCACCCTTCAGGTTACAGGGATTAATAGATTGACTGATTTTATTTAGTTGAGAATAGGCTGGTAGAAACATCTCGCTACCAGTCCTAGTCGGCAGACTCTAAAAAAAATTTTAAAAATAAAAAAAGTCACATTTTTCAACTTTTTTTTTATTCCAAAATGGCTCATTGCCTACCTCCTGAGCATGTAAGACAAGTAAATAAATTGGAGTGGCCTAACTTGTTTATGATTGCTTATAGTTGTTGTTATGATATCGATGTATTCTGCATATGAATTGACAATGCTAAGTACATTAATTTACCTTTAGCATTTCATATAGTTATTGTATATAGTTATAAGCAGAATACTGATATACATTATTTTCTGTGTCTTTTCAGGTGAGTTTCAGGACCCCCAACAGACACAGCTTGACATGATGAAAGATGTGGCTGGTGAGTTTGATTTATAGTATCTTTAAGAGCATGATTTAACCCTTCCAATGCTGAGGCTATACTTTCGTCCAAAGCACGAGAATGCAAAGATTTAAAAAAAAAACATCTAAACCCTGTCATATTGTTGTATTCATTAGATAGCTCTTACTGAGTAATTTCAGATGAGTACCAATATGCCAGGGTTTCAGTCATTTTTCAGTTTTTTTGCATTATTTTGTATTGGCCAAATTAGCCAGCAGCAGCATAAGGGTTAAGAGCATGATTTAAGGCTGGTCCCATCTGTGTGTGTATTTGCACATACCATCAATCTAGTCATTGGTGTTCATCAATACAGGTGATGGACAATATGTATATGATATACTTACTACAGAGGAACCTGTCAAATTAACCCTTCTTTTGTCCAAATCACAAGGATGCAAAAAAGTTTTGAAAACTATCTAAACCCTGTCATGTTGGTATTCATTGGATATCTCTCACTGAGTACTTTCAGATGAGTACCCATTTGCCAGGGTTTCGGCCATTTTAAAGTTTTTTTGCATCATTTTGTAACAGCCAAATTAGCCACCAGCAGCATAAGGGTTAAATTCTCTTCCCTTACTTAAATGAAGCTTGGAATACCAAGGAATTCCTAGGATTTTCCTTGGTAAATTCGGGGATTTCCTAGAAATTCCTTGTTAAAATTGTCCAGGGTAATAAGTATATCCCCTCTATATGTTTGGCTTCTTTTTGTGGTCTGTCAAAATATATATTTGCCGTTGAGAGGTAAAAACCTCAATGAATTGGACACCTGGTTCAGTTCAATTTTTTTTTCTTGAAGGTATTCCATTAAAACAGGTGCCTGTTTCACCTGTCCTCTTCTATTTTTAGCTCACAACTGTGTTAGGAAGCTAAGGGAGTGTTTGGTTTGATAGTGTCAGAGTTATACTGAAGATTAAGTCAAATAGAAATATGAAATGTTTGGAATTCCGATTTTCCTCACTACCAGTATGATCATTTTCACTAAAACAAGATTTACATGATTATTTAGTGATAAATTGAAATAAAAAAGATCCTCTTTGAATAAAGATTATCATTATCATTATATTATTATTATCATTATTATTATTATTATTATTATTATTATTATTATTATTATTATTATTATTATTATTATTATTATTATTATCACTTTTACCATTATTATTATCATTATTATTGTTATTATTATTATTATTATTATTATTATTATTATTATTATCATCATTATTATTATCATTATTATTATTATCATTATTATTATCATGTTTATTATCATTATTGTTATTATTATTATTATTATTATTATTATTATTATTATTATTATTATTATTATTATTGAACAACCACCTTCTTTCTTTTTCTCTAATTTCCCTTTACAATCCCACTGTGCTGATACTGGCACAAAGTGATTTGTGAAGTGCTTAATAAATTGATGATCGTATAGTCGACTTGAATGGAAACTAATAGTATTTACAAGTGGAAAACCAATCGCAGACAGCGCGAACGCGAGAGAGAAATTGGTTTTCCGACACTTCCACGAATGGCCCTCGACAGCAACTTGACACGCCACTAAACGATGTGGCTCAACCTGTGCATCGTATCCCATCATGCATCTGTCATTTTTACGAGAATACACCATGTAATTGAATGACCTGCGCTGACCTCCCGCTTGACATGTGACTAGCCAAATAGATTTTGGCTGCTACAGCATCGGGAGGCGGGCAGACGAACGGACAGACGGACGGCGAAATAGATTTGCCCGGTCTCGCGCGTCAGTTACAGGCTGTTGGTCATGTCTTTGATGGAATTATAATGTGAACCTGTAGATTATGACCATCTCAATATCAATCCCCACGTGGACCATAGACTTCTACTGATGCCAAACTTCAATCTGTGCCTTATAGGGGGATCGGGATTTGAAGAGGTAGTTGTAGGTGGCAGCACTGAATGTTGATTCTAATTACAGTATGGGACAGAGTTGTTGGTCTTCAGGTATGCTGATCCACCCATGCTACTAATTGGTTTAACCCTTATGCTGCTGGTGGCTAATTTGATCAATACAAAATAATGTGAAAAAAGCTGAACAATAACCGAAACCCTGGCTAATGGGTACTCATCTGAGAGTACTCGATGAGAGCTTTCCAATGAATACCAAGATGATAGGGTTTAGATGATTTTCAAAGATTTATGAGTTCTTGTGCCTTAGACAAAAGTAGTCTCAGCATTGAAAGGGTTAAGGCTATCATGCCTAGAGTTCTCAAATACAATACTTATCCTGAAATACCCAGGAAATTCCTAAGACCATTCCAGGTGAATGCCAGGAAGCATGGTCTTAGCCAGCAGGGCGTCTGGGTGCTTTTTTGGACACCCAAACCCTTGAAAAGAACCCCTCAGGACACCCCCAAAAAATTGTGTGGAATTTCTAAATATCTAAATCTCAAGCTTATAATTGAATTTTTTCATCTCCTTATAATTCCTATGACATTGTGTAATGATATCATGCCTTATTATGATGAATTTATACATGATTATGGTTGAAATATGAGTATATTGTGATCCTTCTTAAAGATTTGGACGCCCAAAAATTTTACAACTGCCAATTTTAGGCACCCAGTTTCTAAATCCTGGCTAAGACACTGGCAGGAAGTCTCAGCTACATTTGGCAAGTGTCAGGATTCCGGTGAATTTACATCTTGAAAAAACTCAATAAAGAGAATAAACAAATTAACTTAACGATGATGTTTTGAAAATAACTTGAGAAATACCTCACCTGGTCGGATGATCCTGGGTGGCGAATTAAAATATCTATGTGATCATACCTCTTAGGACTAGTGAAACAGGTGCTTCCATGCCCCCCCCCCCCCCATTTTATATGACAAGTAAGTCAAGTTATAATAGCACCCATTTCTATAGGAAAAAGTACTCCCTATTTCATACGACAAGTAACACAAATTATGACAGACACCATTATCTATAGGAATAGGTATCAAGTACACGCTCTGTGATATACAAGATAGTGTCAGAACCCCCCCCCCCCCCCCCATTCATATGACAAGTAAGACAAGTGCTACCAGAGACCATTACCTATAGGAATAGGTATTAAGTGCATGCTCTGTGGCCACATGATAGTGTCAGAATCCCTTCCATACCCCCCTCTCCCCCCCCCCCCCAAATTTTGTATGACAAGTAACACAAGTGCTGACAGACCCCATTACCTATAGGAATATGTATCAAGTACACGCTCTGCAACCACATGATAGTGAGCGATAGTGTCAGGAAGCATTCTGTGACCCCTCCCCCCTCTCGGATGACGAGTGCGGTAGTGTTGACAGGCGCTGCCTCGACCGATGACCCGTGACGGTGCCGCTGGTCGCAGCAATCATGAGACGAGGAGACGAGGACGGGGGATTACGCCGTGTGAGACGGGCCTGACCAGCGTCAGCAGTCACTCAGCTTTTCAGACATGGCCGTGAACACACTATTAGTTCTACTACACTTCCTCTTATAATTGAACCCAGTCAAGACTACAACGTATGATGTCGGCAATGACGATGGCTGGGATGACACGCTATGCAATCCCCACCCAACCCGCATCCACCGTACTCCGTCGCGTTCAGGGGATACATCAGAATGGGCTGATGGGGGCAAATGCGGACACCCTGTTTAGTGACGAACATCCTACATGAGAAATCCTGGGCGAATTTCTATTAACTTAAATTTGCCATAGAATTCAAGCTATTAGTCGGGGGTAAATGGTTTTGATATTGATGTATAGCGGAGTAGCGTATGCTCCATGGGGAGAGCTGATCTTAGGCGTAGTCAAACGTGGAATTGAATTCTGGGGGAATTTCTTAGCTTCTGTAAGCAAGCAGGAAAAGGCATGCTTGGTTAAACAGAGGAAATTAAAGTGGTGTAAGAAGTAATGTCTTTACTTGAGATACCCACCCATAGGCGGGGGCTTGAGGAACGCTCAGACTTCAACAAACTGTGATCTCATTAGTCAAGGTGGAAAAATACATGTTACTCAACTCACCTTTGAGTAACATGTATTTTTCCACCTTGATAACCATGGATCACATGGCAAAGACCTGTTTCATTTGCCAGAATGAGAAAGCCGAATATTATTAAAACTATTCCATTGCGGAGAGTGCCTGGCACTCACGTGTCTCCCCTGAGCTGACTAGCTGGGTGCCTACCGTAATCTCTTATCTAAGAACACCCCTTTTAACCCTTCCAATGCTGAGGTTACTTTCGTCCAAAGCACAAGGACGCACAATATTTTCAAAAAACCATTTAAAACTCATGTTGGTATTCATTGGATAGCTCTCACTGAGAACTGCCAGATGAGTACCCATTTGCTAGGGTTTCAATCATACTTGCCAAATTGGTGCCTGCTCCAAACTCTTTACCAGAACCTTAGATGAATAGAACATGGATTGGTCGCCGCAGATCAATTACAAGAGGACCTATTATAAAGCCCTGGACACACTTAATCTCGCCGAATCTAGTCTCAGTATGACGTCACTAGGAGACAAAAAACAATGAGGTCAATTATATTATGCTCAGATCAATTTCCAATTAAGAATATCACCTGGACTGGGGTGTGTGTTTTTCGGGAAACCAGCATGACTTGGCTACATATGTAAAAAGGGCTTGTGTGATGAAGTTCATACATTTAGAACCAAACACTTCATAAGTGATGCTGTCAGCAAGAAAGATTTTACTAAAATTGTTTCCGATATTTTTATGCAGGGGAGGTTGAATGAGGTTAAGGAAGTGAGGTGTGGAGAGAGAGAGAGAGAGAGAGAGAGAGAGAGAGAGAGAGAGAGAGAGAGAGAGAGAGAGAGAGAGAGAGAGAGAGAGAGAGAGAGAGAGAGACAGACAGAGAGACAGAGACAGAGAGAAAGAGAGACAGACAGACAGAGAGACAGACAGGGAGACAGAGAGAGTGAGATAGAGAGAGAGACAGAGAAAGAGAGAGAGAGAGAGGGAGGAGAGAGAGAGAAAGAAAGAGAGAGAGAGAAGGGAGAGAGAGAGAGAAGGAGAGAGAGAGAAATAGAGAGAGAGAGAGAGAGAATCCTCTTATACCTTTAGATGGTAATAGCACAGTAAAGAGAGCTTAATGGTCGACAGGCGAGTGAGAGGAGAGAGACAAGTGGCCAATCGGCACAGTTTAGTTCGATAGCGACTTAATAAGCCTGTTTTACGGTGCCAGCCAAAAGGAGTGAAATGGATGTAATTATGATTCACACTCAGTTGGGGTGAAGAGGAAATTCTCTTAGAGTGGAGCAATAATGCCAATTGTATGTAATTTGATCCTATGGGTTAACCCTTCCAATGATAAGGTTACTTTCGTCCAAAGCGCAATGGCCCAAAGATGTTTGAAAATCATCTAAACCCTGTCATGTTGGTATTCATCGGATAGCGCTCGCTGAGTACTTTCAGATGAGTACCCATTTGACATGGTTTTGGGTATTTTTCCCTATTTTTTGCATCATTTTGTATTGACCAAATTAGCCACCAGCAGCATAAGGGTTAATAGAGCCGTCGTATCGTCCGCAACTCAGCTTGCACATGTTGTTCTAATGGAGAGATTCCACAAATAATAATCACCGTAACAGGTCATAGGACTTAGCGTCGTATTAAGGTGAGCATGCAATTCAATCAGAGACGCTCTAGCCGATAATACCTGAAACCTGACGACTAATAATAACCTCCGTAAGATATTCGCGATGTATGTTTTATGAGCCCCCTCAAACAGGACGCAGTGAGTAAACTTCTCTTTTTTCTGGCAACGTGTTTAAGCAGAAGTAATTTCCCTTAACACTTAGGAGGCTCCCATAATTCATGGGACTTGTCACAACTTTCCCCCTACAATAAATTGATATCATGCAAGTTTCACTAGCAGTAATTTCATGTGCACAGCACTGGGGCCGCCAGGGCTATGATAGATCCGAACTTGTAGACTCTAATGCAGACGCTGATTTATCAGATGGAGCAAAACGTGTGAGCATTAATACGAGATTGAAGTGAAGTGGTAATCGGGCAAGTGAGCTTGATAAGAGAAGGACACTTAGCAGACAGGCCACCAGGGCGGAGGGAGGGAGAGCGGGCGGCAAAACTTGACGCGATCAACTCCTATTTCCCATGCCATCATTATACCCATTGCATTATGGGATTGATTCACGGTATTGCTGCATGAAATTGGTAATTTTGAGTTTGGCGTTGGGTCAGTCATAGCGCATTTGACGAAGCAGCTAAAACAATTTGGCCGATTTGGGCGATGACGAAACATTTGCGGGGATTATCGACAACAACGGAGCGGTCTACGATCCCGCCCCGCGACCGACTGAACGGCGTTATACCAAGGCAGCCCACTTAATAGCATTGTATGCATGAATCTTTAATTCTATTGAAAGATTAAAGCATAACTCATCACTCCTCTGACTTGACGGCCCGGCAAACAATAGCCGGCCCGTGTTTGCCATGCACCGGAGGCCAGTGATACGATCATTCTGGGAAATGGCTAAACAGCTTTAATTTCCTCCGCGTTAAGCGCAGCAGTCGCGGTGCAATCGGCGAGCAGTCAATTTCTGCACCTTCATAAATGGAATTAGTGTAATGTGGTTAGCGACTGGTCATCTGGATTAGCGGGTGTAATTAACTTGATAGATGATTGGGGTTTGGGGGGGATTAGGGGGGTGAGAATTAAGATGCCGGAGAGTCATAAATCTCCCGCCTAGTCCACTCATGAGGATAAGATCGTTGAAGAGGGAGCTGCCATACGTCCATGCGTCCTCGTCCTCGGCCCCCGTCGCTGGCGGTTGACTTGACCGAGCCCCCGTTGTCACCTTGTAGCTCCCAATCCATTGATCCCAGGGTCTGACACTTAGATTTCAGGGGCCCGAAGAAATTTTTGCTGAAAATATGTGGTCAAAAACAGGATTTCTGGTTATTATAAATACTATTTTGGGCCTCTAGTCTGAAAAATCCAGTCTAACCCTGGATCCTATGCTACCAGCCATCTAACACTCTTGACTAGGTATCCTACTCATACCTAGCTCTTATAGCATACAGACTTTTTTCAACATCTTTTTGCAATTATCTTTGTAGAAATTTGTAAATTTTCAATTATCATCACTTTTTCTGCCACTAGTCCAACTCTCAACCAACAGACCTTTTCCCTCATCTTTTTGCAATTATCATTGTAAAAATTGTAAATTTCAATTTTCAATTATCATCACTTTTTCTGCCACTAGTCCCTTAAACTCTCAACCAATTATCCTACTTGAGTCTAGCTGTTATGGCATCGTGATTATTTTGCTCATATTTTTTTATATTTGGTATTTGCAATTTTCATCACTTTTTCTGGCACTAGCCCCTTACACTCTAAAAATCCTTCTCAATCGTACACTAGCCGGCCTAACCAGTTATCCTACTCAAGCTGAGCTGTTATGGAATCCTGATTCTTTTGCTGATATCTTTTTATATTTGGAATTTTGATGATCATCATTTTCTGTCACTAGTCCCTTATAATGCTACCAGCAACCTTTATACACTAGTGTATAGTTACTGTAGATTTACAAAAGATTGTGTAGAGTAAATTTTGCGAATTTACAGAAAATCAATTTTTGTGTTTTTTAAGTTTTCAAATAGGCCGCAACATGGAGTGCCAGCTATACACTTAAAGTGGCAGCACCAAATGTTGCAAATTTTAATTTTGCATTCGAGGCTAAATGCTAAAGATCGCAAAAATTAAACTAACGCAATCTTTTCCGAATTTACAGTATACCAATTACGTTATTCTACTCAGGCCTAGCTCATGTGTTATAGTGCCCTGATTATTTGGCTGATATCTTTTTGAAATTGAACTGTCAATTATTGTCACTTTTTCCGCAATTTTCAGGCTAAGTAATCACTAGTCAGTAGTATGTGGTGGAGGAAACCGTATAACTCTGTAAAACCGTCACCCGTCTCTGGCAACTTTTCGTTATGGACCTATTTTAGTTGATTTTAGGACTGTCAACTTTGAAAAGTTTGCTAGTGAACAGTGAACTGCCTTCTCATGGAGATAGCAGTAAAGTCAATTTCATACTGATCAGCAGTAGAAGTATAACATATCTTAAATGGTACAATACTTTTCCCCATTTGATATCAATATGTGTGTTATTGTGCAGAGTACTAGTACTAAGCCTTATATTAACCCTTATGCTGCTGGTGCCGAAGTTGGCCAATATAAAATAATGCAAAAATCATGAAAAATTGCTGAAACCCTGGAATATGGGTACTCATCTGAGAGTACTCCAAGCATATCCAATGAGTACCAACATGGCAGGGTTTCGATGGTTTTCAAAAATATTTGCGTTCTTGTGCATTGGACGAAAGTAGCCTGAGCATTGGAGGGGTGAAGATCCAGTGACCTCTGACGTCTTATCTCCCGGTAGTAGTGGACAGTATTGGTTGGCGATCCATTTCACACTCCGTCTCATTAAGAGGCGTGTAAAGCCAGCGCAATGAAATATTGATATTGAGAAGATTATAATGAGGAGCATAAGTGTCATTATCACCCTTCACTCGGCATCATCTTAATGACATGATTAGACCACCAGCGACTTGGACGCTCAGGGGGGGGGGGGGGGGGGGGGGGGGGGGGGCAGCTCATGACTCTGGTATCTCATAGGGCGGATCACGACTCCTTACTCCCCAAAGCACCAAAGCCTAACATCCACCTCTCTCCCAGGGGGCAGCACCAAAGCATAATGTCCTCTTCTTTCCCCAGGGGGCAGCACCAAAGCCTAATGTCCTCCTCTCTCCCCAGGGGGCAGCACCAAAGCATAATGTCCTCTTCTTTCCCCAGGGGGCAGCACCAAAGCCTAATGTCCTCCTCTCTCCCCAGGGGGCAGCACCAAAGCCTAACATCCTCCTCTCTCCCCAGGGGGGCAGCACCAAAGCCTAATGTCCTCCCTCTGTCATCCCACTCCTCAGAAACCCATCATAGCATAATCATAACGCACAATAGATCAACATTATTGACAGCCCCTATTACCCCCCCCCTCGAACCCTACTGATATGTCCACTAACTTTCATTGTTCTTATATCATATCATTATGACTAAGCCTTTGTGATACTACCCCTCCCCCCCCCCCCCTTTTTTGCATCATTTGGTATTGGCAAAATTAGCCACTAGCAGCACAAGGGTTAAATACAGTTGGATATTTGAGTTACAAGGGAACCTTTTAGGGTGGTCTCTCACGGTGATCATCACCATCACTTCTAAAGCACTCTGATGAATGATATCAGTGAACAGTACTTAACTGCAAGTGATATTCAAACCCCTATTGGGAGATTAATAGCAGATTATAGCAGTAAACCTACCTAGCCTTAAATTTTGAGACTGGTATAGGAAACAAACTTAGGCCTAAAAATATCACTAGCTACAATATTGTAACATTGCTGACACCTTCCGCACCCTATCCCAACAACACATCATCATCAGCATCAGCATAATCATCACCAGCATCACTATTATCCTCATCATCATCATCATCATCAATATTCAGCATCATCATCGTCATCATCATCATATTACAGTCAATATTCGTAACTTTTGATGTCATTGACATTGTTATACCATTCTGGAGTATATTGACACCTTTCTACACCCACCCCGTGGGCACATATACTATTAACTCTAATACCATAATCATATTACAATCATTAGCCACGATGAGGCTAGTCCTTATTACAATCTCCTGACCCCTGCAAACCCTATTAATAACTATCACCATTATGCTGCTATAAAACTAAGCAATTTCTCAGGATATTGACACCTCACTACCCTTCCTCCAATGTATCTACTAACTCGCATACTCATCCCATTGTAATCACTGTCCATTATATCTGAAGTCATTATTTACAGCCCCCTCCCCTCCTGTTGAACTTTCATCTATAAATAGCATAAGCAAAGTACTTAACTGGATATATCACTGATTGACCCTCTCCATCATCATCATCATCATCATTATTATCGCCATCATCATCCTCATCATCATCATCATTATCATCATCATCCTCATTGTCATTGCTGTAGTTGTCATCATCATTGTAGTCATTATCAATATCAACATTGTTGTGATTAATTATCATCATCACCATTTATGATCATTTAGCTTCATTGTCACCATAATCATTATCATCAACACCATCATCATCATCATCATCATCACCATCATCATCATCATCATCATCATCATCATCTTTGTAGATGCGAGTTCTCTTCCGAACCTACATAGATGTTCATATTGGAATCATTCTTACAGCAGACTGTCCACTACTCTAGACATGAAAAAAGTGTTTATATCAATGAATTTTCAATCATTTATTATTTGATAATGAATGATTGATGAAAGATTGATTATTTTCATTGTCCAGGCATTCCAAGAAAGCATGAAACGAAAAAAAAAAAAAAAAGGCTTTGAAAATCTTAAATGTACCTACCATCTTGGATGCTGGAGCTAGTAATTGTTACTATAGAAACAAGTTACTATGGATACAACACTGACAGGTTGATAAGTGACAATAAAAATGTCCCCTCGATACTTCTCCTCTAAGTGAATAATTCTCAAGCACTTAAGGGGCCCTTAGTCACTTGTGTCAAGTCGTAAAACACTCAGACATGTTTTACGGGGCTAATGGATGAGGATATTGGAGAAGAGTAACTACATTTTCACGCTTCCATTTTGACGTAATTTTATTCACTGTTTCTGACAAGTGTTGCTATGAATCGTGTGATGTAGCACGCTGGCCGTGGGCTCCGTAATTGTCTCCGCTCTCTCAAGGGGGCGCTGCCTCACAACGCTGGTCCCCTACTAGCCATTTCCTAATTACTAAATGACAATATTCATATTTTAGTAGAGTTTTGTAGTGATGAAGTTCAGTAGGAGTCAGTTGGGGCTAGCACTAGTAACAAGCTAGTCTACCGACACTGTGCATTGATCATTGAGTCGAGGGGCCCTCAGAGACGACGACGTGGACCAATTGTTCCACCGCGATGTTTTCATTAGAAAGTCTGCGCTACGACTTGCAGTAGATTACAAAATTAGGGTGTGATGAAAAAAATACACATTGGGAAAATTTCGATGAATTTGTCATGTGATATTTATGATTTAATCCATCAGTTCACGGTGAAATATGGCCGTTATTCGGGTCCGTCCGTGACACGGGAGATTTGAGAGGACGCACGGATCGCCACCAATGGGAGAGCAGATGGATTCATCACTTACTTCCATTAGTGTTTAATATCCCAATCATTCGGTGAGTCTTGCAGGCTCCGTGGATTGAGTGGTTTTCTGATAGGCTGCTAATTAACTAATGATAGGGTAGAATGGGTATTATTAGTTCTAAAAGGCAGGTTTTAATTCACTCATAATGACCATTTACAGTGGGGGAACCATTTTGCGGAGAAATGCTAATAGAGATTGTCCCATGAAATTACATTTAAACAAGTTATTTTGATACTTTGGAAACTTTACTTAAAATTATTCTTGTTTGGAGGAGGATTTAATTTACTCATATTTTGGACCATTTACAGTTGGGGAACAGTTTTGCTGAAAAATGCTAATAAAGATTGTCCCATGAAATTACATTTAAACAAGTTATTTATATACTTTGGAAACTTTACTCAAAATTGTGTTTTTGGAGGACTTAGAAGTTTAAGACAGGATTTAATTTACTCATATTGTGGACCATTAATAGTTGGGGAACAGTTGGCAAAACATATTAAAAAAGATTGTCCTTTGAAATTACACTGAATCAATATATTTCAATGCTTTGGAAACTTTACTCTCATTTTTGTTCAGAGGACTTTAAAACTCTAAGGCAGGATTTAATTTACTCATATTTTGGACCATTTGCAAAAGTGGGGGAAAAGTTTTGTGAAAAAATGTTAAAAAGTATCGAAATAATACTAAAACAGGTTATTTCAATGCTTTCTGAACTTTACTCTCTCATAGTTGTTTGGTTGTGGAGGACCTTGTGAAACTTCCAAATATGGAATTCATTTTGAGAGATTTCAATACCTAATGTGAAAATATTTACTCTTTCATCTTTTGTTTGGAAGTGGAGGACCTTGTGAAACTTCCAAATATGGAATTCATTTTGAGAGATAATGATAGTGATAATGATAATTGATAGTTGAAATAGCGCCCTTTCCACCTATTATGTTCAAAAGCGCTTTAAAAGAATTGTCAATGGACAGATGTTTATGGTCCATACAATCAAATAAACTCCTTTCGAAATAGCAATGTTTTCAGCTGTTTCTTGAAGTTTTGCACACTATCAGCAGCCTAATTAGTCACTACCTAATTAGAAAATGTTTGCCTCAGTTCCAATGTGCTCAAGTCTAAGAGGTTTCACGATAAAAGCAGTCCCAAGAGATGTACCAAATGCAAGAATAATTAGTCTATTCTCTGAATAAAAAGCAGTCTATTAACCCGCTTATTCATCATATGAAATGTTCACTGAATCATTTAATCTGCAGTAAAACTCTCTGCCTCATTGTATACTTGTTAGCTAGTTTCTCGAGACTGTTGTGTTTCGTATTAAATCCATTAATATTTAGCAGATTCTTGAGAGTCTGTCGTCTGGATTTTATAATCGTTTTGACAATACCTTTGAAATTCAATATTATTTGAAAAAATATCTTCAGGAGAGTTGTTGGTAGTGTTCAGATCATCATTTCTCCTTCAAATACTCACCAACTATGCTTTTACCTTAAAGATTTCATAAAGATTGTAAGGCACTTTTGGAAGCTGTGAGCATTTATAGGTTAAAAGAATATTTATTAATATAGATATCAACCCTTTTCCTCTGGTGTGGAAATAGTTAGCCTAACGACTTTGTATATAACTTTTCAAATAGATTGATATTTCAAAATATTTGAAGAGGAATTGTTAAGCCCTTTAAAAAAGACTTTAAGTCAAATATTTCTCAAAGGATTGCTTTTTTTATCAAGAATTATTTCAATATGACAGACCATGAGTACACTTCAGATGAGGATGGTTTAAAAGATAAATCATCTCCTATTTATATTGCATTTCTATAGAATAGTCATTATTCTATGATTGGGGAATCGTATGGCTAAAGAACATAATTGAAAGGACTCCTATTCTCATTTCCACAAATTCCATGTACCCAGAGCATTTCTGATACGCAATCCCAAGTAGAACACAAACATTAATTGTTAAAATGTCATAAAGAAAAATAATTAATAGACAGCAATAAGTCACGAGTGATAATAGATTAGAAACATAATCAATGAAGACCTTATTTATTCTACTTCATAAAGACTCAGTGAGGGATAAATTGAAAAGAAAGAGTTTATCGGCAAAGCATCTGTTTGAAAAGTTAAGTAATATCTTTCACATCCCGGCAACATCTGTGAGGAGGTAGGCCGCGTCTGTCCAGGGAAAATTAATGCCTATCCTGGAGCAACTCCTCCTTGAAAACTGATTACAATGGGCCTGGGACCCCCTTGTATTGTCTCAGCCTACAACATGTGTACCTAGAAGTGGCAAAAAATACAGAAACATGTGAGAGTTCTCTCCCTGTTTTCATTGTTATATCATACATTGTTAGGGGCCACATACAGTATTATACTATGCTGAATATGTATATGTTTTGTGATTGTATAATATACAGTTTTCTAGTAAACTGTGCGTAAATTGTGGCCACTAAACATGTGTATCAAAGAAAGTTGACTTTCTCTCCTCCTCAGGTGTTCTTCCAACATGAAGTGGGTTGCTTGTTGAATGTAGTCCTGCTCCATTCGACTCTCCTCTCGACAGAACGAGCTCGATGGGGCTGGCCTGAGTCTCTGTGGTATGTGTCAACCAGGATGCTTATAGTTTAATCACCCTCCATAGAAAACCAAATAGAATTACCCGCTAAAAAACAGCAAGTTTTGTCTGAGCACCACTGCTGGTTTCTGACAGCTTTGGGAAGTTACTGCACAATTACCAATTACCATTGTATGTTCACTACTAATGCCATTCTTGGGTAAACCACAAAGAACCCCCCACAAAGAAAAAAGTAAAAACATATGATATGACATTTCTGATAAAGCTGTATAGTAATGCTAAGCATTCCTAAAGGCTATAAATCAATATGTATTGATTAACCCTTATGCTGCTGGTGACTAATTTTGCCAATACAATATAATGCTAAAATCCTGAAAAATCACTGAAACCCTGGCAAATGGGTACTCATCTGAGAGTACTCAGTGAGAGCTATCCAATGAATACCAACATGACAGGGTTTAGATGGTTTTCAAAGATATTTGCGTCCTTGTGCTTCGGACAAAAGTAGCCTCATTATTGGCAGGGTTAATATTTGTATATTGTTCATTGTTTTAATGGAAACAGTACTTCATCAAATGAAAGTATTCGTGCAGGGCTCTACTTCAGGGTCATGAGATAAGCATCAAAAACTTAAGATACTACATTCAAATCAAAATCTAAATAACTTTGAAATATATTTCTACCATTCTCATTTTATGGTCATTTGAATAACAAATGTTTTGTAATTTTTGGTGAGCCTAATGTAAATTTGTGTAGGGCTGGCTAATAACAAAAATTATCAGTCGCACCACTATATATATATATATATATATACATATATATATATATATATATATATATATATATATATATATATATATATATATATATATATATATACATATATATATATATATATATACATATATATATATATATATATATATATATATATATATATATATATATATATATATATATATATATATATTTATCTATCTATCTATCTTTCTCTCTCTCTCTCTCTCTCTCTCTCTCTCTCTCTCTCTCTCTATATATATATATATATATATATATATATATATATATATATATATATATATATATATATATATATATATATATATATATATATATATATATACATATATATATATACATATATATATTACAGACAATAACAATTAGTATACCACCCTAATATTTCTGGACCGAGAAGTGCCTGAGTTTTTGAGAGTTAGTATAATAGTTTTGACAGCAGCAGTTCCTGTCCCAGCCCAGCAGAGCAGTGGAGGAGGAGAATGATAGAGTTGTTTTTGGCTGTAATCTGAAGATGACAGAGGATGGCATCAAGTATTTATGTAAAGTGCCACAGATATTCCACTTGATGCCTCTCCTAACCAACATAATCTACTACAGAAAATTGAAATTGCATCAGATGAATATTTCATAAAACTTCATATGTACCACGCCAAAACCTAAGTAACTATCATATTTCATTCAATCTGTGGAATCTGGTTACGTCCCGTCAATTTACGTATGACATTCTGAATTAATGGGCGGACGATTATGATGCATGTCTTTTTCATATGCATTCAGAATAAAAACTGAATGAACAGTGGCCCTGAGATCTGTATACTAGAAAATGTCGCTTACTGGGTGATGAATGGGATTGAATGAAGAGAGTCGTCTGAGCCTTCCAAAAAAGTCGGAAAATTGTTCCTCCTATTGGAGAGTGGGTGCGATGTTGATTCTCAATCCATTATGTGATTATGATTGTTGAAATGTGCAGCGTATAAGTGGGAGGTAGGAGATCGTTGCTGACACCGAGGCTCTGTATCTTATTTAGTGTGACAGGAAATCACTCAGCGTATTTACCCTGGCCACTGCCTGCATGATTATGATCGAGTGCTTTTTAACATAAGGGCATTCGGCAGCTAACTAAATCTAAACCAGCAAAAGTGCAGTGCCGGCAAAATATTAAATTATTCAAACAATCCCACGATGCAATAGTCTGACTCTGGATCGCGATGTGAAGAAATTCTTCAAGATTTTCTCCTTAATGTTTATTTTCTCCTTGGAAATGCACTTCCTGAATTCACATTCTCATTTTCTGAATCAATTAAAAAACATTCTCTTGTCATTGTATTCTATACATATGTTTCTTCTAGTTAAAAGAACACCTTATTAAACACTTTACATTTGTTTATGAATTTTTTCCTTGGAACTTATTAACCAATTAGATGGTGTGCAAAACTTCAAGAAACAGCTGAAAACATTGCTATTTCGAAAGGAGTTTAATTGACTATATGGACCATGACAACTGTCCAATGACGCTAAAGCGCTTTTGAACATTATAGGTGGAAAGGGCGCTATATCAAATATCAATTATCAATTATCAATTACTACGAGGGATGAGAAAATCCTTCTTGCATCGAAAATAAAAACTTATAGGAACTTTTTTCCATTATACTCATTGAAAATGTTCTCTATTTAAGTGAATTTGATTGCCATTTTTAGTGTCTGCGTTAAAAGAACATTTTTCACCATTTACTAAATCATTAACAACCAAACTTTTTGTTATGGCTCGCAAAGATTTTGAGTTATTGTTTCACTTGCTACAACTTCTAGTTTTAAATCCGGTTTGTCTGAGAAATTAGATTGATGGTCGTGCATTCTGCCTTTAAATGGCGTCTGGACGACTTAACGAGCGACTGTGAGTCTTTATGATCACTCACCATTGTGGAAGGGTCAAGTTTGTTCCCCGTAGCGGTTTTGGCTCCGGTATCTGGGGAGCAACCCCCCCTGGGGCGTCGTGGTAGCGGTGGTCTGTATGGGCACCGATCCATCCCGGCCAGAATCTCAAAATGTCAAATCATAACCAGTGGATCTATAGAGGGATCTCACCTTAGTGTACAGCATTTTGGCAATGGATGGAGTATTTTTAAAGATGGTTGGCATATAGACTTTTCCCTTGACCTTGAAACGGTTTTCAAGGTGATAAAAAGGTCATGTAACACTCATGAGGTAAAGGCATGTTGCAGATTGGCATGCAAATTATTACGATTTCAACTTGTCACAAAATTTTTATTATGCTAAATATTGTTGCATTATTTCTGCATCTTTGACTCTGAATGTGAAATGTTGCAAAAAAAGTAATCACCAGTACAATTGCCACACCACAAAAACAGGTACAGATCGAGCGTCATTTAGGTAGACATTTTCAAAAGTTGAGGTCTTTCTCAATCAAAATAAGAGAAAACAAGAAGATATGAAGAAGATATGTATCATCATAGTCGTCATCATCATCATCATCATCATCATCATCATCCTCGTCACCGTCATCATCATCATCATCATCATCTTCATCACCACCTATCTTCCACAGAGAAGGAGCTCTGCTATTAGTATTAGTCAAGAGATGTGCACTGTAACTAAATAAACTTTACGTGTGAAAACTAATAATGTGGGCACTTACATGAGGTAAACACCTTTCCATAGAGTACGGCTAAGTAAAGGTTCTTAATCAGTAAATATGCACATGCACCCCTTACTATATAACTCTATATGAATATCAGTAAAGATCTCATTGAACTAAGTGGTTATCTACATCAACTACATATCCTCCCATATCACCATCAGTAAAATGCCCTTAAAATATAAGTAGTCACTTGCATGGAGTACATACCTCCCTTATGGTCATCAATAAAAAGCCCTATTTAACTAAGTAGCAGCTAGTGTAAAGGGAATACATATACCTACCCATATAAAAATGATCATCAGTCAAAATAACTTTTAAGTAAGTTGTCACCTACATGAAGTACATATCTTCATAAGGGTCTATTTGCAAATTATGTGAATGGTAAAGAGGTGTCTTTGTATTGGCTTACTGGATAATCACACTGTAAGAGTGTGTTGGCAAAGTGCAGAAAGGAATTGAGTGTTGGTCAGGCCTGTTTATTAGGCAAGGGATGGTTTTCTACTGAAATCATAGTAAAATGGGGTTCAACACTTTGAAATTGCAAAAGCTACACATATATAAAGGTATTCAGTTTATAGTCTTGTATCCACCGAAGTGCTCACACAACCTTCCTCCCCTAGCAGGCCTGTACACACGGCAACCATTTCATTCCCCCTAGGGATATTCCAGAGCAGCTGGCAGCATACAGCGCACAAGCTCTAAGCACTGCCTTCTTAATGTTATGGTACCCATTTTGCAGCTGGGTAGACTGAAGCAATATGGAATAAACTGTCTTGCCCAAGGACAGACCAAAGTGCCCAGGGCTGGAATTGAACCAGCGACCCTCTGATTACTAGTCCGACACCTAAACAATAGGAAATGTTCATTTTGAATATGTGGAAGATGCAGGCATGTTAAGGGAAGGGCTGAAGCATTTCAGATATTATCAATTGTAAGATTGATATAATGTTACCCTATATGCCTGTGGTGGCTAATTTGACCAATACCAAATAATCAAGCTCATAGGGGTCAGAAAGTGTAGCAAAATTTTTGAAATCTTCCTGGGAAAAGGAAATTTGGGAAAAAAAGTTGATTGAGAAATGTTCATCAGAACATAAACAACAATTCTCCTTCAAATATTTTCTGAGGTTGTTCTTACTTTCTTAGTAATTGACAAAAATACCCCAGATCCAGACGACAACTTCTCGAAGATCTCTAAACCCTAAATGCTTACAGCGGCCAAAAACAGCCTGACAAATTTGGCGCAATCTTGTAGGGAAAAGCAAAATTGAGGAACTATTTGAAAGAGAAATGTTGTTCAGGACTTCACCTACAACTCTCCTTCAAATATTTTGTAAAATCTTTCCTAATTCCAAGGTTATTATCAAAACTACCATCGATCCAGACGACAATTTTCATATGACCTTTTAAGTGTGAATGTGTTAAATATTGTGTTCACCTGTACTTAGATGAGCCTCATACCCTGAGTGAATTTCAGCTTCATGCCAGCAGCTATCTGTCAGGCCCTTCTGTATCTGTAGGGCTTCTCTACTGCTGCTGCTCATACTGCTGTTTCTGCTGCTGCTCATACTGCCAGGGGCCCCGCCTGACATGTGAGTGCTTATTGCAATATAAATACCTAATCTCATTAGAACAAACCCATCCCCTTTATCATATTGCAACTCTTCTTGCCGGATTTCATTTCATTAAAAGCCTGCCTGGTGATCCTGCCATCATTAAATGATATTTGCCGTGTCGGCGGCCGTGGCTCTAGACCCCAGAGAACTTCAGTGGTGGTGTCTATAATGGTGGTGCCGTCATTAAATGATATTTGCCGCGTCGGCCGTGGCTCTAGACCCCAGAGAACTTCAGTGGTGGTGTCTATAATGGTGGTGCCGTCATTAAATGATATTTGCCGCGTCGGCCATGGCTCTAGACCCCAGAGAACTTCAGTGGTGGTGTCTATAATGGTGGTGCCATCATTAAATGATATTTGCCGTGTCGGCGGCCGTGGCTCTAGACCCCAGAGAACTTCAGTGGTGGTACTGTCTATAATGGTGGTGCCGTCATTAAATGATATTTGCCGCGTCGGCCGTGGCTCTAGACCCCAGAGAACTTCAGTGGTGGTGTCTATAATGGTGGTGCCGTCATTAAATGATATTTGCCGTGTCGGCGGCCGTGGCTCTAGACCCCAGAGAACTTCAGTGGTGGTGTCTATAATGGTGGTGCCATCATTAAATGATATTTGCCGCGTCGGCCGTGGCTCTAGACCCCAGAGAACTTCAGTGGTGGTGTCTATAATAGTGCATGGTGCCATCATTAAATGATATTTGCTGCAGCGGCTGTGGCTCTAGACCCCAGAGAACTTCAGTGGTGGTGTCTATAATGGTGGTGCCATCATTGAATGATATTTGCCGCATTGGCTGTGGTTCTAGACCCCAGAGAACTTCAGTGGTGGTGTCTATAATAGTGCATGGTGCCATCATTAAATGATATTTGCTGCAGCGGCTGTGGCTCTAGATCCCAGAGATCTTCAGTGGTGGTGTCTATAATGGTGGTGCCGTCATTAAATGATATTTGCTGCATCGGCCGTGGCTCTAGACCCCAGAGATCTTCAGTGGTGGTGTCTATAATGGTGGTGCCGTCATTAAATGATATTTGCCGCGTCGGCCGTGGCTCTAGACCCCAGAGATCTTCAGTGGTGGTGTCTATAATGGTGGTGCCGTCATTAAATGATATCTGCTGCAGCGGCTGTGGCTCTAGATCCCAGAGATCTTCAGTGGTGGTGTCTATAATGGTGGTGCCGTCATTAAATGATATTTGCTGCATCGGCCGTGGCTCTAGACCCCAGAGATCTTCAGTGGTGGTGTCTATAATGGTGGTGCCGTCATTAAATGATATTTGCCGCGTCGGCCGTGGCTCTAGACCCCAGAGAACTTCAGTGGTGGTGTCTATAATGGTGGTGCCGTCTTAAATGATATTTGCTGCATCCGCCGCGCCTTGGCTCTAGACCCCAGAGAACTTCAGTGGTGGTGTCTATAATGGTGGTGCCATTATTATATCATATCTGCAGCACCATGCATGGTAGACGTGTGATGGTGTTGCTGGCAGTGATGGTAGTGGTACCGAGCGCCGTCCCATCACATGAGTGTCACATTAGACGGAGATGATGATCAGTGTGCCAATATTGGTGTGGTGGTGCTATTATTATATTATATCTGCAGCACCATGCATGGTAGACCTGTTATGGTGTCTCTGGCTGTGATGGTGGTGCCGAGCACCGTCCCGTCACGTGAGTGTCACATTAGACGGAGATGATGATCAGTGTGGCGGCGGTGGTGCCAATATTGGTGTGGTGGTGCCATTATTAAGCTATATCTGCAGCACCATGCATGGTAGACCTGTTATGGTGTTGCTGGTAGTGATGACGGTGCTGAGAACCGTCCCGTCACGTGAGTGTCACATTAGACGGAGATGATGATCAGTGTGGCGGCGGTGGTGCCAATATTGGTGTGGTGGTGCTATTATTATATTATATCTGCAGCACCATGGTGGACCTGTTATGGTGTTGCTGGCTGTGATGGTGGTGCCGAGCACCGTCCCGTCACGTGAGTGTCACATTAGACGGAGATGATGATCAGTGTGGCGGCCGCGGTACCTGCACAAGCCACTAAGCGGCTTTGCTCTACCTGACTAAATTACATGGATGTGGACTCACCCTAATTAATACCCTTGCAGCAAAGTATAGGCTTATTATCTATTAAAGGAGAACATTATACCTGAGCACTCTCAAGTAGGCTTACTCTACTGCTTCTGCTGCTGCTACTGCTGCTGCTGCTGCTGCTGCTGCTGCTGCTGCTGCTACTGCTGCTGATGCTACTACTGCTGGTGCTGCTGTTCCTGCTGCTGTTGTTGCTGCTACTGTTGCTGCTACTGATGCTGCTGCTGCTGCTACTGCTGCTGTTACTACTAGTACTACTGCTGCTACTGCTACTGCTACTGCTGCTGCTACTGCTACTGCTGCTGCTGCTTACAAGACTTACTTGTAAGACTTAACAGGAGGGTGGGGGGGGGGGGGGGGAGTGGCATTTAGATGTTTGGACTGATAGAGAGAAGGGAGTTAGACAATAATCATAATGATTAAGGGTGGGTCGGGATATCTAGGTATTAAAAGACAGGGCCTGGATTCATGAAGCACCTAATAGCACCTTCCATTTTAAAGTTATCTAAGTCTCTAAGACCACTATTTTTCTCATACTAACTATGGGTACAGAGTAAGTGTGTTTTATTTGTTTTTTTCTTGGGGGGGGGGGGGGGGAGTGTGAACTTGAGGGTCAGGTTCTGGTTATTTGATCCACCTTTGATTCAAAGTTATTTTGACCTTACACTTGAATGTTATTTCAAAAATATCAAAACAGTTACTAGCATTTTTTGGAAGCAGAATAAAAATTTTCTTCCAATTTCAATCACAAAAAAATACTTTGTTATTCGATGCCAATAATTGATGTCTAAAGAGAAAGATTTTTCCTCTTCTTTTTCTCTCTCTGTTCCGTTTTGCCCTGTACACAAAAACCCTTTTGTCAACTCTGCCTTTCAGGAAGAAGTATGAAGCTAATCATCCTAATGAGTACTTTCTAGGATCAGTTAAATACAGGCCATTAGGACTACTCTTCTACCTGCCTTATTTATCTACCTGGCCTAACGAGGGCCAGCCGGCCTACATGAAAGAGGAGTAGTAGAAGAGGTAGTGTAATAATAGGTGGCCCAGAGGCCGAAAACACACTGCTGGTTTGACATTGGAAAATATGCTGCATTATATGCATTTCATGTTCTTTTTGAAATTTCACCTGGGTTAACCCTTCCAATGCTGAGGCTACATTCGCCCAATGCACAGGAATGCAAAAATCTTTGAAAACCATCTAAACCCTGTCATGTTGGTACTCATTGGAAAGCTCTCACTGAGTACTTTCAGATGAGTACCCATTTGCCAGAGTTTCGGTGATTTTTCAGGTTTTTTGCATTCTTTTGTATTGGTAGAATTAGCCTCTAGCAGTATAAGGGTTAATGAGCAGGTATTCCATATCCAAGAGGAGTATAGGAAGCAGAGTAGGATATCCAGCCCTAAGATAGTTAACCCATTCACACTCAGAGTTCCTCTAGAAAGTATCGTCTGCCACTCTCATACTTTTGAAAATAACTGGTGAATATAACGAAAGTTCACAAAATATTTGGAGAAAAGCTGTTGTTTGGCTTCTGGTAAACATTTCTCTTTCAAATATTTTCCAAAAAATGCTTTTGTTAAAAAGATATTGTCAAAATTGTCAGGCCTGTTTTGGCTGCTCTGAGTGTAAACTGCTGGTGGCTAATTAGCCAATTCAAAATGATGCAAAAAATCTGAAAAATGATTGAAATCCTGGCACACAGGTACTCATCTGAGAGTACTCAGCGAGAGCTTTCCAATGAATACCAACATGAGATGGTTTCGATGTTTTTCAAAAATTCTTTGCTTCCTTGTGCTTTGAACGAAAGCAGCCTCAGCGTTGGAAGGGTTAAACACACTGCTGGTTTGACATGTTAACTAAGCTTCTTTGAACAGAGGGAAAATATGCTGCATTATATTAGATGTTCTTTTTGAAATTTCACCTTTTCATATACCTGGGTTAACGAGCAGGTATCCCATATGAAAGAGGAGTATGGGAAGCAGCCCTAAGGTAGTTAAGAGTCTGCCCTCTTGACTTGTGTTACTACATGTGGGATAAGAAAAACAACAAGGCAGTAAACATACTCTAGTAGAATTTCTTTTTAAAAAACAACTTCATTTCTTTACCTCAGCCCACTCCCATAGAGCCCCTTATATTAAACCCATTAATGCTTTTAATTCTTTTTGAGAATACTGTAAATTCGGAAAAGATTGTGTTAGTTTAATTTTTGCGATTTTTAGCGTTTAGCCTCGGACGCAAAATTAAAATTCGCAATGATTGGTGCTGCCACTTTAACTGTATAGCTGGCACTCCATGTTGTGGCTAATTCGCAAAGTTAATAACCGCAAAAATTGATTTTCTGTAAATTCGCAAAATTTACTCTACACAATCTTTTGTGAATCTACAGTAACTTGATTGATGTATGATCTAACAAGATATTTGATGGAGAGTTGTTGGTAATGTTCTGATCATCATTTCTCCTTGAATCGTTAAATCGTTAGTTTATATCCCAACTAACTACGTTTTCAGCTATAAGATTTAATCAAAATTGCCAGGATGCTTTTGTGAGCATTAACGGATTAGTCCATTTGTGTGCTTATGGGGTCCCTCATAATAGGCTGCTTTTGGCTGCTCTGAGTGTTGATGGGTTAATATGTCTCCTTGAAATCTTTCCGAAATGTGCTTTTGCCTATAAGATTTCACTGGCATCATCAATAGGCTTTTGGCTTCTATGATGATTCTGTATCTACCCCTGTATCTATCTATGGGTTGAAGGTAGGATTAAACTCAGCTGCGAAGACAACTTGATAAGTACATGTAGTAACATCACTATACTGATGGACAGACTTAATACCATGTGACAGGTCATTCATTAGCAGTCTCATTATGCCATAATTATACAGATCCCTGGCCATAATGCACCTATCAGGTACTTTGACAGGTATGTGTAAGAGAGACTGCACCTATAGATATAACATATTGCTGACCTAAGGTACACATATTGTTTGGTGACAAAAATATTAATATATACTGCTAATTAATGAGAAAACTGCTAATCAAGGTGAAATCATGATGGCAGCACTTACTTAATAGGCCTAAAAAAATATATTGTTTGTTTCCTGTTAAATTATGTTTTTCATTCAGAATACCGTGTTTTGATTCAAAATGTCATGAAAAGATTTAGAGTAGACCCAAAAATATAGGGTAGGTAGGGTTACATGAAGCAAACATTTATTGTTTTAGGCCTTATACGTGTAGGAATTTGGAGTTATGATTTTCGTCAATTTTTCTGTTATTTTTAGGGTAAATCACGACTATAGCCAATTGTGATATGGTGGAGGGAAATTGAATACCCGGTAAAAACCACCATCTAACCCCAAATCACTAGCAACTTTCTCACATGCCCGAGGTGGGATTCAAACTCAATCAGTTGTGAGAGGCAGCAAGCAGTTGGTGGCAACACCTTAGACCACTCACCTATCAGGGCAGGCCTTTTTCAGATAGAAGTGACAAATGTTGATGTTACAATAAAATCCATGTTGGTATTACTGAACTGAGATACTGTATATTATATAGATGAGGTAGCTTTTAGTCTTGGCCTTCACTCCATAAGTGTTGGCTGTTTTTTCCTGTCGTGAGATGTAAATTGTAGGCGACAAAATAGATTTGCCTATGAAAGATATCATATGAAAGGTAAATGCTATGATAGTTGTAGTTATATTCTATAGATGAGGTGGCTTTTAGTTTTTCCCCTTGGAACCTGAGAAACCTGGCTGTTTATTTTTGCATATGGAGCTCTACGTTGTAGGTGACAACATGTATTTTACCTATTACTGTCAATAAGGATGATATATTGAAAGTAGTAATAGGTATATCATATTATGGGTAAAAGATAGGTTGCTAGGTGAGGTATGGCTTTTAGTGTTTGCCTTAAATTCCGAAAGAAACATGCTGGTTTTTCTGGGTGTTGATGGCATTGGAGTCAAGATGGATTTTATTTCAACTTTCACTAAGGTTTATGATATAAGAGAAGTAGTTATATTCTATACATTTACCCTATACCAATGCTGAGGCTACTTTTTTCCAAAGCACAAATACGCAAATTCTTTTGAAAACCATCTAAACCCTGTCATGTTGGTATTCATTAGATAGCTCTCATTGAGTACTCTCAGATGAGTACCCATATGCCAGGGTTTCAGTCATTTTTCGGTTGTTTTTTGCATCCTTTTGTATTGGTCAAATTAGCCACCAGCAGCATAAGGGTTAATGCCATGAGAGTAGTGTTATGTTCTCTGTATTAAGGCAGCTTTTAGTCCTGGCCCTCGCTTGATAAGAACCTGGTATTTTTTGTTTCTGAAAAAAGGTAAAAAAAAATATTTGCTTTGGATTATTGATAAAGGTAATGCCACAAGGTAGTATTTTTTATTGTAAAGGTAAGGTAGCTTTTAGTTCTGGCCCAACTGTCTGAGAGCCCATTGTTTTTCATTATTATTAATAAGGTAAATGACTTAAAAGTAGTAGATATATTTGATAGATAAGTTAGCTTTTAGTTCTGGCCCTAAAAGTCTGGGAGCCTTAGTTTTTCATTAGTATTAATAACGTTAACCCTGAGTACCCTCAGATGAGTACCCATGTGCCAGGGTTTTAGTCATTTTTCAGGTTTTTTGCATCATTTTGTTTTGGTTGAATTAGCCACCAGCAGCATAATTAGTACGTGATAGTAGTAGTAATATATAGATAGGTTAGCTTTTAGTATTGGCCTTAACTGCCTCAGAGCGTGCCGTTTTTGTGTGTGTGTGGAGTCGATCGGTAGCCTCGCTTCTATTGGTGGACAAGGAAGAGGTCGGGATTGACAAGTGAACACCCCATAAAGCCGGGCAGAGTAATAGGAAAATGAAGGAGTGTGGGGTGGGGCCATTAACCACTGATGGAATATCCCCCTCCTCAAACTCATCAAGATAGAGAAAAAAAATCATTTTGGCGCGTTTAATCTGGGCCGCATCCCATCAACTCCAGCCAGGCGAAAACCTGTATTCACTCGCCCAATTACTGCGGAAATTTTCATATGAAGTAGTTTCCAATGGAAAATTAAAACTGGTTTTATGATAGCCGGGGTGCTGGACTTCTAAATCACTCTATTACCCTAATGTGTTATGCTTATCCGATAAGTAGCGATGTGTCAGTGGTGGCAAGAATTTATGTCAGAATTTCTATGACTATGTCAACACGAGGGGAAATAGCGAGTATTGGCCGCTATTCATCTTAGAGTGAGGTAATTTTCTTGACAAAGCTGCGTCGGACTTGCTGCGTCAGCCATCAGGGCCTGGTAATTGCCAACGCTTCTGGTTTATGTTGTTGAGGCAGTTTTTCCCATACAGGGTTATACCGCGCTCTCGCTATCAATTGGGTCTCCATATCCCCGCTATTGACAGCACCTATTTCCCTCAGACTACTAACAACATGGACGTGTCAAACACCACTCGGCACCGCCACAGCCACCACTCCACCGCTTCCATCGCTTTCACCGCCACCTCTGCTGCCGCCAAACGCGGGAGGATTTTCGTCAGCCCGATATCTCAATCTATCAGAGCTCGAAAATGTCATATTGATAATCTTCGTCAACTGGCGTGGTCAGGGAGCAGAAAAATGGTAGTCACCCTGTCAGGCTTCAACATCCCAGGCTCGAGTCAGGGGTGAGAAACGCATGGCATTCTCACCCACTGCGGAGAAAAAACACAATGATGAATGCTTGGCTAATACCTCAAAGGTGCTAAAACGCTGAGAGCTTAGGTGGGAAACTTTGAAAAGGCAAAGATCATTAAAAAAGTTTGCATATACTTTTAGGAAAACATCACTAAGCACATGTTTATATATATATATTTAGTGGGATGAGAAACGCATTGCATTCTGACCCAGTACAGCAGAGAAAAAAACACAATGATGAATGCTCTGCTTACCTCAAAGGTGCTAAAACGCTGAGAGCTTAGGTTGGAAACTTTGAAAAGGCAAAGATCATTAAAGAAGTTTGCATATACTTTTAAGAAAACATCACTGAGCACATGTTTATATTAATATTTAGTGGGGTGAGAAATGCATTGCATTCTCACCCAGTATAGTAGAGAATAAAACACAATGATAAATGCTCTGCTTACCTGAAAGGTGCTAAAATGCTGAGAGCTTAGGTGGAAAACTTTGAAAAGGCAAAGATCATTTAGTTGGGTGAGGACCATGTGCTCTTCTTGCCTAGTACAGAAGAGAAGAAAAAATGATAAATGCTCAGCTACCTCAAAGGTGCTAAATTGCTGAGTGCTATGTAGGTGGGTGGGTAACTTTGATAAGGCAAGAAGTTTGCGTGTACTTTAAAGGAAATATCACTTAGCACATATCCTTTTTAATATTTAGTGGGGTTAGAACCATTCTGTTGCTAACCAGTAGTACAGCAGAGAAAAAACACAATGACAAATGCTCAGTTACCTCAAAGGTGCCAAATTGCTGAAAGCTGGGAAGGGGGGTGGATAACTTTGAAAAGGCAAGGATGAGAAGTTTATTTGTACTTTAACCCTTATGCTGCTGGTGGCTACTTTGGTTGATACAAAATGATGCAAAAATCCTGTAAAATGACCGAAACCCTGGCAATGGGTACTCATCTGAGAGTACTCATCAAGAGCTTTCCAATGAATACCAACATGACAGGGTTTCGATGATTTTCAAAAAAAATTGCATTCTTATGCTTTGGCTGAAAGTAGCCTCACCATTTGAAGGGTTAAAGGAAATATCACTTATCACATATTTTCTATTAATATCTAGTTGGGTGAGAACCATTCTGTTGCTAACCTAGTACAGCAGAGAAAAAAACGCAATGATAAATGCTCAGCTACCTCAAAGGTACTGCAATGCTGAGTGCTATTTGTAGGGGGTATAGGTAGCTTTGAAAAGGGAAGGGTAAGAAGTTTGCTTGTACTTTAAAGAAAATATCACTGAGCACATAGTTATGTTAATATCTATTAGGGTGAGAACAACTCTGTTTCTACCTCAAAGGTGCTGCAATGCTGAGTGCTATGTAGGGGATATCGGTAACTTTGAAAAGGGATGGGTAAGAAGTTTGCGTGTACTGTTAAATAAACATAACTGAGAACTTATTTATATTGATATTTAGTAGGGTAAGAACCACTTTGTTTCCATCTAGTATAGCAGAGGAAAGGCCACAATGATAAATGCCTAGCAACCTAAAGGTGTTACAATGCTGAGAGCTTAGTAATGCGGGTAACTTTAAATAGCCAAATATATTTTCCTTTACCTAAGACTGAGATGAAGAAAAGTGTATGGTAATCTAAGCCAAAGATAAGAAGTTCTATGGAACTCAGCAGGGTCTGACACTTAATTTTTAGGCTAGGAGCCCGAAAAGGACTTATGGTTAACTTATGGTTATTATACATACAATTTGGGCCCCTAGCTTAAAAAATCTTGGGGCCCACAGAAACATCTATGGGCATATGCCCCTGGGCTCCTGGGAAAGTCGAACCCTGGGAAGGAAGTATTATTGAAAGTATTGATGGAAGTTTCATCAATTACCCTTTTGATTTCTTATTCAGCATAACAAGAGCTTGAAGAAAAAAGATAACTTAAAAACTAAATATACTTTGTTACCAATGAGGGTAGTTTTTTTAGTTTACAACCCAGTTGAAATATGAAAGAAGTGAAAATATGCTTAGCCTATGGCTAGGCTTGTGAGTTTCTCCCCACATTATTATTGTACTCATTAACTGCCAGTAGAAGTTGTGAGATGTAATCATAACATAGCAGTCCGTGGGCACTGGGCAGTGGTGGTCAGTCGGTTGGTCAAGCCGGCAAGATGGTGTTGGTGATCTAGTGGTGTTAGTAGCCTCATCAAAGTGGCTCGTCGCCGGCGGATGAAGACTGTGAAATATTACCTTCGAGTGATGAGCTTTCATTACGGGCCTGTCCGTCAAGAGCTGCCGGCCGGCGCCGATCTCGCCATCTCCAGAGCTTCATCAAACTCTAATGGAAGTCCATGATTAATCTGTGATGCTATGATACCACTCCATAGAACAGCTCAACAGACTTATGTAACACTTAATACAACCACAAACGTCCATCTACTCCTACCTAGCCTGAATGATTATCAGGCTCAGTTAAATAGGTTTAGTCATAATGAATAATGGCATTGCTATACTGAAGGGGGCAGCACATGCAGCCAATCAAGGGTTGCAGAATATGGGTTATTAATTTTTGGGGGACAAAGTTAAGCTCAGTTGGTTAGGTGTCAGACCAGTAATCAGTAGGTCGCTGGTTCAATTCCCGGCCGGGGCAAGACAGTTTATTCCATATTGCTTCAGTCTACCAAAGTGGGTACCTAGCATAAATAAGGCAGTGTTTAGAGCTTGTGCGCTATATGCTGCCAGTTGCTCTGGAATATCCCCCGGGGGATTGAAATGGTTTCCGTGTGTACAAACCTATAAACCGAATACCTTTGTTAATTTCAGCTTTGTGGCGCCACCTGAAAGATAAAGGCACAACTTAACATGGGATGAAATCAACTCAGGGTAGATCATGGAAATGGGTAGTTAACATATCTCCTCATCAGGGGCTTAGCTGCCTATGCGTCCAGTGTGTCATTTGGACACGCAGAACACTGTTTTTTGACAGTTTGGACACCCAAAAGTTTATGTCAGAATTTGCTGAAGATGACTTTTCTTAGAAGACAAAATATGTAGAAGCTGTAGTGTCACTTTTATAAGACACACAAAGCAGTATCTGGTCTAAAAAAGCAAAATCTGTAAATGTATAGGGTTTATTTTATTAGTAGTATGTATTTTGTACCACACTTTGGACACGCAAAAGTCTATGAAACCTGTATTTGGACACCCTGTTTCCAAATATTGGCTAAGACCCTGCTCCTCATACAAATCTACTTTACAGTGGTAGATTTCTACCATGTGTTACAAACCAGGTGCTGTAAATGGTGTAGATAGAAAGACCAGCACTTATGGATAGCCTGCTTGCTAGGCCAGACTCTCACGTGACACATGTTGTAGATAGATGGCATTGCTGTATACTTAAGTGTTCATTGGTGATTTTAGACAACTCCCTCTTGTGGCAAAAGTAGAACTAAATGAACATCATAGATTAAAGATTAAACTCTAGTGGATAGCCTCCCTCCCAGGCCAGATTCAATGAATGACAAACTATATGTGTAAATGGCACTGTGGCAATTAAGATTATCACAATGGATTCAGACCATCCCCCTAGTGGTGACAACAAGAACCTAATCAATAACATGGTAAGAAAGACCTTGAATAAAAGAATGAATATGTAATGAGAGACCAATTACTATATTTGCGATAGTGAATGCCTAGTTATGCCAGGGGTCTCAAATCTGGCCTAAGTGTGATGTCATTAAGAGAAAAAGACCAATGAGGCTCTTGTATTGTTTACATTACATTACAGAGAAACTTGCGCGCCAGCATGTGCAGAACGCGACTTTTGGGCTATTCGCAGCTGCATCTAGCCTGTTCAGGTTGACCGGCTAACTTCATATCCACTTGTTTTTATTCATCTTAGAAGGAAAGACTAAATCCTCAGTTGATCACAGCCTGAGTTGGTGTCGCAGTAAAGCAGCCGCTATCCTGCCAACTTTGAATTCCCTAAATTGCACATCTTGGCACATCATTTCCTTTGCTGCTTATTTCTTAATTAGATTTTTCACCCGTTTTAACAAATCATTACAATAGGTGCGCCTATCGCGATGCGGATTCTTCCAGGCCGGAGAGCACTGACTACGCACACAATGCAAATGGGGCATTATGGGAAGGGGATCAATTCGCGGTTAAAGCGATGAAATCTCTCCAATCACGATGGATCACAGGCTCTCAGTAACGGTGGGAAGTAAAGCAAGGGGGAACTCAGGAGGGGGCCTGCTGGGTGCTAATACCAGAGGAGGCACTTATATGAATCATACCTACCGTTTGATGTTAAGCGTAATGTCTTTCCCTATCAGTTGGTTTGGCCTCTCTTTCTAAGACATCACAAACATCCAACAATGAAACACCTTAGTACTTCTCCATGTTTGTAGAAATGTCTAAGCCATTCAGCCCCCTTAGGAGCCCCTCAATTCCGAGGCCCCTCTTTGGCCCCTCTGTCTTCAGCACCCTATCTAAGCCAGTCATCCCCCGTAAGTAACCCCACGATTCTGAACCCCCTCTTTGGCCTCTCAATTCTGAACCCCTTCTCTTGCCCCTCAGTCTTCAGCACCCTGTCTTAGCCATCCAGCCCCCTTAGGAGCCCCTCAGTTCTAAACCCCCTTTCTTGGCCCCTCAGTCTTCAGCACCCTGTCTAAGCCATCCGGCCCCCTTAGGAGCCCCTCGGTTCTGAACCCCCTTTGTTGGCCCCTCAGTCTTCAGCACCCTGTCTAAGCCATCCGGCCCCCTTAGGAGCCCCTCTACTCTGAACCCCCTCTTTGGCCCAACAGTCTGCAGCCCCCTTAGGAGCCCCTCTACTCTGAACCCCCTTTCTTGGCCCCAATTCTTCAGTACCCTGTCTAAGCCATCTGGCCCCCTTAGGAGTCCCTCGGTTCTGAACCCCCTTTCTTGACCCATCAGTCCTCAGTACCCTGTCTAAGCCATCTGCAGACCCCCTTAGGAGCCCCTCGGTTCTGAACCCCCTTTGTTGGCCCCTCAGTCCTCAGTACCCTGTCTAAGCCATCCGGCCCCCTTAGGAGCCCCTCGGTTCTGAACCCCCTTTCTTGGCCCCTCAGTCTTCAGCACCCTGTCTAAGCCCTCCGGCCCCCTTAGGAGCCCCTCAGTTCTAAACCCCCTTTCTTGGCCCCTCAGTCTTCAGCACCCTGTCTAAGCCATCCGGCCCCCTTAGGAGCCCCTCGGTTCTGAACCCCCTTTGTTGGCCCCTCAGTCTTCAGCACCCTGTCTAAGCCATCCGGCCCCCTTAGGAGCCCCTCGGTTCTGAACCCCCTTTGTTGGCCCCTCAGTCTTCAGCACCCTGTCTAAGCCATCCGGCCCCCTTAGGAGCCCCTCGGTTCTGAACCCCCTTTCTTGGCCCCTCAGTCTTCAGCACCCTGTCTAAGCCATCCGGCCCCCTTAGGAGCCCCTCGGTTCTGAACCCCCTTTCTTGGCCCCTCAGTCTTCAGCACCCTGTCTAAGCCATCCGGCCCCCTTAGGAGCCTCTCGGTTCTGAACCCCCTTTCTTGGCCCCTCAGTCCTAAGTACCCTGTCTAAGCCATCCGGCCCCCTGAGGAGCCCCTCGGTTCTGAACCCCCTTTCTTGGCCCCTTAGTCTTCAGCACCCTGTCTAAGCCATCCGGCCCCCTGAGGAGCCCCTCGGTTCTGAACCCCCTTTGTTGGCCCCTTAGTCTTCAGCACCCTGTCTAAGCCATCCGGCCCCCTGAGGAGCCCCTCGGTTCTGAACCCCCTTTCTTGGCCCCTCAGTCTTCAGCACCCTGTCTAAGCCATCCGGCCCCCTTAAGAGCCCCTCGGTTCTGAACCCCCTTTGTTGGCCCCTCAGTCTTCAGCACCCTGTCTAAGCCATCCGATTCCTGATAGCATCTCATCTTGATTTGTGATCACTCATCTTTTCTGTCAGAGAGGAAATAGGAAAATCAGTGAATTCAGGGAACAGTAGCCGCCGAGTGACTCCATCTCCTCTGGGACGCAACATTCAATTATTTTATTATATAATTCACCATCCACTGAGCACACTGAGACAGATTTTCTTCCAACTTGGCTGGAGGGAAATAATAAGAAATGGTCGTCATGAGTCCAGGTAATTATTTCTGTTATTGATATGCCTGTCTTATGTGCTGCTAAGATGGCTGGATTAGTCGTCGTCAGCCAGATTTCTATTACGTTATTATGGTAGTCAGATCTGGTGTCTGAAATGTCAGCTCGTGGGGCCGGGGAGATGATGCTTGTCAATCCTTTTCCTCTTTTCACACTCTATCTTACACTTAGTGCCAACATTTATTTTTGGCACTTAAATTCTACATCTTCATCCTCATCACCATCATCCTAAAGACACAACTTGCACTAAATGCCAAAACTTCAGGCACTTGGTCATCATTTTACCATCAACATCATCATCATCATCATCATCATCGTCCTCGTCATTGTCATCATCATCATTATCTTCATCATCATCTTCATCATCGTCATCATCATCATCATCATCATTGTCATCATCATCTCCATCATCATCATCATCAACATCATCATCATCACCATCATCATCAACATCATCATCATCATCATCATCAACATCATCATCAACATCATCATCAACATCATCATCATTATCATCATCATCATCATCGTCATCATCATCATCATCATCATCAACATCGTCATCATCATCATCATCATTATCATCATCAACATCGTCATCATCATCATCATTATCATCATCAACATCGTCATCATCATCATCATCATCATTATCATTATCATCATCATCATCATTATCATTCCATCACTCAACAGACTTATTTCCACGATCAACATCCTCTTGAATTAAAGAAGGCATAACACTCATGACTTCTCCTGAAAGTGAAACTCAGTTACTGTTTGACTAAATGAAAAAAAAAGATAAATGAAATGAATCATATGAGATTGAATAGAGAAATATAACCAAGAAAGAATATTTGGAGAAAAGATTTTTGAACATAGAATAAGAGATATGATACTGAATAACTGCTCAGGCCCTGACTGTGTATAGATGTTTGATTGAATGAAAATATAGATAAATAAAATGCATCATATGAGAAAGAAAAGATTAAGAGAAATATAACCATAGTAAGAAATATTTGGAGAACAGATTTTGAATATAGTATAAGAGATATGCCAGCAAGAAACTAAAAGATGAGATATGATGTTAAATAACTCTTCAAGCCTTTACTATGTGTAGCTGTTTCTCTTCCTGAGGTCTATTTCACCCAGGGGTGCTGTAGTGCTAGTAGGTGGACATGTGTTAGAGTTGTGAGGACGCTCAAGCTTGAAGCTGTGGACGGGTTGCGAGGGGCTAAGTCATGCCGTAATGGTGACAGCATGACAAAGATCTCCTCATGTGTCAAGTCTCACTTGAACCATGGAAACTGCTGCCGCAACAAACTGCGATTCCTCACCGTAAACCACACAACTCATGGCCCTGCCGGGAACACTTCCTGCTGGCAAAGTAGAAACAGGGCAATAATATGTCATATCGAAGCTTCAGTAAGGGTATAAATAAAGTGGTACATCCCGTATTGACTGTTTTGAAGTATTGTAGAGACAGGGCAATAATATGTCATATTGAAGCTTCAGTAAGGGTATAAATACCGTGGTACATCCTGTATTGACCATCCTTGCTGTTTTGAAGTGTTGTAGAAATTAGGGCCATAATATGTCATATCGAAGCTTCAGTAAGGGTATAAATAAAGTGGTACATCCCGTATTGACTGTTTTGAAGTATTGTAGAGACAGGGCAATAATATTTCATATCGAAGCTTTAGTAAGGGTATAAATAATGTGGTACATCCCGTATTGACCACCCTTGCTGCTTTGAAGTGTGGTAGAAATAAGGACATGATTTCTCAATAATTGTAGTTTTAGTAAGGTTTTGAATGAAGCCACTGACATCCTGTATTGTCTAGGAATGTTATAGAAACAGGGCAATGATATGTCATTTTGCAGCTTCTTTAGGAGTATAGATAAAGCTTTAAATCTCATATTGACTGCTCTTGCTGTTTTGTAGCATTGTAGGAAAAGGTCAATAATATGCCATTAATTTCTATTTCAATAAGGGTATAAATTCAGCCATGCATTCTGTATTGAACTTTTTTTTTGCTATTTTGCAGTGTTGTAGAAACAGGGCCAGTACAAAATGATGCAAAAAAACCCTGAAAAATGACTGAAACCTTGGCACAGTTAGGTACTCATCTGAGAGTACTCAGTGGGAGCTATCCAACAAATACCAGCATGGCAGGGTTTAGATAATCTTATTTCTATTTTGGACAAAAATAACCTCACCATAAGAAGGGTTGAAAGTGTTTTTAAAAGGCATACGTCCCATATTGATCTCTCTAATGACTTACTGTTTTGCAGTGTTGAGGAAACGAGGCCACATTACATCATTAAGTGATGCTTCAATTAGAGTATTGGATAAAATCATACATCCAGATCCTGTATTGACAACTTGCTGTTTTGCAGTCTCATAGAAATGGCACCATGATATGTCATTAACTATTGTCTCAATCAGGATATGAATAAAGCCAAACATCCTGTTATTACTAATATTGCTGTTTTGTAATGTTGAAGACCATAATATATCACTTTGTTGCTTTATTTAGGGTGTGATTAACCCTTCCAATGGTGAGGCTACATTCGCCCAAAGCACAAGAACGCAATAATCTTTGAAAACCATCTAAACCCTGTCATGTTGGTATTCATTGGATAGCTCTCACTGAGTACTCTCAGATGAGTACCCATATTTTTGACACGTTTTCGGTGATTTTTCAGGATTTTAGCATTATTTTGTATTGGCAAAATTAGCCACCAGCAGCATAAGGGTTAACACTAAACATCCCTATTTGTCCAATCTAACTGTTTGCAGTGTTTAACCCTGCCAGTGTTAAGGCTACTTTTGTCCAAAGCACAAGGATGCAAAAAATCTTTGAAAACCACCTTAACCCTGCCATGTTGGTGCTCATTGGATTATGAGCTCGATCTTGCTGAGTACTCTCAGATGAGTACCCATGTGCCAGGGTTTCTGCCATTTTAAAGATTTTT
>OZ012693.1:37589267-37665824 GCA_963942565.1 Maea johnstoni | reverse complement strand
CAAGAGGGTATTTTGAAATTATTATTCAGGCAATGCTGTAGTGACTCAAAGAATACACCTTTTATATGAAAAAGATGTCTAGCCACTTGATATGCAACCTTTCTGGGAGGGTGGTTCTATTTAGTTACCGTATTCTCTTGAATAAGCACACCGTGCGGGTAGGGGTTGGGAAAATTTTCTGTAGAAGGGGTGTTGTCAAACATCCGTATAACCGCACCCCTCAATGATTGCCGATCGGAGTGTAATGACCGTTATTGTACCTTTGCGCTCTCGCTGTTCAGCGAGCTTAGACGTTTGCCGCATGTGAAAAAATTGTTAATTGGTCAATAGTATGATCATGCGGCGAATATGAACAGTGAGAGCGTGAAGGGAGTGCTGAAATGGAGGAATTCAGCGCTGGTTTGCAGACACGGCAAAAGGAAAGGCATGTGTTTTGGTTACTTCTGGGGGGGAGATTTAACATGAGATGATCTTTGGCGCTTACTGGTCCCCCAATTTCCGCAAAATATAGTGGGGGGGGGGGGGGGGGGTGTGCTTATTCGGGACCATGCGCTTATTCAAGAGAATACGGTACCTGTTCATTCCTACAGTGACAGAATAGAGAGACTTTATCAGAATTGTTTTCTTTCTGTCTATGGAATAAATACCTATTTTCAAAATACCGCACTCTGTAAGAGGGTACAGTATTTTGAAAGTATTACTAAGGCAATGCTTTAGTGACTTAATGAATAGATAAAATGCTCTTGAACATTATTAGTGGAAGGGGCGGTATATCAAATATCAATTGTTATTGATAATTACTATTATTAATACACATTTTTTATGAAATAGGTGTCTAGTAACTAAATAACAACTTATCTACAAGATTTTGTTTCAATTTGATTATAAAGTTATTGCGTATGAGACTCAATACCTAAGATAAAAACAATTGTTTCAGTCATTACATAACCTTTATCAGGGTTGTTTACTGTCTGTCTAGAAACTAGCCATGAAATAACCCTCCCTGCGAGAGGGTCCCTCCATTCAATATCTCAGGCATTCCTTAAGTGACTCAATGCATGACATCACACCACTTAGAATTAATCACCACGCTTCATTAATCTAACTCCACAATTACCCATGAATCTTTAACGGCATTCTCCTAAGTATTCTATATTTTTGTGTGCTCAAAGTGCGTATGCCACCCACCCTGTCTTCTACATCAACCATTACTTTTCTTGACTTTCAATAATCCAATTATCTGAATTATTGTTAGTACATATTATAGCATGCAGCAGAGACTACCAGACATCCTAGTAGGGAATGAGGTGTGTCCTTAACAATGCAGGGTTAGGGGCCAAAGGTCTACAGACCAATTTGCGAAATGGGTGTAATAAAGAAATATTACGATAATACATGTTGATGGAATTGATGTATCTGCCTGTGGCCACGGACCATGAATATTGGGTCCAGGTTGTATGTAATTAGTGTGGCCCTGCATATTAGATGTATAATTAGTGGGCTAAGATACAGCTAATAAGCTTCAATCTACTCAGCTTAATTAATGATTGAGGCAGGTTGTCTTGGTGGCTGTAGTGGTGGTGGCATCCCTCCCACTTTCTGACGCAGGCTACTGGAGTTCCGAAACTGGAGACCGAGGCAGAATTGGCTGGCTAGAGATACATCCATAGACTTCTGTATGCTAGTGTTCTCCTAAGTTTGAGGTACCTTTAACAGGCCATTTTCAGGGGAAATTGGTGAAAACGGAATTGGAGTTCCGAAACTGGAGGCCATAGCATTGATGGTGTTGGTGGTGGCAGAATTGGCTTACTAGAGAGATATCCATAGACTTCCATATACTTGTGTGGGTACTCTTAAGTCAGTGGTAGTCTCTGCAGGCCATTTTCAGAGGAAACAGGTGAAAACCGTATTGGAGTTCCGAAACTGGAGACCATAGCACTGACGGTGTTGGTGGTGGCAGAATTGGCTATCTGGAGAAATATCCATAGACTTCCGTATACTTGTGTGGGTACTCCTAAGTTTGTGGAAGTCTCTGCAGGCCATTTTCAGAGGAAATTGGTGAAAACGGAATTGGAGTTCCGAAACTGGAGGCCATAGCATTGATGGTGTTGGTGGTGGCAGAATTGACCGACTAGAGAGATATCCATAGACTTCCATATACTTGTGTGGGTACTCCTAAGTCAGTGGTAGTCTCAGCAGGCCCTTTTGAGAGGAAACACTGGTGAAAAACCGTATTGGAGTTCTGAAACTGGAGACTATAGCATTGATGGTGTTGGTGGTGGCAGAATTGACCGACTAGAGAGATATCCATAGACTTCCATATACTTGTGTGGGTACTCCTAAGTTTGTGGTAGTCTCTGCAGGCCATCTTCAAAGGAAACACTGGTGAAAGCGTATTGGAGTTACGAAACTGGAGACCATTGCTGTGATGGTGTTGGCGGTGGTAGAATTTACTGACTTATAAAGAGACATCCATAGACTTCTGTATACTTGTTTGAGGTACCTCAAGTGTGTGAAACTTGCAGCAGCCCATTTTCGGGGGGAAAAGGTGAAAACTGAATTCAAACTCAATCAGTGTGGACACTTCACTCTGGAGACAGTTGCTGGAAAACCTGGCAAAACAAAAGGACATGGTACATTCTACATGAATCCAACAGGACTTAGACCTTCTAACATCTGTCTTACCAATATCTAGAGGAAAGTGGAAAAGTGAAAATCCGTCAAGACTTTTGAGACAAGAGTTTGACAAGTTCATTCTGAAAATTGATTTGGATTCATAGGGGATTTTTAGATTTCCAAGAAAAAATCAAGTCCCTTGTCTTCCATTTTCCTGTTCATTGGGTGTTGACAGACAAAGACATTCTGCTCATTCAAGTGCCTTTGATTATGTCATCTTGACATATGCTTATCAGTACATGTAGTGCCTAATAAGGGAAAATACCTCTAGCAGAGATTAGTTGACAGCCAACTCAGAGGTTTGGAGATTCATTGACACAGTGGAGCTGAAAGCACAGACTTCCTCAGCAGTAACTCTTGTAAAGTGACAAAGTCTTGATGAATATGGCAGGTAAGAAATCCTTATGCAGAGATAATGAATTGTTATTGAGTTATTAGACAGCTCCTGGGATTTATTCTGAAAACTGAAAAGTAGCGCTTATTTACTACCTAACCAGATATTTATCTACTCCCTTCAGATTTTTTTCATAACTTTAGATTTAACAGATCATGCTTTTTATGAAGCATCTTATAATTAGAATTGAGGCATCCTAATGCTGCTGGTGGCTACTTTTGCTAATACAAAATGATGCAAAATATAGTTAGCTGAAAAATGACTGAAACCCTGTCACAAGGGTACTCATCTGAGAGAACTCAGTGAGAGCTATCTAATGAATACCTTTACAGGGTTTAGATGATTATCAAATATCTTTGCATCATTGTGCTAAGGACGGAAGTAGCCCAAGCATTGGAAGGGTTAGTATTTTTTTTAGAAAGTATCATTAGGATGCTGCATGATATTCATAAAAAGTAAAGGGGAATTAAAGCTAGAACATAGATTTGGCCAACTTCCTACAGTAGAAACTATAAATATTTAAATGCGAAAAATATAAATGAAAAAGTGTTGTACATTTTTTTTCATCTATACCCCTTCAAATAATTAGGCATTTTCGGCCTGCCCTTTTAAGGGATGTATTAAACCATAGCATTCATTCCTTTTGTCCATTAAATGTTTCTCAAATTATTCATATCTTTTGAAATATCAGGGTCTGACACTTAGATTTCAGGCTAGGGGCCCGAAAAGATCTTTTGATAAATTTAGTGGTCAAAAACAGGATTTCTGTATTATCATATATACTATTTAGGGCCCCTAGGGGCCCACAGCAAAATCTAGGGGCATATGCCCCTGGGCCCCTGGGAAAGTCGAACCCTGAATATTTTCCAATATTTTCATGAGTTTTAGTTTACTCTGGTCATGAATGCTTTGAAAAACAAAAGAAAATCTTCGTAGTTATTTTATGTCAATGGGCTACAATAAATTTTCAGATAAGCGTGATCATTAAAACCTGCATTGTCAGTTTCATGTGTGTTCAATTAAAATGCACAATGCTGTTAATGATCAGGTGGCACATCCTGTGGAAACGGTACATATTCTCCCAGAAACTCTCTGAAAATAATTGTTCTTGTAGTGCCTAAAGTTTTTCGTAATTTTGGTAATGTATTTTTGATTGAGCATTTTTTTCCGAGAAATGCTGTTCACAACCGAATACAAAACACTGTTTTAGATATTTTGTGAATGTATATGCTTTTTTCCAAAGTTAGTCTGACACAAAAGTATAAAAGGTCCAGACAACACAGATGGGTTGAATGTATCTGAAAAACCTTTCCTTGTCGTCTTTCTTCGACTTTTGTGAAACATGATAACCTAGCTTATACCTTAGAAATATATCAGTCCAAAAGCATCAGTGATATTCAAACCTGATGAACCTTTGATTGTATGTGCGTCATCACCAATATCCCATGTGATAATCAGTTAAAAACAGACTGACATTGATGAACATTAATTTGTCACATTGTCACATTTGTATTGTTTTTCTACACATGGAAGCTCACATCACATCATCAAATCCTGTCTGTTTAATTAGACTGTGGTGCTAAAATAGGTATAGCCGTCATCATGGTAGTTGTCACCAGGACCATCATCGCTATCACATCATTATTGGCAACATTATCATCATCATCATCATCATCATCATTGTGGTTGTTGACTTCATCATTATCTTATCATCATCATCATAATCAGCATGGCATCCTAATCACAATCATCATCACAATTTTCAATCTTCATCCTCATATCATCATCATTATTATCATCATCAGCTTCAACATTATTTCCACTTAGAATATCTATGCTTATCTTCTATATACTTATGATTCATATTTTGTATATAAACATTTTATCAAAATCCCAAGAAATAAACTTTATCATCCTAATCATCATCATCATCATGTCATCATCATTATCATTGTTGTTGACACCACCATCATCATCATCCTTTTTAACATCATCATCATCATCATCATCATCATCATCATCATCATCATCATCATCATCATCATTGTCAACATTATCCATTTTGAATATCTAGGCTTATCTTCTCTAGACTTCTCAAATTTTTATCATCATCAACATCATCATCACTCATTATCATCATCATCATCATCATCATCACCATCATCATCATCATCATCATCATCATCATCATCATCATCATCATCAACAACTTCCTCATTTCCCAAACTTAGATGAGAATAATGATTGATTTCCATGTGAAATGTAGCAGTGATTTTAAACTTAATGGTCTGCCCTCTGCTGCCGGCTGTTATTCCACCATGCTATGTACTGGTCAATGGCTGATCTGGCATTGGTTTCCTGTACTTAGTTGAAACTTTGCCAGGAGTGTTTGTGTAAAACGAGCTTTTTAGTCCTCTGGCATTTCTGCTGCAGTCGTCTTATGTCAAATGCTATTGTGCACTAATCTATATCCTAACTACCTTCTCAGAGTTGAAAGATCGTTTACTGTTTATCCGATAGCTTGTTGTGGAGATTCGATTCTCGTACACTTAGGGGGCAATGAATTGTCCACTTAGAGACGAAAAGGCATGAATTCCGTTTTCTCATTACAAATTGCTCTGCATTTGTATAGCTTATCATGGTGTTCAGAAGTTTTCAAGAACTCGAGCTCTGAAAAAGTCCTGATGCGATTTTAAGAAATTTAAAATTTAAGTATATTGATGAAAAATTCATGACTACCGTATAAAGTTGTCATCGAAGTCAATTTACATGCATTCTCAAAAAAGCTGTGTTTTGATTTTTCTTTTAGTAATTCAGGTTGCCAATTTCTTTCTTGATATTAAAATGGGGATCAGTGTAAGAATTATTTCTATAACTATAAAATACCTTTTCCTTCATTTGATAATTTTCTGTGCAAGTATAAACATGATCTGGTGGAATTCATTTTGAAGTATAAAAAAGTGAGGAGAAATGTATCAAAATTAACGCTGAGAAAATTTGGTTATTTCGATTCTAAAGAATGAAAGTATAAGATATTGTGGGATAACTGTATCAAATTAGCAAATCTTGCAGAAATGCCTCCAAACTACTGATGAGAAAAAACAGTTTCTTTAAGATTCTAAAGAATGAAAAGTATGATATATTGGGATAATTGCAAGAAATTAGCAAGTTGAGCAGAAATGCCTCTAAATTACTGATAAGAAAAATAGTTTTTTTGTGATTGTAAAGAATGAAAATATGAAATTGTGGGAATTATAGTAACTAACTAGAGTATCCACATGGAAACTATATTATCTCAGTGATGTATTTTTGATATTGGAAATGTGGCAGCTTACATTGTAGCTTTTTGATTGCATACTGTCACAATTTACAACAACCTATGATTTAGGTATCACATTGTATAGATATTATTGTACATATTGACATTAAATGTCTAATATATGGGAAACTGCCTTCACTTTTTCTATATGTAACATGTTGCAATGTATATTGCACTGAGTATGTTAGAATATTTAAATCAACATGAATCATTATTCTTCATTGACTAATATTTTCTAATTTGATCTTTAAAGATGTCTTATCAGGATGCATGTTAATTGTGAAAATAACTAATTAAAAAAAACACGAGGAGGTTATTTTTAGTAAGATCTGGTTCTTATTAACATTTCTTCTTCAACTTTTTTTTCTAAGGATGATTTTGTCAGAGAAATGATTGTAGAATAGCTTGAGCCATAATGTGATAGCTCAAGATATGCATGGGTAAAAGCAATTAATTGGTTTACATTAGTTATTGTATGAATATTCATAAGTGATACTATCTGCTTCGTTTAGGAAACGAGGGATTTGCCGATAATGATAAGCTTAACAACAACAACAACATCATCGTTCAAAATTCCAAGGAAGTTTTGAGGAGCGTTGGGTCACATGATCAACCTCGTAATCAGGATGTGGTTATGACTGGTATCCAGGAGCATCCAGGTAAGGAATGGATACCTGAATATATTCACACACGCACCTTTACCAGAAAGCTACTACACACCCCTCTATCTAGTCAACACTGTACCCCTATAGCTCTAGAGATACTGCACTTCTGTAAGCCCAGGGTCTGACATTTAGATTTCAGGCTAGGGGGCCAAAAAAGGTCTTTCGATAAGAGTTAGTGGTCAAAAACAGGATTTCTGGTTATATTTCATACTATTTTGGACCCCTAGACTGAAAAATCTAGGGGCCCACAGCAAAATCTAGGGGCATATGCCCCCGGGCCCCTGGGAAAGTTGAACCCTGAAGCCATAACTGAGGAGTGCTGAAGAGGACAGGTTTGGTGGAGGTCTTATTTTGAAAGGTACGTGACATGTATAGGTTCATTTTGAGCCGAAATCATTCTGATGGTGCATTTGCCCTTTGATTACTGTGGGTCTGAAAAGAGTGATTGCCAAACTATGTAGACTGGTACAATCGTAGAAAAGCACACTCTCACTCTCAATGACCTTCTACATGCTATTGACATTATCAAAACTAATCTGTAGAAATTTGATGATTCCTGGTAATTCTCTCCTATTTCACTGGACAAATTTCATAGGGGGGAGGGGGGGGTGGCATTTTACCATTATATATGTATACTCTTATCTTCATTAAATTGTCAAAAAGTTTGCCAATGTCTTCAAACTGGATGGATCAATATTTGTTATTCACTTTTTTATAAACCTTGAACCTTGATTATTTATACCAAACTATTACCGGGGAGATTCGAGAAGTATATGTATGTCCCTGCTATTACCTTATTTGCAATTTCAAGTTGTATAAAAACATTTTGTAGTTTTCTGGAGTGAAATTATGAACAAAGCCTCGTTAGTTCTCTTAATAATGATGCTAGACCATATTCATATATCTTATGTAGTAAGCCATAAACTTCAATTTGTGCCGCAATCATGCCGATGATGTATGCTGTAGAAATGACAATGTTAAGTAATAGCCTTAATTGGGGCTGATTGCCTAATTAAAGGGCAGGGGTTTGTTGTGAACATCTGGAGAAAATCAATGTGCGGGTTGTAGAGCAGCCCGTAAGTTAACCTCGCGATGCATGGAAAAAGTCTCGTAAATCTCAACCTGTTCGCGAACTCCACCTATAATAACTTATCCCGGCCCGCCGAACAGCCGAACAACTTACGGGAAGTTGGTAGCGGATGAAACTGACCCATAGGGTTCATGCTCCGTTGGCTCCGCCGGCTCCCAAGGGACCTGTAGGTCCGGTAAATCGTATTATCCTAGTTCCATCTTTATTACAGTTCTAGAAGTTTGCTTGCGATGGATTTTGCGGGATATCCATTAAAGCACATGGTCGGAGCCAGGAGGTCATAAATCTGTTGCATTCGACCTTGTCAAAAAGCAGATGACCATTCAATGCCCATCGTCCATCCTGCCAAGACCTGGCCGGCATCTAAATCAATGTAACCACGTAAAACGTGCCATAAATCTGAATTTTTGGACTTATGGGGAAGACGCTTGGCATGAGTTGGGCAGCAAAGCCATTGGTCAGGATGATTTGCATGCTTCTCCGAAGATCCTTTACGGGACCTTGGCTAAAGATTGGATACTCAGGGTCATTCCCCGAGATGACACGAACGGACCAGGTAGCCGATTATTGCTGGTACTTCAAACGATTTTTTTTTCTTCAAAAGTACTTTGTTTCATCACTACCTCCTTGAAAGTCCCAGTTGGTTTGACTCATAGAGGAGATAGTTTCCATGAAATAATAGTTTAAATCAGATAGTCTTTGTTTGAAGAAAGCAAATGACTGCAGTTTTTTCGCGATTAGGAATGCATGCTACTACAACTACGACTACTACTTCTGCTACTACTATTACTACTACTACTACCAATACTACTACTGCTACTACTACTATTACTATGACTACGACCACTACTACTACTACTACTACTACTACTACTACTACTACTACTACTACTACTACTACTACTACGACTACGACCACTACTACTACTACTACTACTACTACTACTACTACTACTACTACTACTACTACTGCTACTGCTACTGCTACTACTACCACTACTACTACTACTACTACTACTACTACTACTACTACTACTACTACTACTACTACTACTATTACTACTACTTCTACTACTACTACTACTACTACTACTACTACTACTACTACTACTACTACTACTACTACTACTACTACTACTATTACTACTACTTCTACTACTACTACTACTACTACTACTACTACTACTACTACTACTACTACTACTATTACTAGTACTTCTACTACTACTACTACTACTACTACTACTACTACTACTACTACTACTACTACTACTACTACTACTACTACCACTACTACTACTACTACTACTACTAGTAATATTATGATAATAATAATATAATAATAATGTAACATATGTAATAGAAAAAGGATTATGATGATAATGCATGGTGTGATAGTAAAGTGATTTATTGTTCTCTTTCATTCACTTTTTTTCCATGTGGCTCACATTGTTTTCGAATTACCTAATATGGTCATAGATCCCCACCACACCTTGAGGATATTGATAATCTACAGATTGAATGATTTCCACCACAAGAGCTGGCTAATTACCTATTTATCCTATGACGTATCTACTACCGATTTCCTGGCATATTTTGTTCCTAAGAAATGACAGGGGTAACGGTAACCGCAGCAACAGAGTATAATAATAGTTCGGAGATCACGAGCTGCTGATTGAAATAGTCAGATATGATTACCTGAGTTTTGTCATGAACAATATAACGTACCTGGATGCTCCTTTGAGGTGGGAAATGGAGACAAAAACTTAAGGAAACTCAATCAGGGAAATACTTTGTATATGTCTTCCTCGTCATTCAACATGCGGGAATTTCTTAATGAGGGTGCTTTATTAATTTGTTAAAGTGTTACTTGATTAACACATTCATGATCTCAGCATGTATTCCTCAGCTGCCTACGCAAGTTCCTTTAAATCTTTTGAGATTTTTTTCAAAACCCAAAATTGGAAAATGCGTATTCGGAACTAAAAAATCCTATATAAGGAATGTATCGATACTTGATATGTATCATTATAACTATATATTTTTAAACGTCATGTAATGTTTTTTTTCAGTCTTATATATTTGCCCGTGTAACAACTGAACTTTGAGTATGAAAGCAGGAGTGATCAGTAGCTCAAAACACTAAATTGAACATTTTCATAATGATTTTATTAGTGTTGGGACGATCATCGATTATAATCGATAATCAATCGTTTACCTCTCTGATTCTGATTAATCGATTACAAAACTGGCAATCGATAATAATCGGAAAAGGTGACACCTAGTGGCAAAATATAGAACTAAATGACAGACATGTTGTCAGCTTTCTTGCTATAAAACTAAGCCCCAATAAACTTCAAAACGAAGTTAAGGTAGGTGCTAATAGCAAGTAATTGTCTTAGACTATCACTTATTATTAGGCTCTAGACCTCTAGTACCAAATTACTGCAAAAGTGCGAGTAACTGATTATGATTGATAATCGATCAGTTGGCTGTAACTGATTATCGATCATGAAATTGCAACCGATTCCCAACCCTAGATTTTATTTTATCGACAGAGATATTGTTAGTGCTGCACTAGCTGTTGAAGTTCGCTATTCATTCCAAGATCACCCATGTGACAAGATGGAAATGAAAAAGAATTGATTTTCTAAAATGACAAAAATAAATCGCAGTGATTTTTTCAGCAAAGAGCGCTATTAGACTTTTTTTTACTGTCTCTTTTTCTATTCTTCTTCTTGTGAGATTTTAGGTAGGTAGCTTTTTCCTGGAAGATTCAATTACTGGACTTTTCCCAAGTTTGATTTCATAAATTCAGGAGATTTTTTTTATATCAGTATCCACTGTTATTTCTTTTAACCACCAAAATTCATATTTCTATGATTTTTTTAATTTGAATATCTAATTTTGTCATACATTGATAAGGGACTTAAGTATTTTCTGATTTTTTCAAAGATTCTTTCTCTTAAGTTTCATTAGCTTTGCTGACTTTTCTTTGAAGGTTCAATAACCTTTCTTCTATAAACTTTTGATTTAGTAAGATTTTCAAAAAAAATATTCTTCTTTTATATTTCTTGTTGAAATTATTAGTCAATTATATTCAGTTCCTGTTTTATCCATGTTCCTGCCCAGATTCTTCCCTATGCCCAGCATTGTGCCTTACAGTGTGTGCTGGCTCTGAGTCAAGTAGAGAGAGCGTGGAGGGGGACCCGGGTGACCTGGCTGTGTACATACAGACTGCTTCCTGGTGCCTCGCCAGCACTCGGGCAAAATATCAGGCAACAGTCAAACGGCAAGCAAAAAACAACCCATCAACTTTCCTCTCGAAATAAAAAAAGTTTTTGTAAAAGGAAATCAATGGCTTTGAAATATGAGGTTGTTGATGTATGGGAAAAGTTTATTTCTTGGCTTTTATTTTCCTGTTTTGTTTTAAGTGTGGCCAATTGTAGAACTGTCACAGTTGTCTGTCTTTCACCTTAATATAGCTTTTACGGTTAATCACACTTCTTCAAATATCTTTTTATAACAACAAGAATAGATTATTAGGTATTAAAATAGTATGTTATCAGATACTATTTCATATTTATATTGTATATTTACAGGTCTCTACCTTTATTTCAATGGGTTGGCTCATTTATTTTCTTTGTTAAAGGGATGATATATACTTAATTTCTTTCAAAATAGATTAGACATATTTTATCTAGTATCTACTCAATTGAACTATTGTTTCTTTTAAATGTCGACCATTTTATTAACCTATTCACTTCCCAAGTAAATTTTGCTACAATTGCTCAATTGACCAACTTCTGTTTCCCTCTCTTGGAAATTGTTGCAGGTATTTTGTGTTCAAGCAGAACGAAGTGTTAACATTGCCATTCCAAGATCTGTCAGCACCACCTATTGGTTGCTTTCTAAACCACTACTGTGGAACTTGACCTTACAAGTATCAGTTGTGGGCTCATTGAGCTTAATGGAAACTGTTGTAGGCATTCAGTTCCTTGTGCTAACCGTGCCCCCTAGTGGCTATTTTCTGAACCACTGCTATGGATTCTATTTTAGATATTAAGATCTTCATGCTATCAGTGCCACCTAGTGGTCACCTCCTGAACCACTGCTCTGGAACTTGACCCAACAAGTATCTGTTTAGGGCAATCTCATGGTAGGAGTGCCACTTAGTGGTCACTCCCTGAACCACTGATGCAGAATCTGCTGTTGGAATTTAGTATCTCATGTTATAAGTGCAACTACTTCCTTATATATTGCTGTAGATTCTGATGAGCATTTAGGTTCTCATGCTATAAGTGCCACCTAGTGGCTGCTTTCTGAACTACTGCCGTAGCCTGACCCCGCAAGTATCTGTAGTAGGCATTTGGCTTCTCGTCAGAGCACAGTGTAAACATAGCCATTCCAAGAGCTCACTTTCCAATTTGGCGCGTATTCTGAAATCCGGCTTGAATATTTCATTTGTTTAATTAACTTTGTGTGTGTGTGTCATCGGATGGTAGCCAGTTGCTATAATTAATATCCTCTAATAGGAGCTACCTCACTCTTATCCCTTGTAATGATTGCAGAAAATAATTGAACTTTGCGAATGAAGCAATGTAATTTCCTTTGGATGATCCAGGAATACCTGATGAACCATGCAGAAATATACAGCTTCCGGGGCCATGTTAAATTATCATATATTCGGGAACATGTATATGTTATCCTAAAAAGTATTTGTCATTCTTAAAATTGGAGTTATTTGAAGGAGTTTGGTGGGGAAATGAGGGAAGATGTGTGGTTTAGGGGTAGAGGGCAAGCAGGGGGCTAGGGGGGCATGGCCAGCAAGGTGAGGAGGGGGGTCAGAGGAGGGGGCCGGGTTAATTGGTACGCTCGCTGTCAGGTGTTGCCGGGGTACTCTTACATCCCTAGTTCTACGCATATTGTAAATTATTCTCTTACCAGCTTCTGGTGCCCACAAACTAAGTACTGCTAGCTTGCCACAGCTAGAGATTGTACTGTGGTGGTATTCTGAAAATATGGAGAAAATCCAACAACTTTCTTTTAAATTTGTGAACTATTCTTATTCTTAGCCCTCATGCTGCTGGTGGGTAATCTCACGAATACAAAAATTGTGCAAAAAACCTGAAAAATGATTGAAACCCTGGCACGTAGGAACTCATCTGAGTACTCAGCAAGAGCTCTCCAATGAATACCAACATGACAGGGTTTAGATGTGTTTCAAGAATCTTTGTGTTTTTTATTGCTTTGGATAAAAGTAGCCTCAGTTGGAATGGGTTCGCATCGTTTTGGTCCTTATATTTATTTACTTTTTCAATATGTTGATCCAATTCATCTTTATTTGTTATAAATCTTTTATCTACATGACTATAGATCTGTTAAAGAGAATTGACAGGTGTCTTTCACCACAGACTTATTTACTATCATCAGCTAAAGAGCATTGAAAAAAAAACAATTCCCTTTTCCTTTATGATTTGTGACTCGTTCTTATTCTTTGCATCATTTTGGCACATATTTAGAATCTTTCAAAATGATAATCCAATTCATGTTTATTTGTTATAAATCTCAATCTCTATAAAAAAAAAAAAATTGCATATACATTTCACCATCAGCATACATAGTTGAATCGTTTTAATCATACTACCACTACTACGAATTGATCATACTACCACTATTGAATGAATTTAGGTGAATCAGCCCTTTGAATTGGGAATAGTTTATGTGTGTCAATTCTTCGGTTTCCCTAATAATCTCTATCTCTCATGTATATGTAGGATATGCAGATTGCTGTGAGATCTACCTATTTCATGCTGAGGCACCAATTCCTCTAATGCCAGAGTAAGGAGTGTCTGTAGCTTCTACCGTAATTTCATGTAGTATTACCATGTAGTGGTGTTTTACCTTTTTTTTTATCTCTGATGATGCTGTGCCTAAAAACCCATTGTGAGAGAGTAGATTTTCTGTAATTATGAGAGGGTAAAACATGTATCTCATATGTCATGTATGTACAATGCTGCCACAACTTGATATTTTACCATTTTTTTTGGCTCCGATGATGCTTCTAGCCTAAAACCTATTGTGAGCTGGGGAGAGTGTCTTGATGTACCTGGCTCGCGCCTACAATTAGTGCGGGAGTAATCGCTGTCTGCCAATTGGTTGCTAGGCTGACGTACTCCAGCACTCAGAATTACTTCTCTCAAGTCTCATGCTCTACAAGGTTATCTCTAAATCATGAGATTCTTTCAATCCGACCCCCTTCAAAATTTAATCATACAAGCCCTGATTAATTAAATTCAATTTTATTAATTACAATTGGGAATGGAGGAGCGCGGTTCCTCCACGGCAGAAAATTCAATAACAATAGCTGACTACATCCTATATTCATTAGAACTGCTTGTGGGAATAAGATAAATGGTGATTGCTTTCAAATTTTGCACCACTCATTTTCCTTAATTATATACCCAACATGATTTTTTTCCAGCTGGTGATTCTTGAAAGGCAGGGAATCCCGATCGTGTTGGATCATATCCATGTTGGGTGCGGTGACTTATTTGAGTGTGGCCGGGTGATGTGTATATAGAAAGGGTTGATTTGATTGGTTATGAGTTGAAGTGGGCCGAGACTGTTATATGCTGTAATCAGATAATGAAAGCGGGTAATAAACACGGCATCTCGTGATCCCGGCCTCGCTGACCATCCCACCTGACTCTTACACCATAAGTCAACGCACACCAACTTCATCTTCCTATTGTTAGCTACCTACTCGCTACCTTACTCATCATAATACACTGCACTAGGTGCTAACATATATAACAACAACAACAACAACTTCATCTTCCTATTGTGATCTACCTACTCGCTACCCTACTCATCACAATGCCTACACTGCAAAAGGTGCTAACATATATAACAACAACTTCATCTTCCTATTGTTTGCTACCTACTCGCTCCCTTACTCATCATAATACACTGCACTAGGTGCTAACATATATAACAACAACAACAACAACAACAACTTCATCTTCCTTTTGTGATCTACCTACTCGCTACCCTACTCATCACAATGCCTACACTGCAAAAGGTGCTAACATATATAACAACAACTTCATCTTCCTATTGTTTGCTACCTACTCGCTCCCTTACTCATCATAATACACTGCACTAGGTGCTAACATATATAACAGCAACAACAACAACAACAACTTCATCTTCCTTTTGTGATCTACCTACTCGCTACCCTACTCATCACAATGCCTACACTGCAAAAGGTGCTAACATATATAACAACAACAACACGAAGACAATGAGAAAGAGAAGGGAGAGAAGACAGAGAGACACAGACAGAGAGACACAGACAGAGAGACACAGACAGAAAGGCGATGAGAGAGAGAGATAAGAGGGACGAAGGACAGTGCTAGAGAGAAGAATCAATGGATAGAGAGACAGACAGAGAGGGATAGAGTTATAATCTTTTTTTATCTTTTTGGTCAATTTGAGACTTGTGGCACCTGGATTACCCCCCCCCCCCTCCCTCCCTTACCTGTAATCTGGCAGCACAGCACCTGCTGACACAGGTAGAGGATTGCTGTAGAGGCTGAGAGGGGATTAGTAGATTAGTATGTGTTAGTCCAGCAGACCAATCAGGCATGTGTCAAGGACAATGGCGAAGGCTCTTAGTTAATAGGATATTTGCTGGCATCATAATAGTGCTATGATTGAAGGGATCCTGGATTATAATGATGATGATGATGATGGTGATGGTGTAGGTAGGGTTGCCAGTGAGGCCACTATGTGGAATTATAATTAAAAGATGCTTTCTCTCTCTCTCTCTCGCCTACTCAGACTGGCTGATTACCATTAGAGAGAGAGTGCATCAGTTTTAGCATTTTATGGCTATCAACCTCCATCAAATCACCTGCCTATTACCATGGTGTAGAAGAAAACATATCAAATACAGGGCTTGAAGTCAAGACTTTTCTTCAACAAGCCGAAATGGTCACCAGTCCCTTCAAAACCCTTCACTGATCCAAACAGTAGCAAAGTTCTTGGTATTTATATACATGTATTTCATCCCTTCCTTCTATACCTTGGTGGCATTCTTGCCAAAATATTCATCTCTTTTAGATGAAGGTTACTAAGTTTTACTTCTCTTTTACATTATTATCATAACTTAAGCCAATTTGGCAGGTGTAATCAACGTTGTCAACAACAACAACATCATCATCATCATCATCATCATCATCATCATCATCATCATCATCATCATTATCATCATCATCACTATAATAATCATCATCATCGCTATCATTGTCTTTTTAAATTTTTATCATCAACATCATCACTCATCATCATCATCATCATCACTCATAACCAACATCATCATCATCACAATCATCATCATTGCTATCATTGTCTTCTCAGATTTTTATCATCATCAACATCATCATCACTCATAATCATCATCGTCGTCATCGTCATCGTCATCATCATCGTCATCATCATCATCATCATCGTCATCATCATCATCCATCAGCAGGCTCTGAAGTTTATGTTTGTTTAATGTGGAGTGCGTGGCACAGAAAGCCATCTATATACGGAGCTAGCAGAGACGACAGGATCCATGGAAGCCGATTGAGGATTTTATCCTAATGGATCGTTTGAAAATTGAGAAGAGTAGTACTGCGGGCGGCTCTGGCTGAGTCAAGGTGCACTTAGCATGCGCATGGTTCTGAGGGAGTAAAGAGATCGGGCGGCCGGTCGGCAGAGTGGTAAGTAACGCGAATTACCGGCCAGGCCGCTGCCACTCAATAGCACCAGTTACAACTCTCTCACCCGCAGATGGAAAAAACCATGTAGATAGTAAAGCTACACTAAGAGCCCCAGCTCATAATAGCTTCAATTAACCAATTATGGGCCAACGGTTGTGGTCGCCGGCACACCTGACGTGCCCACTGCTAACAAATCATACGCACCTTGCTGTGACTACCCGGCCCTCATCGCTGGGTCTCTAATTGATCCCCCTTCAGAGAAGGGGTTTTACCTGAGCTCCTCTCCTACCTTGCTGACTCCAACTACCCCCCCCCCCCCCCCCCCCCCATCACTTAGCCCAGAATTGATCCCCCTTCAGAGCAGGGGTTTTACCTGAGCTCCTCTCCTACCTTGCTGACGCCCTCCCCCCCCCACCCCTCACTGAGCCCCTAATTGATCCACCATACCTGGTACTACACCACACTGCTTGGTCAGCACAGAAGGGGATGTCAACTTTTTAGGGACTAGGAACCTAGTCTATATTAAAGGGTGTGAAGTACATACATGTACTGCCTAATTTCTGCATCTTTAAGCACCTTGCTCTATAGATAAGGATAGTGGTAGTGGTAGTGGCTGTTGCTGTAAGGAATAGGTGACATGGTCCCTGAAGAACACCACTTGACCACTTGTCAGCCTGAGTGGACTGCTGGGCCAACTAATGCTTTAATTGGTCGGTCAGTCTGCCACTTAAGGACCTTATGCTGCTGCTGGCTAATTTGGCCAATACAAAATGACGCAAAAAACCTGAAAAATGACTGAAACCCTGGCAAATGGGTACTCATCTGAGAGCACTCAATGAGAGCTTTCCAATGGATACCAACATTACAGGGTTTAGATGACTTTCAAAGATCTTTGCGCCATTGTGATTTGGATGAAAGTAGCCTCAGCATTTAAAGGGTTAAAGACTTCACCGTTGACAGCCCTGGACAGTGATACCATTACCATTTCCTCTTAATCTATGCATCACCTATATATAGGTACAGAAATGATCAAGGAAGCCCTCTTAATTAGGTATAGTAGGAAAAATAGCTGTCAGATATGACAAATGGTGATGTTCCATACTCAATAACATGTCAAGTTTCAAATTAATTTTTGAAATACAGAGAAACCAGTATAAGATGACCTTCAGCAGATCAAGAAAACAGTATAACAATTATTAAGATGTTTAAATTTTGCATAGTGATTGTCATATAAATTTATTTCTTTTGCTACAAAAAAGGTTTCAGCATATACAGATATTCTACATAATGACATGTCTTCGATAGATAAACACAAGTGGATAGTCAACATGAGCAGGCTGGCTGCGGCAAATAGCCCAAAAGAGGTGTTCTGCGCAAGTTTTTCTGTAATGTAAACGATATGATAGCCCTCATTGGTCTTGGTCTCCTAGTGACATCACGCTTATGCCAGATTTGAGGCCCATGGCATAGCCAGGCCTTCACTATAGCGCATACAGTAATTGGTTCTCGCTACATATCCATTCTTTTATTCATCTAAGCTATAGTCACCAAGTGCTAGTGGAAGAAAAGCAGCCAAAACAGGTACATGGACGAACATGACTATGGTATTAGCCAAGAAGGCTCGGAAATCATTAAATGATAAAGTACAATGAACACCACACTATATCTCCTTCTCTTTCTCTCACTCACTTGCAGTGGCGACTAAGGAGTATTTAACTGACAGACAGACAGGATTTTTCTATCAATGTCAGGCCATTTTGCTCCAGCTTGATTTGCACTTAAGATGTCAGTGTGTCGTTGAAGTATAGTAAGGTGCTAAACATTGCCGTCTCCGAAACCCTAGCAACGTTGTAACCTATTAGTGTTCACGCATTTGAGAATTTCACATTGAAAAAATATTGTCGGGAAAATATTTTGAGAATAAAGTAGATTCGATAAGTATTTTAGAGAAGTTTGTGGAATTTTGGGAAACATTTTTTAACAAATGTTTTTTTCTATCTAATATTGTTGGGAACTATGATATTTTGAGAATAAAACTGATTCGATAAGTATTTTAGGAAAGTTTGTGAAATTTTGAGTAACATTTTGTAACAAATGTTTGCAACCCATTACTGTTCACACATTTGAGAGTTTCAAATGGAAAAATTATTGTGTGGGAACTATATTTATGAAAATATTTTGAGAAATTTTGATAATTATTTTGAGGAGGTTTTTTGTGGAATTTTGGTAAATATTTTGCTTCAGATGTTTTCAAATAAAGTTTTTTGGTAAGAAAATATAACCAAGTAAGTAATACCTTTTAGTATCTGCAGGGATTAATGGGCTATATACCCTCTCATTCCCCAAGCATCCTGATAATTATGCAAATTCATCTTAAAAGAACTCTTGTAGAGCTATACCTCCACCTGGGAGATTTCACAATTGTCAGGCTGCTTTTGGCCGCTTTGAGTGTTAATGAGTTAAATTGGGCTTTTTGATGGTAGCACTGGGTGGGGGACTAAGCTTTGAGAGTCCATGGTTCTTGCAATGGTCCCCAGCATAATGTGGGTTTTAATGGGTTAATTGGAGATTTTAATAGATGCCAATAGTGTGTTGATATTCTAATATAATAAGCTTAGTGGGGGACAGAGCTTTAAGAGTCCATGGTCCTTGCCCGGTCTCAAGCACAATGTGGGTTTTAATGGGTTAATTGGACATTTTGATGGTGGCAATAGTGTTATTTAGGGTAGGGGACATGGCTTTGAGAGTCAGGTCCCCAGCACAATGTGGGTTTTAATGGGTTAATTGGACATTTTGATGGTGGCAATAGTGAAGTGTAGGTTTGCGACACAGCTTTGAGAGTCAGGTCCCTATCACTATGTGGGTTTTAATGGGTTAATTGGACATTTTGATGGTGGCAATACTGAATTGCATGGTGGGGACCAGCTTTGAGAGTCCATGATCCTTGCTAGGTCCCCAACACAATATGGGTTTTAATGGGTTAATTGGATATTTTGATGGTAGCAGTAGGGAAGTTCAGGACTTTGAGAGTCAGGTCCCGAGCACAATGTGGGTTTTAATGGGTTAATTGGACATTTTGATGGTAGCAGTAAGGAATTACAGGGCTTTGAGAGTCAGGTCCCGAGCACAATGTGGCTTTTAATGGGTTAATTGGATATTTTGATGGTGGGTCTGGTTGAGTGCTCGGTGGTGGACACGGCTTACTCAAGCCACTTAAGGTAGTGCTACATTAATGCACATTCCCTATTGCGCCTCGTTTGAAAGTAGACCCACCGTCCATTAGTATTCTTAAAAAGAAACACTAATCGTGATGATGGAAGTCGTTGTGACAGGTTTTAGCACTACATCCGGTAATCCATTTTCGCCACGCTACACACATTCCCCATTTGAACTTACCTTGTTGCGGCCCCGCACCCTGGATGTTAAGTGACAAGTGGAGTACATGTGCATTATAGGAACTTCCAGTTCCATCTCGGCAATTGTGCAATTTTTACATTACCGCTCCTCCGTACATCACTTTGCAATAAGCCTATCTCTATTTTAGTCCATTTTGTTGTCTGTTCTCGGCCACTAATGGCAGCCTAATTAGAGTTTTTGAGTTGAATTTGGTGTTTTGTTAATGGCATTGGGTTCCATTATGGGCAAATCACCACGCAACTGTGTGGATTTTAAGTCACTAAGTGGGGCTTGGAAGGGTCTTTTACCGTGACTTACTCGAGCGCTCCTCCTCCTCCTCCTACTTCTGCTAGTAGGCTGCCTGCCTGCCTGGTTGGATTGCTCGGGAGTAGTTGGCCACTTCAGGAGAAGATTGGCCTTAGTTCAGCAACGTTACTAGCATTGTTACCACTGCTACTGCTAGCCTGCTGCTGCTGCTGCTGCTACTACTACTACTACTACTACTACTACTACTACTACTACTACTACTACTACTACTACTACTACTACTACTACTACTACTACAGTACTACTACTACTACTACTGCTACTACTACTACTACTACTACTACTACTACTACTACTACTACTACTACTACTACTACTACTACGACTACTACGACTACTACGACTACTGCTACTACTACTACTACTACGACTACGACTACGACTACGACTACTACTACTACTACTACTACTACTATTACTACACTACTACTACTACTACTACTACTACTACTACTACTACTACTACTACTACTACTACTACTACTACTACTACTACTATTACTACACTACTACTACTACTACTACTACTACTACTACTACTACTACTACTACTACTACTACCCCTTTGATCACAACAATAGCAGCAAAAGTTTCGTCAAGCACAGGTAAGTATTGATAACATGTGCATGATTTTAGATAAAAGGGTGTAGCAGTAAGGGGTTTTCCTTTGAACTTTTCAGGGTTTCATATAGAATATCTATAACTCAAACTCCAAGAAAATATGTATATCTTATTAAATGGTAATGTTGATTCCAATAGGGAACTGGCAATTATGTTTCATATCAGAAGCAATCATTTGTAAAAGTGTTCTTCAGTTGTTGACTCTCTCCCATTATTGGTTAACAATATTCTCCAAATATACAGTTCAAAATCAATTTATGGTAATAGTTTATTGGAAAGTAGCTTTCATGATGAGTTGACAAAACCTATAATGGTTGAGGGCTTTGAATTGTTGATGACGTTCATATTCTTTTAATGTGCAATTGTGATTCTGGCACATTTGAAAATGTCATCTTTATTTTGCACCAGATCAAAATATGATACGAATTGAGATGTCTGGACATTGTGAAACAGGGTACAAAGATATTCATTTAGAATGTAGTTCCCATATATCTACTCAAAGGAATATATCCTTCTTGTGTGTGATGTCTCTGATGTATTTGAGATGTTTTGTTGCTAACATACTCACACCAGAAATATCATCTAAGAGTTCCTTCGCTTGTCTGGGTATTATCAAACAAGGTATAGGTGTGTACTTCAACTACCTTAACCCTTATGCTGCTGGTGGTCAATTTCGCCAATATACAATGATGCAAAAAACCTAGAAATTGACTGAAACTCTGGCAAATGGGTACTCATATGAGAGTACTCAGCGAGAGCTATATCTAATGAGTACCAATTTGACAGGGTTTAGATGGTTTTCACAAATGTTTACGTCCTTATGCTTTGGACGTAAGTAGCCTCAGCATTGGAAGGGTTAATGTATAGATATCCTTCTTGTATGTAACGTTTCATATACATTGAAAATGTTTCATCCTTAAAACTGAGAAATCACAAAAAAATGATTATTTTCCAAGCATCACCAGTATCCTAGGATGATGTTTGATGTATCTAATGTTTCTTAAATGTTCTGTTGTAAACCCTCATGCTGCTGCTGGCTAATTTGGGCGATACAAAATTATGCGAAAAATCTGGAAAAATGACCGAAACCCTGGCAAATGGGTACTCATCTGAGAGTAGTCCACAAGAGCTTTCCAATGAGTACCAACATGACAGGGTTTAGATGGTTTTCAAAAATCTTTGTGTTCTTGTGCTTTGGATGAAAGTAGCCTCAGCATTGGAAGGGTTAAAAGCTTACACCAGACTGAGATATCATCTAAAAATAAGCTTGTCTGGATATCGTTATTGTCAAACAAGATATAAGGGCATCTTTCTTAAGATTGAGAAATCACCATAATATCCTGACATTTTTCAAGCGTTATCCTAGGAATCCCTAGGTATTCCCAGCTCTGTTTGGTAAGGGTCTGGACGGTATTGCGGAACAGTACTTAAGTATAGGGATTGGCACCTTTAAGATTTTTGCGATATTATACATTGATATTCCCTTAATGATACAATATCTCAGTGATATTTTTAACGATACTTCCTGCCTCACTTTCCCTACGTAGGTGTTCTTCTTATTTGGAACTATTACCCATATTGTGCTGTATGGGAAAGGAGTCTGTTGATAAAAGCTAGGAAGATACATTTCAGAGCAGAGATTACTATGTGAATATCCTGGCATTTTCCAAGCATTGTCCTAGGAATTCCTTGATATTCCCAGCACTATTTGGTAAGGGTCTTGGTATCGTGGAACAGAACTTTAAAAATTTTTGTGATAAAATTTTCTTTAAAATTTTTGTGATAAAACTTTTTTTTAAATTTTTGTGATAAAATTTTCTTTAAAACGTTTGTGATACAAAAATTTTTGAAATTTTTGTGATAAAATTTTCTTCTAAATTTTTGTGATATGATATATTGATATTTCCTTAACAATATTTTTAACGATACTTCCTGCCAACCATTCCCTCCTACCAATAAGTGTTCCCCAGGAACTGTTCCCCATATTGTATGGAGTCTCTGCCCGGAGAGTAGCTAGGTAGATAAATCCCCGAGCAGTATGTGACAACGAGGGCTCGATCTGCCAGACAGGAAGGGTGGCCATAAAAAGATGCTGCGAGTCTCCATTATTTTTATTAAGTGGTGTCATCAGTGTCTCTCTGTAACTAACTACTCTAATGTTGCACTTACATCTCTCTCCTGCTGCCTCCACCACTGCTGCTACTGATGCTGATGCCTTAACCCTTCCAATCCTCAGGCTACTGTCGTCCTAAGCACAAAACGCAAAAACTTTCAAAATCCATCGAAACCCTATCATGTTGGTACTCATTGGAAAGCTCTCGCCGAGTGCTTCCACATGAGTACCCATTTGCCAGGGTTTCGGTCATTTTCAGTTTTTTTTTGCATCATTTTGTATTGGTAAAATTCGCTGCCAGGAGCATAGGGGTTAAAAGCTATGTGCACACCACACTGCTTAAAGAGAGTGCATTTTGTTAACATGGTAACCAAGGTAGCCATGGCAACCTAAATGGTATCCCAGTATTATCTTAACCCATTATACTGTCGGGAAATAATCCTCGAAAACAATTTCCTCGCGCATTGCAAATATCAATATGTTTTAAAAATGGTCTCCGTTCGGCGTGATAGGGAAAGTGAGAGGTTTCTGCCAGAGATCTGATGACTGTTGGCGAGCGACGCTATATGAGCAAAGTTGGATTTGGAAATGCTAAGCATGAAGGGGGGTAATCCGTATATTGGTGCCTGTGTCGCGAAATCAGTGTCATTTCCCCAAACACTTTTCATTCCCGAGTCGCTGGGCGCGCTTTTCTCATTTATTTCCCTTGCTGATCAATAGAAAACTCATTTTGAACGAAATTCAAACGGAATCATCAATCTTTTATAGCTCATCACCACCACCGCTCCTCTTGATCAAATTGCAATTACGCGTGTATATCCATGGTTCATTATGACTCCATTATGCTGTGGCCCAGCGACCTGTATACGTCTTGATCAGATTGCAATTACGCTACATATTGAGAGGAATTTAGCCTCTCTATCATCAACCTCTTCCTCACCACCACAGAATCCATCCAATCTCACATAATCCATGGTTTATCATAAACTCATTATACTGTGGCCCTGAGACCTGTATACGTCTGTGGAGCTGCCGGTAATTGATATATCACCAGATCAATGGCCAAATTGAATATCTGGATATAGGATTTTTAGCGTGAATTATAACCGAGTGTCTCTTAGCCAATGCTTTTATACGCTTGGCTGAGCAGATTTTTTGGTTGGGCTCTTTTGTTTTTGGTGGCTGGAGGCACATCCTCATTCTAGTAGCATAGCACTTGTGCCTGAAACTACTTCTCCATCTTATGGCAATTACTACATAGCAATTTCCATGTTTGGGGGATTATTTGACTATCATTGCGATCAGGCGCTCTTCTCCTGGGAAGATTGGTACCGGGTACAGTCCCAAGGGTGCTAGGCATGATGGGGTTTGTACCCCCTAATTATTGGGTGTTTGGGGGGCAGTGGTCATTGTTAGCAGCGTGTTGTCAGTTAGGGATGGGTGGGATTACATGGAGAGACGAAGAAGTGACACGGAGTCTCTTCTCCCTCCTGCCCTCTCTGTCAAAGCGCGCCAAATTACATTTATTAATTAGAATCGGGGAAGGGATAATGAAATAAACTGGAATGGGGTAATGATTAACATTACAGTTGGCTGGGGTATAATTGGATTTTTATCAGTCGTGTAACACAGCTTCAGACAATCACAGCACTGGCTACTACTGGATCACAGTCACTCAGACCTCTCTATGGTCTCTTAGATGATACAGAATATCTTAGATGAATAAAACAAGTGGATGTGAAACCAGCTGATCAACCTGCAGTGAATAGCCTAAAAGTTTACTGGATCGCAGGCACTGAGACGTCTTTATGGTCTCTTAGATGATACAGTATATCTTAGAGGAATAAAACAAGTGGATGTGAAACCAGCTGATCAACCTGAACAGGCTGGCTGCAGTGAATAGCCTAAAAGTTTACTGGATCACAGTCAGCAATACCTCTCTATGGTCATTTAGATAAATATTGCAAAATATCTTAGATGAATAAAAACAAGTGGATGTGAAACCAGCCGGTCAACCTGAAAAGGCTGGCTGCAGTGAATAGCCTAAAAGTTCACTGGATCACAGTCACTCAGACATGTCTATGGTCTCTTAGATATTACAGTATATCTTAGATGAATAAAAACAAGTGGATGTGAAACCAGCCGGTCAACCTGAATAGGCTGGCTGCAGTGAATAGCCTAAAAGTTGCGTCCTGCGGATGTTGGCGCGCAAGTTTCTCTGTAATGTAGTCGATACGATACTTTATCTCCTAGTGATGTCACACTGAGGCCAGATTTGAGACCCTTGAGAAACTTGACTACCTGACCACTTTCGTAAGGTGAGCAGTTACGCATACAGAGGGGGTTTCTGATTCAAAATATTGATTTTCTTGCTATTAATTGTCACTTTCTTAAGTTTTACTTGAAACATATGAGTTGCCTCCAAATAAGTATGTGCCTAAATGTACTTATCAGGTTATTAAATCTGTTTACGAATTGTTGATAGTCATGTTGATATTCAATGAAAATTTCTAGTGTATAGAATAAAAAAGTTATTATTTTGATAATGATTATTAAGACATATCTTCCTTTTTTAAGATCATTTCATATGATTTTCATAGTTGTTTAAGTCTGGCCATGACTTTTTTAAGTAATATGAAAATAGAAATTGTTCAATGTTATAATTGAATATCTTAATATTCATATGAAGAAATTGTCAGACTAATTTTTAATTTTGATTTTAAATTTTTTTCAAATTCAAATTTTTTTTATTGTGAATATATCCAACAGGTGAAATGTATAAATGATCAACATTCAATATTTTACATTTTTGATGATCATATTTAAAAGATGTTTTGATCATTTCCGTAAAATGTAAAGGAACTGATGTCATATATTTTCCCTTTATATGAACAAAGTCTAGTTGATTTGAACTAATCAACTTTAATGAGCACATGTTATATTCATTTTTAGAATCATTTTGTACACTTCCTTTATACGTATGGGATTGACGTCACTTAAAGTGTACTTCCTTTTGAGTACAATAGCTTGTTGATTTGTTTCTCAACTCAGTCATGCCTTTAACAGATGAAACTGATCAGATGATTTGGGTGATATTTTTCAGACAAAGGCAATTTTTGGAAAAAGATTGAAGGAGAACTGTGAATTAGAATATGGTCATCAACTTTTCTTCAAATAGTTTGCGAGTTTGTGCTTCATTTTAAAGATATTTTCAAAAATGTCATAGATGCAGAAGATATTTGTCATGTGGGACTACGGGCATGAATGGGTTAGGATAAAAACAGTTAGAAATTATAGGAAAAACAGGAATTCTTTCAAGGTAGCTCTATAAGTGATAAAGATTATCTGTGATCATAATGAATCGATTGTATATTCTAATGAATCAACTTCTATGCTAGATTAATTAACCCAACAACTTGGTCGTGATCACACCATTCTTGTTCTGAAGTCAGAGGGGCTCTTTTGGTCTGTTAACAACAGCTCGCAACAATGCCTTTATGATGAACATGCTTTGCTAATGAATTTCATTGAACAGTACTAAGTTAGCAGTGATGCTGTAATCAATCTGACATTCATGGAGGGAAGTCGGCAAATTGCTGTTTTTCACTGACTAGATCGTGCCTGGCTACTCAGCCTGCCGCCCGCCCGCCCGCCCTATTCAATTTCCAGCCCCATTGAGTGCTGCACTAATTATGCTAATTAAGCGTGCCTATATATGGAGTGAGTGAGTGGCAGCTCAGTCAGTTAGAGAACAGCAGGCAGACTGAGAGGATCGACTAGCGCAGCTCTCTCGTTCTACTACGCTCACTCGCTCACGGACGAACGGACGGACAGACGGTGTTGCACTGGCTGCTGTCACTGCTACTGCTGCGTAAAGCTTATGCGTGTGTGTCCAATAACGTACATTATTACTACAACAACTGTCACTACCGCAGAGCACTAGTACAGTAATAGTAGACTTGCTGGATTCTCCCTGTCTACACGTACGGACTACAGGGCGAGTGTACACATACGCGCACCCCTCTCTATGCACACGGAGCCCTCGGAGAACCAAACGGAGCAGTATTCGGAGCAGGAGGAGAAGAAAAACATGCTGATGAAGGATCGGGAAGTGGTGATTACCAAAGTGAAGGCAGAAGATGAGAAAGAGGGTAAGTGGAGATGTGATTTATCTCGAGTGCTTAGCTGGTTACTGACAAGACGGGTTGTGACGAGATGAGACGAGACGAGAAACCGCTTGTCCGTCGCCCTGTCCGTCCACGCTGTCGTCCGCCTAGTCAACAGACCCTCCCTCGGCTTATTTCATGATTGACTGAGCAGTGGCACTGCTGGCTGGCGAGGCCAGTCTGCCACAACACAACATAGACCCACCGCTCCCTGTCAGCGGCATCGGGGAGACCTAGCTCACTTCCACACATACTCCATCCTCCCACTATTACACAGAGTAGCAAAATGGGAGTAATTGTTTATTCGGGAAGGGGGTGGTTATATTTTGGAGCTGAATTCTTGAGAGAGTGGTATATTTTACTATATTGAACCATGTGTTGTGTAGGAGGGGTTGGTCAAATCATCCTGCATCCTCAATATATACACCAGGTCACTCGACGCACATGTGAGTGTGTGTACATGTGTTCATTTAATACAATATTGAAAAGCTGAAGATCCAGATAGTTTTAGGGGTGCAGCAAATAGAGTATTGCCCGCCCTAATACATATTGTTTGGCCTCACATTTATTTTGGTGCGTGTTGTTTTCATTCATAAGTATGTACTTGAGTGTAGGGCCCTTAGGGTCAGGGCCAAAACACACTCATTATAGGTACCCTGTTGTTTTTATTGACCAATATCATGGTTGGGGATATGTAGCCAATCTGAGGGATCCTACTTTACCATACGTTAAGCCTTCAAATGTATTACAAATAGACACTCCTACAATTTTAGCTGGAATTATTCTAAGATGCACTCGTGAAATCAACCATTATTCTATCATCCCTAACTGTTTGTACAATTTATCATTTGTTGAGTACATGAGAGAAATATTGAGCTTGCACTCCATCCCTAGCGGGCCAAGGAGAGAGCTATCCCTCGACGACATGATATGATTATGCCCTAAAACATTGACTCTAAGCAGATTTGCGTCTGTCTGTCTGTCTGTCTGTCTGTCTCTCTGCTCGGAGGAATAGTGGGTAGATCTGCAGTGGGATTGTTCTAGTTGTTGATTCATCATATTAATGGAATGGCTCGAACAAAAACACAGAGATCCTTCCTCCGATCGTTGACATTCCCTCCCACCCATGCCTCCTCACACGGCCTCCTCACACGGCCTCCCCACACGGCCTCCACACACGGCCTTGTTATTATTATAGCCCAGACACACTCAGTGCTTGATAAATGAGAAAATATGTCACTTCCATAATTGTGTGTTACCAAGTAGTAGTAGTAGGTTTAGGGTGCGTACTAGCTAGCTGCCTGTCTCGTCTGTCGTCATTAGATATTGTTCATATCAATCTGTTACAATAGCTATTCCATGTAGATACATGTAGGTACTGTGAAACATTGTGTCATTCAATGTCACTGGATTATACACTAAGTCTTGTATTTGATATTATATAGATACATTTGATCGATACTAGCACTGTAATAATTGAATTGTAGTTCTCAAAAATATTGCCAATTAGAAAATGCTCTCCTGATTTGATTTGATTTGTAGTCATATCATGTAGAGACTATCATATAACTGACGCATGTAAACAGTTAAATCAGACTGCTCTCATCTTGTCTTTGTTGCTAAGCTTGAACCAAGAGCGAAAATGCTGTAATTATTAAAAATTAAATAGCTTTTATGATATTTTGAGACCTAAATGTAATTAGGAATGCCCCAAACAATAGAAACTGTCATTTGATTCTGAACGTGCAGATATTTTAGTTCCAAAGTTCTCCACCAGGATCAGTCACTGTCAGGGGAACTGCAAACGATCTATTATTGTGAAGGACCAGCTTAGTCGTTTGCAGAGTCGCACTCAAACAACGATTTGATATAGATATCTTTGCACATCCAATTCAGGGTTGAGGGTTTGAGGAAATGTTATATTCTCTGTGACCTATTAGAAGATCATCTAAGTGGATATTGTTTTTGAGGACGGGGCAAAGATTTTAATGACTTTAAAGCTAGAATTTTCTAGCATATCAGTCCTGGAGTAAAAGTAAACAATACTGGAACATATGAAAACAAAGTATAATTAAGCATAAGAATGTTATGAAAATGTATATATTATAGCGACGGTCATGTAGAATTGGGTCATTTTCGAATATTCTGAATGGTGAAATTGATGTGTTTTGGTAATACTAATAATAGGTACTTGTGCTGCATAATATGCATTGTGGGATAATTGTGCAGATTCTTTTGAATAGCCACATGCAATTCTTTGTAGCGCAATACAAATGATTTGGTGAAATATGATACAGTGACCATTGATTTAGCGGTCAGCATGGGGTGGTCAGAAGTTAGGGTCGTTACTGACCGTCTTAATTGGTCTTAATTGGATAAACAATTAGCTGGCGAGGGTCTGAGTTAACAGAGAGGATGCCTAACTGTGTATTATCAAACACCCACTGCTTGTGTGTGATAACACTAGAAACCTTAGTATTATAATGAACCTGTTATCAAGAAATTAAAGTGAGGCTTATAGAAACCCTTAATTGGGAAGAATATTGTTTACATGTCTGTCTGTGTCTTAATGATCATGTACATCTTCTGAAGTTTTGAAAATACTCTAATTAATGATTGGTGAAACCATATTGTTTTTTTCTCATTTCCACCACTCCACAACCAAAGACTGATAGTACTATGGACAGTATTTATAATTGATAATATTTAGAGATAACATTGTCATTTTATATTATACTATTCCTGTATAGTATTTTTAAAGGCTTCTGACCATTTCTATATCTAATTCTCCCTCTCCCGAATGCTCCCTCACTCATTCTTCCCATTCTTTATTAATATAATGATATAATAATATAATTCTATCATTTTATCCTTTAATGTAATACCCGCACATTAGATTCAAGCTAGACATTTCATGTCATTTCTTAATGTATTTGTAACAACATACGTGTCAAGAATGAAAGTGACAAAACAGAAAATTGAATGGAGAAAATAAAGCAAGTTGAATATTTCATAAATACATTTAGATATTACACACAGATGGTATAATAATTAACAGCCCTCTTTCGTCAGTGCATTAAATAATTACTTTGCTTCACTCCAGACCAAATTAGTTTAATTTGAATTCATACTCATTTTGTTAAGTGTGAGTGTATGCCCTATGGCTATCATGCCACAGCCTTAAGATATGACTATCCATATGGAAAATGGATTATTTAAACTAATTATATTCTCTCTGGTAATTTTGATGTATTCAAGCAATTCTAGTATATGATTTAATGATATGTATTGACGGTTAATTTTTGCCATAGCTTAAAGATATGACTATCCATATGGTAAAAATAGGTTATTCAAACATTATATTTTCTCTGGTAATTTTGATGTATTCAAGCAATTCTAGTAGGATTTAATGATATGTGTTGACGGTTGATTTTTGCCATCTGACTATCCATATGGAGAAAAATAGGTTATTTAAACATTATATTTTCTCTTGTAATTTTAATGTATTCAAGCAATTCTAGTAGGTTTTAATGATATGTATTGACGGTTGATTTTTGAGCTGTGGGAAATTGTTGGCTGGGGGTGGCCTAGGGGCATGTACATGTACATGCAGATTTCATTGCTGCCAATCATTCATTCTCTCCCCCTCCCCCCATGGGAGCGACAGAGGAGCAGGTTTTTCACCACTGATAAGACTGCCTAACCTGGACCACTTAACACTAATAACAGTTACAGGTAAAAGGTAAACAACACATGGCTAATTAGCAACCAAGGTGGGGCCAGGTGAAGCTTAAGACAATCACCAGGTAAATTGCACTTTGATGACAGTCTTTATAGATTTGTTTGCTTGTAACACAATGGATTTTTTATCAGTGTCTTATCAGGTAGCAGCAAGTTGTCCGTTTTGGAGCAATCTTCCTATTGGCCTTTCATAGAAGACAATGGGTCATCAGACTTAATGGCAAACGCCACACAATTGTGGGGCAATCAGCGGGCCTAAGAGGTAATCAGAGAAAATGCTCTGATCACCGGGGATTGTTTGCGGACCGGGAGTTATGGCACACGCAGATCCCTGCAATGGTTAACCATTATGCTGCTGGTTGTGGACAATTTTTCCAATACAAAATGATCCAAAAAAGCTGAAAAATTACCGAAACCCTGGCAAATGGGTACTCATCTGAGAGTACTCAGTGAGAGCTATCTGATGAATACCAACATGACATGGTTTAGATGGTTTTCAAAAATTTTTGCATCCATGTGCTTTGGACGAAAGTAGCATTAGCATTGGAAGGGTTAAAATTGTGGGAAGTGGCAGGATCCCAAGTATTACGTCGGTCGTGAGAGCTGAATACCGATCTTGATGAGTAATCAGAAGCGACTGATTTGATAACTAACGCTATTGTGCGCCCTCATTCCCTATCATTGTCCCACACTAACGCAAAATCAACCAGCCCATCTTTTGCGAAATTTCGAGCCATTATGATTTTATGGATTGATCGGGAGAAATTCTCTTAAAGGCTTTAATTGGCATTTTGTTTAATTGAGGCGCAGTTTATCCAGGCTTGGTTTCAATAGGCCAACTTGGAGTGTCCCATTGAAAATTTAATCTCTTCACTGGCTGACAGACTCAAGTGGTGTAATGACACAAAATATGATGGAATTAGCATTTACAATTCACCTATACATAAAAAACAACAGATTCTGCCTCGTTTGTTAGGCTTGAAAGGCATCATCTGCTTTTCTTCTCCCAATGATAAATCAGGGCTTCCATAAGTGATTTAAAAACTGCTTTTTAGGGCTATGAGTTTATCGTCTAAGCGTAATCCTTTCACCATTTGTCTTCTATATATTATTCACAATCTTAAGTAATCCTAATCTTTTCGGGGCAAATCAGATTATTCATTTTAATACGCTGACATTAATTATATTTCCACTTTAATCTAAATATTCCTTTCATTTACTGATGATTTTTTATATTACTGTTCATAACTCAAAAAAGTAAAATTCATGTCCTTATACAGGTGAAAAAACAACTTTCCTTTGATAATCGACATTATCCTAAATGAAAAGATGGGGAGTTAAAGGTGAAAAATCAAAAAGGATCTTTACTGAAATTGTTTGTTAAGAACAGAAATCACTAATAGATAGCTGACATATGCTTTTCATTTCCTATATGCTTTTGCGAGATACGAAGGCAAAGATATTTATAAACAGAAGTTTTAGCAAATGCAATATATATATGTATATATATATATATATATATATATATATATATATATATATATATATATATATATATATATATATATATATATATATATATATATATATATATATATGATTCATGAGTATGATGGCAGATGTATATACATCTCTACATCTAGTCATATGAGTAACCTCTCCCAAGTGCAGAGATAATAGCGTAGTGTGTGATGTTCCACGCGTTATCCAGACACGCTAATATTTATCCACACGAAGACAGAGATGCTTCTGTTACTATAACACAGGTTTGTTTAACTGGAGGCCAGTCTTTTGAAGATGTTGTGCACGCCCGTGTTGTGTTGTGTTGTGGGTATAATAATGCTTGTAACACTCCTTGTCACAACAGTGTAACATTATCCTAATACCCCCCTGCACCTGACAATGGCCCGCCGCAGGTGAGTAAACGAGCAGTTGTCACCTTGCTTTTGTTGTCCCCGCCCAGGGGCATTGTTGCTTTTGAAGTGGATTCCCACCTGATCCCACGAGAACAACTCTTATGAAAAAACCCTCAACTCTTGCATGTCGCAAACCCCAGTTCAGCCCACATCTTATGATATTACCAATTTTAACTAAATTGTCGCCATGGCAACCGCTAAGAGCCACCTGATTCAGCTATGAATATTAGGATAATGAGTTGGGTCAGCGCTTGTTATGGAAAGAAAGTCTGGTAGCGGGTAAGTTATGTTCCGCACACACACGAGATGATGAATACCTCGTTAGCAAGATGAAGTGCTTCATTAAAATAATGAGATCTGAATCTCAAGCTGGGCAAAAGTCTACTTTAATTAGCTGTTCAATGAGAAACTTTCCACAGTTCAACTTCCGTTGTGTGAGGAAATACAACGATGCAGTTTTCATTAAAAATCTCTCAAGTGGAGCTTAACTTAGGTGGCGCCATCTTTTGGAGCTCCCTCTCATTTCAAATACTTTTTACTAGCATTCAATTACATTGCAATCTCTTTGTTTTGATTGTTTAATTTTGCTTTAATGATTTTTATAGTGCGTTTAATCAGATAAAATGGTTATAAATGTAATAGGAGAAAACCATCAGGATGTTATACCTGTCTTTCCAATCCTAACAAGGATACCCCTTCTTTCACAGTTTGTCATGAATCTTTACCTTTTCAGAAAAAGAACTACACAATCATTTTTTGCTTGTTTTTCAGTGATGTTTTATGTGATTGTGATATCCTTACGCTAACGTGAAAACGTTTGCTGAAAAAGTAGCATTTATAAAAAAACAACTTGTGAAAACCCAGCTGAGAAATTGATCTTTTCTGTAGGGGAAGCTTACTTACCACCTTTTCCTAATTTTCTCTCTTTGGTCTTTACTTTTTCCTCTACTTTTTAAAGGATTGTGTTAAAACCACAGTTGTTCAGTGAGCTGTTTTTATATGACAAGGGAGTATGTGTGAAGTCGTATATTTCTCGAAGTCAAGCTGCTAGAGATCACCATGCAGTCAATCCCTACTTGCTCTTGCTTGGAAGGCTGGGTAAGCGTTCAAATTGTAAAAAAGGGTTGCTTATAACTCATGTTCACCACTTAACCCTTCTAATTCTGAGGCTACTTTCGTCCAAAGCACAAGGACGCAAAGATTTTTGGAAGCGCTCCCTGACTACTCTTAGATGAGTACCCATTTTCTGGGGTTTCAGTTATTTACAGTTTTCTTTTGCATAATTTTGTATTGGCCGAATTAGCCACCAACAGCATTAGGGTTAATACACTGAGGCCGGGTTGGAGGCCGAGTTGGCCACCACTGCTCGAGGTGCTTGTTTACAGCCGCCCTCTGCCACCTTTATTGCCCCCAGTTAATACTCTTTCAACGCCAACTGTTTTGAGGTGATAAAAACTGCCACGCTCTGAATGGGGCCATCAGAGAGCGGGTGGCGATTGTTATGTGCTGCGGCACCACTGTCACCTCATCCCTTAATGATAGCTATTATACCTGTGTATTATACCTGTGACCAGGTGGCTGTATGGGGAATGGGCCACACCTTGCACTTGTCACCTGTGGGCCCAGGACCCTCCCTCGTTAGTAGCTACGTTAGCAGGTACTGTATATTATACCTGTGTATTATACCTGTGACCAGGTGGCTGTATGGGGAACGGGCCACACCTTGCACTTGTCACCTGTGGGCCCAGGACCCTCCCTCGTTAGTAGCTACGTTAGCAGGTACTGTATATTATACCTGTGTATTATACCTGTGACCAGGTGGCTGTATGGGGAATGGGCCACACCTTGCACTTGTCACCTGTGGGCCCAGGACCCTCCCTCGTTAGTAGCTACGTTAGCAGGTACTGTATATTATACCTGTGTATTATACCTGTGACCAGGTGGCTGTATGGGGAATGGGCCACACCTTGCACTTGTCACCTGTGGGCCCAGGACCCTCCCTCGTTAGTAGCTACGTTAGCAGGTACTGTATATTATACCTGTATATTATACCTGTGACCAGGTGGCTGTATGGGGAATGGGCCACACCTTGCACTTGTCACCTGTGGGCCCAGGACCCTCCCTCGTTAGTAGCTACGTTAGCAGGTACTGTATATTATACCTGTATATTATACCTGTGACCAGGTGGCTGTATGGGGAATGGGCCACACCTTGCACTTGTCACCTGTGGGCCCAGGACCCTCCCTCGTAGTAGCTACGTTAGCAGGTACTGTATATTATACCTGTGTATTATACCTGTGACCAGGTGGCTGTATGGGGAATGGGCCACACCTTGCACTTGTCACCTGTGGGCCCAGGACCCTCCCTCGTTAGTAGCTACGTTAGCAGGTACTGTATATTATACCTGTGTATTATACCTGTGACCAGGTGGCTGTATGGGGAATGGGCCACACCTTGCACTTGTCACCTGTGGGCCCAGGACCCTCCCTCGTTAGTAGTTACGTTAGCAGGTACTGTATATTATACCTGCATATTATACCTGTGACCAGGTGGCTGTATGGGGAACGGGCCACACCTTGCACTTGTCACCTGTGGGCCCAGGACCCTCCCTCGTTAGTAGCTACGTTAGCAGGTAGTTTATATTATACCTGTGTATTATACCTGTGACCAGGTGGCTGTATGGGGAATGGGCCACACCTTGCACTTGTCACCTGTGGGCCCAGGACCCTCCCTCGTTAGTAGCTACGTTAGCAGGTACTGTATATTATACCTGTGTATTATACCTGTGACCAGGTGGCTGTATGGGGAATGGGCCACACCTTGCACTTGTCACCTGTGGGCCCAGGACCCTCCCTCGTTAGGAGGCACTGAGCAGGTATGAGGAGGTAGGAGGGATTTCAACGGCACAAAAACATCTGTTCCCCGTAATCACCATAATCACAGACTCCGGCCAGATGTTTATGTCAACATGTCAATTTCGCCTTTGATGGAGAATGACTTGGGGGAGGAAAAATCTCAGTCTCTATGCTCATTGTCAGCATCACAATCAAACCATTGTTTGGAAGAAAGAATAAAAAGTGGGTTTGGTTCAGTTTCTTAGTACTTAGTACTTAGAGCTGCTCCTTTTTAGTTCTCCGATTGTATAATTGAGATTTATTTTCTAGGTGATTTTCTTAAGGGCAGTAACGCTAGATCTCACTCAACTCTTAAAGGCAGAGCGGTTTGAGGAGTTTGGAGAAGGGGGATTCAGTGTGAAGTATAAGGGCTCTTTTCAGGCAAATATTTCAAAAGCTTCTCTTATTGATATAAAACAGTAATTTTATGCCAATTTGTACAACACATATACTCTTGGAAAACCCCCATTACTTCCTGAAGTGATTCTTAGGAATGCTATTTGAAAAATCATTTTAACTACAAATATGAAATCCTTGATCTAGAGTGTATTCTTAGCTAGAAAAAATTATATTCCCTTTATTCTACGTTCCCTTTTAGTCTCAATTTAAATTATAGTATGTGTATAGTGTGTGTGTGTGGGCTGGTAGGGAATATATTACTACACTATTATAGAGTATTCACTATCATTTTCAATCTACAGCATGCTCACCATGGTAACAAAACCTATGGCTCCCTCTATATTTCAGTATCGTGACTACACTGACAGAACACCGCTGCTGTAACTGATAATTCATCTTCCCAAGGAGAGAAGATTGATGTCAATGTTACATGATCATAATTACAGCAACTGGAACTCATGAGCACATGACACATGAGTTTTCTATTGTTTTTGAGAACAGGCCATTTATTCCCAGTAAAAAAAACTGCACACAATTTACATCTTCATAGTGGAAATGAATTATTTTATCTATAGGCTTACAAAATCCGTACTGGAAATTATTCCGTATCTTTTATATTCACTTTCATCAGGAAATGAAAATCTGGTATCATTTTGAACTATTTTTGATGTTGAAGAATCTAATATATCTTTATTTGAAGATGTGTATGGTTTACTGCAGATACTGGCTTCAAGTCCATCTCAGAATAGTTTATGTGATTCTCTTAAGTGCAGGGATGGATTTTGAAAGAATGCTTGAAAGAATTAGAGAGAAACCCCTTTAATTCTCCGATTTGTTCTATATTTACATATTTTACATTCAAAATGCTGCTTTCCCTTATTGTTAGAAGGAAAAAAAACAGGTTGAAACAACACCGCTCTTTCTCTCTCTCCTCTCTCTCTCTTTCTCTCTCTCTCTCTCTCTCTCTCTCTCTTCTCTCTCTCTCTCTCTCCTCTCTCTCTCTCTCTCTCTCTCTCTCTCTCTCTCTCTCTCTCTCTCTCTCTCTCTCTCTCTCTCTCCTCTCTCTCTCCTCTCTCTCTCTCTCTCTCTCTCTCTCCCTCTCTAATTTTCAATACTGTATCCAACTTTGTCTTATTAATGGTGAGAACTTGAGAAGTGCCAGTTTCCTCTAGATAAACTAAGACAGCGCAGATACCACTCGCTAATGATTTAATTAAACAACAGATTTGCTCAAGGGGGATGCACACCCTTTAATATCAATCCAGATTTCAATCTGCTGATGAATTTATGCCCATTAAGTGTACGATGTGAGAACCTTTTAACCGAGGGCATGGGTATTGTTTCAGGGTAGACTCTAGGGTACGGCATGGGCACACACCCCCAAAGGGTGGGGTGCATCAGAGGGTAGCCAGGGTGTGGGAATCGGCGGTTTCGGGTCCCGAGGCTGAGTTGGTTTGATACCTTTAATGAAGGGGGTTGTGGTAATGAGTTAGTAGGGTAAACGCCTAGGGGGCGCTGTAGTCTATCTTAGGTTCTGCCCCCTCTGACCACAGCACAGACAGGTCAGCAATTGCCATTGACACTAACACCCTTAACCATAGTGTACACGGCAGGAAGTGGTTTTGTCACGAGAAACCCTGACACTCGGGGGTTGACGGGGCGAGGGGTGATTGTGCGGGGGCAGGAAGTAGGATCGCAGATAAGAACTCTGACTCAGATGACCGGTGACTTAATTTAGCTGTAGAATTCTGTAGTTCAATACCTTTAAGTGATTTAAATCTCAAAGGTTTGTGGTCACTGCAAGAAATACAGTCATTTTGGTTGTCACAATAATTGTATCGCTAATGCTTTGAATTGTGTCATGTGTCTTACTATATCATTGTCATCATCACCATCTTAACTGAATTTGGATAGGGTCAAATAGTGACGTGAATGTTGTGTTCTAAAAGTTGTCAAATTTCCATCATCATCATCATCATCACCATATTATGATTAGTATGAAATATCATGACCATTATCATCATGATTATCATTATCATCACCATCATCATCTTCATTGACAAAAAGATCATAATCAACATTACCAACAACTTGACTAGAGCTGTATGCAGTTATAACATCATCATCATCATCATCATCATCATCATCATCATCACCAACATCATTATCATTATCATTATCACTATCATCACTCTGTTTTATTGCTTAGTACCCCTCTGTGCCATGATGCCAAGTCCATCAAATATACATCAATGGCATCAATCTGAATCTGGTACTATGTACTACATTGTATATGGTTCTTAAGTTGAGGACCCTGTGTGGTACTATGTACAGGAATTAGTAAGTTACCTCCCAGTACGATGTTTGCCATTGAGCGTATAAGATCAGACAAGTATCGTACAAACCATTTAAATGCAATCAGATGTTTGCCATTGAGTATATAAGATCAGACAAGTAGCGTACAAACCATTCAAAATGCAAATCAGATAATGCAGGTATAATGTGGTATTTGTATTGAGAGGTTAACGCATACTGCTAATGTCTTTAAATTCCTATAGAGGGTAGTGATGGTTATGTTCCCCCTTTTGAGGCTTTTTGCCCCCTAATTGCTCCCCCCACTAGCTCATTAAGCACAGTGAAAGGGGGACAGATGCTTCAGCCTTGCGATAAAACGATAAAAATACCCACACTGTGTTTAACGTATCTCCCCCCTCATTTCTGCTAGTGTAGCGCATGGCCCATGCACCCCAGCTCGCCCTCGGGAACAGAACGATGGGAAATTAAGACAGGATTTTTCAGCGCTAATCGTAGTTTCGGATCGGGGGACGACAGTCGGACAATGTCCAGTTTTGTGAAGCACTGGCAGTGCAGTTGTCAGCCCCTCATTGCTACAAGTCCAGACCGAGTAATTAAGGCTCATAAAAGTTCGGGGATCACTTGGGCACGTTGTAATTTTCACATCAAAACACTAGAGGGCGCCCTGAGGGGGACAGGTGGGGAATACTAATGTCAGGAAATCATGGCAATGGTCACCGCAGATACCTTTCACAGATATACATGAAATTTAAGGATAGAGATCTAGTATAATGTAAATAAGAGTTTGTCTATACAGGGACAGAAAAGTTTTTGAACTTACTTTTCCAAATAGGGAAATGTAGTTTAATGTTGCACCACAGAACTTCATACTTTCCAGACCATTTTTCTGAAAACACAAGTGTTGTTGTATTGTATTATTACTTGCCCTGTAGGGAAATGGGTACTCATCTGTTAGTTCTCGGTGGGAGCTTATCAATGAATACTAACATGACAGGGTTTAGATGGTTTTCAAAACTTTTTGCATTTTTCTTCCATGGACGAAAGTATTTTCAGCATGGAAAGAGTAAGACCAACCAGGGGAGCTGTTATTACTGTACCTGCAGAAGTGGGGCCGATTAGAACAGGTGTTTTTTGGCACACCTGATAAATACAATAACAACAGAGCGAGATCTCATACCTTGACAAGAATATACAGCATTATTTACAAAGAAGAACAAAAACACACAACACCTATTGAGATAGAAGGTGTGTGTGTATTGTGCTTGGTTCCCATGACTAGATAATTCCCAGGCAGTTCTCCCACCCCTCTGTGGTCCAAACACCCTAAAAGACAATCCGTCTTCTCTGCTCCGACACACACCCCTTAGCACTACCTTCTGATCATGACACCCGCTGCATCTCCCACCTGGATGGGTTCTCAGGCCATTCTTGTTGGGCACCCATCCTCAAACAATAATGTCCCTTGTACTATACTATACATGTATGTGGGTGTCTTGATGAGAAAGGTAACACTTATTTTCGTTATGATTTTGATTGTTAGCCATTCCTAGTTCTCAGGCTATTCTTGTTGGCCACCCATCCCCCAAACAATCATGCACCTTGTACCTATACTATACATGTATGTGGGCTGTCTTAATCCTTCTGCTGCTATCGGCTAATTTGGCCATTATAAAATGGTGCAAAAAAGCTGAGAAATGACTGAAACCCTGGCACATAGGTACTCATTAGAGAGTACTCAGTGCGAGCTTTCCAATGAATACCAACATGATAGGGTTTTAAATCGTTTTAAAAAATCTTTTTATCCTTGTGCTTTGGACGAAAGTAGCCTCAGCATTGGAAGGGTTAATGAGAAAGGTAACACTTATTTTCGTTATGATTTTGATTGTTGGCCATGCCTGGTTCTCAGGCTATTCTTGTTGGCCGCCCATCCTGAAACAATAATGCCTCTTGTACTGTACCATGTATGAGGTATGAAAGAGGGTGTCTCAGTGAATAAGGTAATTTAACCCTCTTTTTCATTATGATAATGGTTGTTCAGTATGTGGGTGTCTTATGAGAAAAGTACCACTTATTTTTGTTATGATATTTTGATTGTTAGCCATGCCTAGTTCTCAGGCTATTACTTTTCATCTTCATCTTCTTCATCATCGTCATCATCATCATCATGTAGCATCATCAACATCATCATCATCATCATCACCAGCATCATCATCATCATCATCATGTAACATCCTCACCATCATCCAAATCATTCTAGATTATAGTCAGTTATAAGTAGATAGTTGATAGTGAGATTAAACATTTCAGTCCTTAACTGTAAGATACATTTATTTTCATCCTGTGTTTTGGAATGCGGAAATACATTCATTTCCTGAATTTAGACCAATTTCCTTGCAGTACATATTTTTTGTCCAAATATTTTTGACTCTGATTTCCCTCTAGATGTGTTTTGCCTGCGTTTCTCTTTACCAACTCGCTAGCAATCAGTTTTCTAGAGAACGGTTGTAAAGGTTGGGTTATCTGATGATTGATTACTAATGATTAGCAATAAAAAATCAAATCTGAAAATGGTTGCACACATCCGGGAGGAAAGTGGGTGTTTAAATCAGCACAAATTGCCCGATTTCTTCTGTGAGCAAAAGTGGCAGAGGAAATAAATGAGTTTAGAATTCACTCAACTTATTAATGTCTTTCCTTGTAGCGCCTGTCGCGAAAAACATCTGTTAGCTGCAGAAGAAATTCGATCTGATCATACCGGCGTCTTGAAAAATAATTTCAAAGGATTAAGAAAACGTGTGTTGTGTGTGATGCGTTTAACTTGTGATGGGATGCCGAGAGTGCCCGTGGCTCTATCGGCAGCGACTTCACAAACTGCGCATTTGGTGCCTCGATACGGCGCGAATACATTGTAATAAATCTCAGTTGCTCGGCAATGGAGACTGTCGTCTTGATTAAAATTAATCACTTATAATGATAGCCAGAAGACCACATTTCACGCGAAAATGTCCCTTTGTAAAATGTCCACGGGCGGCTGGGGGAGCTACCACGGGCACCAAAGTAGTCGTTATCCCCGTAGTTAGTTTGGAAATAATAGTGTTTGCCGCGCTTTATCTGGATGCTCTAGCCGAAGCGTTGGTAATACACGCTTTATGGAATAGGAGGTGAGGGATTTAGACCAGTTGGACGGCAATCTTTAGGACTTCCAGGGGATCTATGAAAAAGGGGCCGAAGGATCATGGGCCAGCGCGTAATGTTAGTGCGAGTGTGCGGGGCTAAGAGTCGATGATAGCGTTAGTGATATGCTGAGGAGATTTGGCCAAGCTACACAATGAATTCTTAAGTGTGGCGATTGTGAATCGTAAGAGACCCCACTCTTCCTGGCTGCACTCCATCTATTATACAAGCCATTAACACTGCACTCATGTAACTTTAAGGCCAGTCCAAGTCGATTTTTGGTCTTGCAGATTTTTTTGCCTCCCCAAAAACTATTAAAAAACTTCAAAATTCTCGGATGAATTCAGTTTGTGACTGAGTTCTTCTGAAGCGAAAAAAAAGAACAACATTTAATACCTCATTTTCTTTCTAGTCAAATTCTCAGAAAGAGAAATGCTATACTGCAGATTCACAAACGATTGTGTAGAGTAAATTTTGCGAATTGGCCGCAACATGGAGTGCCAGCTATACACTTAATGTGGCAGCACTAATCATTGTGAATTTTAATTTTGTGTCTGAGGCTAAACGCAATCTTTTCCGCATTTACATATTTGTGCATGAACCAACTCCTGTATATATATATATATTGAGTATGTAACAAGTCCTGTGCCTTATGGACAATAGACTATCAGGAAATGGCGGATAACGAAGAGGGGATGGATTTTCAAGTTATTCCAGTCCCCTGGGGGTGTGTAGGGTGGGGGTTGTAGAGAGCACCTGTTTTATACCCCTAGGGCCATAAAACCAGCTGCCTGCCTCTCTCTCAGTCAGTCAATCAGTCAGTAGTATCTAGTAGAGAGAGACCTTGCCATTTCCCGGCCAGTGACAGTTTATATTATAATGTCATTCTGACTGTCACAGTTCGCCTATCTCCCCCTCTCCCTATGGCTAGGTAGAGAAATCCCTACATCTCCCCATGTTTGGGATTTGACAGAAACAATGGATTCAAGGATGATGGTATTAAAATTATTGCCGATGGGGACACATGGTAGATGGCAAGTCATTCTCTTAAAGCTAGCTTGACATCAACTCTTGGACAGATTTTAATTGTTTTCATGCTTTTAAGTTAAATCATGGTATGAGAGAGAGAGAGAGAGAGAGAGAGAGAGAGAGAGAGAGAGAGAGAGGAGAGAGAGAGAGAGAGAGGAGAGAGAGAGAGAGAGAGAGAGTGAGAGAGAGTGTGAGAGAGAGAGAGAGAGAGAGAGAGAGAGAGAGAGAGAGAGAGAGAGAGGAGAGAGAGAGAGAGAGAGAGAGAGAGTGGGGGACAAAGAGGGAGAGGGAGAGTATTAGAGATACAGAGCTCAACTACAGGAAAGATTTTAATTGTTTTCATGACTTATAACTTAAGATACTAGAAATCAAACTTGATCCTGGTCTTACTTATATTGATAAGAGTCATCCACAAATTCCATTGAATTACCAAAAAAAGAGTGGCTTCCTAAAGCCTAAAGTATTGTATTAACCCTTATGCTGCTGTCAAAAAGACAATGACGCAATGTTCGAAAACCATCTAAACTCTGTCCCTGCTGGTATTCATTGGATAGCTCTCACTGAGTACTCTCAGATAAGTACCCATGAGCCAGGGTTTCAGTCATTTTTCAGGTTTTTTCGCATCATTTTGTATTGACCAAATTAGCCACCATCAGCATAAGGGTTAAGATAGTATTACATGTAGTTCATACTCAACTCAACAATAAGTTACACCAGTGAAAAACACAGACATGAATAATTTTAGAGTTGCAGGTAGATACTGTAGTGATGGTATTTTATAGAGGTGTAATAACCCCTCCAAAGCTGAGGCTACTTTCGTCCAAAGTACAATGACGCAAAGATTTATGAAAACCATCTAAACCCTGTCTTGTGGGTACTCATTGGAAAGCTCTCGCTGAGTACTCTCAGATGAGTACCCATTTGCCAGGGTTTCAGTCATTTCTCAGGTTTTTTCGCATCTTTTTGCATTGGTCAAATTAATTCCCAGCAGCATTAGGGTTAAGAGTAGCGAAGGCCATAAAAAGCTGACCATGAGTGTGCTGTTACCTTAAGTAGGATATTACACTTGGAGAAGAAGTAGCAGTTTTATGTGTGAAGTTATCTCCATCTCACCCCATTCAAGGACACTCACCTGTAATTACCTGTACAGGTGAGAGGGGCACTTAAAGCAGCAGCCAGGTATGTATTAACCCCTATGCTGGTGGTGGCGAATTTGTCCATTTAAAAATGATGCAAAAAACCTGAAAAATCACAGAAACCCTGGCAAATGGGTACTCATCTGAAAGTACTCAGCGAGAGCTATCTAATGAATACCAACATGACAGGGTTCAGATGGTTTTCTAAGATCTTTGCGTCCTTGTGCTTGTGACGAAAATAGCCTCAGCATTGGAAGGGTTAAATCAGCCAGGTAAGCCTTATCTCAATATGCACACAGTATAAATCTCTAACCAGTTGAAATTCCTAGGAGGGTAAGATTAGGTTGGGCAATTGTAGTTTAGATTAGGGTTGGGCTATTATAGTTTAGATTAGGGTTGGGCGATTATAGTTTAGATTAGGGTTGGACCATTATCAGGTGTCTTGTAAACAGTTCAGCTGTATACAATACTTCACAGATTGCTTCTGCAGGTCTGGGGTGAGGTAAATGTAAATGTAAATATAAATCTTTATTTTAAGTCAGTATATTTAAGTCGGTATATTTAAGTAGGTAGAGAGGGTGTCAGGCATAGATTGCAATATACTGGTGATCCTATAGGATCTCTGATGGCACGCTATTGTATCCTACCTAGTTTGATCACCCATGAATTTTTTAAACTTAATTTATAATAATAATAATAATAATAATAATAATAATAATAATAATAATAATAATTGGAATTTATATAGCGCCATTTCCATTCATAAAATGTTCAAAAGCGCTGCACATTGTCATAGTTTGAGTCATAGTCAACAACGCCTCAATGGGTGAGCCTGAAAAGGTGTGTTTTGAAACAATTTATGAAATGATAAAAGTGATTCAGTAGATTAATTATGTACGTATAACTGTACCCTAAAATCTACTGATTACACATTATGTGAATCTTAAAATCCTAGAAGAAATTTATTTGTTGTTTGTTTGTTTACTTTTTCACACTTTCCCAATGATGGCCCTTTCTTTTCCATCACCAGTTTATTAAATGGCAGTTATTTCTTTACCAAATCAGTGCGTATCAAAAAAACCTATGGAATTGTGTATCTCTATTGAGAGATTAAAGGAAATTGACCAGGTATGCATATGTGTACTGATAGGAGTCTTATCCTAATACATGTACTTTAACCCATTCACACTCAGAATTCCTCTAGAAAGTATCGTCTGCTACTCTTGTATTTATGTAAATAACTTTGGCAGAAAGCAAAAGTTGGCAAAATATTTGAAGGAGAGTTGTTGTTTGGTATTTTATCTACATTTCTCCTTCAAATATTTTCCAGAAAATGCTTTTGTGAGTAAAATATTTACAAAACTGTCAGGCCTGTTTTGGCCGCTCTGAGTGTAAATGGGTGATAACACCCTGCTGCCCCCTCCATATTATACTTCTCTGCCACTCACAGATCAGCCACTTATTGGTCTAACACTCCCCTCTGTCTCTGCCCATCCTTATTACACCTGTGGTCACCTGGTAGGTAAGGGGAATGGTATCTTCATGTCCTTAGTAGTATCACCAAAATAAATAATTCCTGGCTGACACAAGTGACAATATCTACCAATAAACTCATATTCATACAAGTTTTCGTTGGTGGTAAAGTATAAATCTGAACAGAAATGACATCAAGTGAGGGACATCCTTGGTGAAATGTTTGCATTTTTTATTACTACAAAGTAAATAGATACACATGTTTTGGGGCCACACTTAAGGATTCTAGTTTAAAAACATGTATACTTTACATGTGTATGTATTATACATGTTTTTGTTTTGGGTTATGATTGTCTTGGCCAGGTACTATGGATGATGATGGTTTGAGTGTTGTGGTATTGAGAGGGGAGGGTTGGTGGTCACATGTGCGGCACTGTGGCTAGGTAGATGCTTTATGATACTCGCTAATGATTCCCCTGTGTTCACCCCGAGCCTCTTCAACTCTCATCCACACTAGTCCCGCCCCTCCTCCTCCTTCTCCTCCTCCCTCCCTCCTTCCCTACTGTCCACCACTACTACTACCACCAGCACTCTGTCTGCATGGTGAGCGTCATCTCTCTTCATAAAGCTACCACCACAGAGCCTCATCTCAGTCCATCACAACACACACATGGGTACATAGTACTACACACTCTGAGATATACAGTACAGGGACTCACATGCAGACACAGCTCTACTACAGTTACTTTGAGGGGATACAGGGAAAGTTTTCCTAACTTTTTTCATTGGTATTGCTTGAGGAGTACTAGTAGAAGTATGACTTCTTCAGCGTCAGGTAGGAATCATTGATATCTACATGTATTTGTGTCCATTGATATCTACATGTATTTGTGTCATATCGTTTACACACTCATTTATACACGTGGGCATATGTATACATACATACATACATACATACATACATACAAACATACATACATATAATCATGTATATGTTTACACACTCATTTATACACATGTATACATATGTATACATACATACATACATATATGTATAAAGATAAACACACACACATACATACATATATATATATATATGTATATATATATTATATATATAAATATATATATATATATATATATATATATATATATATATATGTATATATATATATATATATATATTTATATATTTATACACACACACACATATATATACATATATATATATATATATATATATATATATATATATATATATATATTTATATATATACATATGTATATATATATATATATATATATATTATATATATATATATATATATATATATATATATATATATAATATATATATATATATATATATAATATATATATATATATATTTATATATATACATATGTATATATACATAAGCATAATCTTTAGAGAAGTATTGATATTCAAGAAGAAAGACAAAGAGGTATTATAAGCAGAGATTAAAAAGGGCATTCAATTATCATGTCAAGATAAGGACAATACTCTAATGGATGAAATGCCCTGTGGCAAACAGATTGAATTGTGCAGCTGTTTTTCTGGATTAAGTGGAAATGATTATGAATTTGTCTTGCATCTGGGAAGCAATCTATATCATATGGATCTTTATTAGAAAATCTAAATCTGCAAATACTACTACAGATTGGTTACTAGATGATTGGTTTGATTAGGGAAATTCTATGAGTATAATTTTATCAAACACTCTATTTATCATTTGTTATATATATCTATATGAAATGTAAATTCCCTATACAATTATAGACTAATCCGTATATCTGTATATTACTTAAACTTATATTCAAGATATAAGTTTAAACGCAGGTTCACTAGTGGAAGCAAATATTTTATATGCTGTTAGATATGTCACTTTATCTCACCTGACTATAATATAGTATTTTAAAGTACTAATAACTTGGTTGATAAAAAGGAGAAATAAGAATATTTTCAGTATTCATGAAAAATTACTAGGGATATTTTTACATGAATGGAGACATTTCAGGTGAGATGTTCAGCAGGAAATTATAGGTTTATTAATCATGAAGAATGTTATAACATCAGGAATGGCAACATGTATTCATAGCTGGTGTATATGTTTGGAAGATAGTTTTGAGTTGTGGAATTCACTCTTACCACTTAATCAAAAAACACATCATGTTTGATAGTTACTCAGGTAAAATGTTTTTTTTGTGTTTTTTTTGTGGGGGGGGGGGGGGGGTTAGTAGTTTTTTTGTGTTTTTTTAATGGGCAATATTTGCCACCACTACCATTTTACCTTTTCACTACACTTATTGCAGAAATCACATTCTACCTTTTCAAAACTTTGGTGGTGTTATTGTTTGTTTGCACCAGGAACTTGCAACTCAAAGAGACAGAGGTTCTGGTTCCTGATTCTCAAGGAATGATTAAGATAAGGCTTGATATAAATGCTTCATTAATGATATATTAATCAGCCGTTCAAATTGTTGAACAGGAAATAGATAATATAGGGGACTGGAGGTACAATTCGGAATTATCCTAATGATAGATGGATTCAGTGGTGTAGATGTGTGCTAATTGCATTGGTATAAATGCTGAATGGATTAACAGTATCAGGTGTTTCCGTCACATGTACTGGCACATGTACCAAGGAAGATTCATCCTAGGGATGTTTACTGGTCAGTGTAGGGAGGGGCCGTAGTCGCAGCAGCAAGCAATTATGACATATTTGTAACTGTGCACATGATGCCTTATCATAACTAACCGCTGGGACCGAGCTACCCGACGCCTTGCCTATCACTTACATAAAAGCCAAGAGAAAAGTAGCCATTCAAGCCTTAAATTAGATGGCGCTTCATTCACCTGTGCTACAGTGGACAGGCAATTAAGATGCTTTAACCAGCAAATGTGCACAGTGTGGTATCAGTGGGGAGAAAAACGTGCAGTAAAGCATGACTTATGGAGCCAGGGGTAATAAAGGGATATTGCCTATACAATGAATACAATACTCACCTATAGATCGTTAACATCTGAGTTATAATGAGTGGTGATTACCTCACCTGTGGCCACCTGAATAGTATAGGTGTGTGCCCCCCTCTCTCTCTCTTGCAAGTTCTCTCTCTCTGTCTCTCTCTCTCTTGCACGCTCGTTCTCTCTCTCTCTCTCTCTCTCTCTCTCTCTCTCTCTCTCTCTCTCTCTCTCTCTCTCTCTCTCTCTCTCTCTCTCTCTCTCTTTCTCTCTCACTCTCTCTCTCTTTCTCTCTTCCTCTCTCTCTCTCTCTCGCACTCTCGTTCTCTCTGTCTCTCTCTGTCTCTCTCTCTCTCTCTCTCTCTCTCTCTCTCTCTCTCTCTCTCTCTCTCCCTCTCTCTCTCTCTCTCTCTCTCTCTCTCTCTCTCTGTATCTATCTATCTGATTTATGTATAATAAACTCAACTTTCTACTTTAATTAAACTTTGAGTCTGTCAAATACACACATCAAATGATCCATTAGCCCATAGTGTCCATACCAGTTAGTTTCTTGAGTGATCTTTTGCCTTTATCATTGAATGATGGTTAGCCTAGTATTTTTTCACAATTTTTTCTCTTGAAAAGATGATATGTTTCAGATATCCTGCGCACTTGGAATGAATAAGTTCTTCCGAAGAAAAATGTTATACTTGAAAAACAAAAACACTCAAAAATATTTTCTTTCCTCCTATCCTTCACGTCCTATATGGAAATCTCACAGGCAGAAATGACGACAATTTTTCTTAAAAACAATAATATATATTTATTTCAGATATCCTGAGCACTCAGAATGAATGAATTCTTACAATGAAAATACTAGAAAAAGGTGCTGTTTTGAAAACAAAGACACTCAAAAATAGTTTCCTTCCTGTCTTTCAGGTCCTATGCAATTTCAAAAGCAGAAACGACGACAATTCTTCTTGAAAACAATACCATTCATTTCAAATATCCTGAACACTTTGAATAAAAAAATCTTCCAAAGAAAATTTTTCAAAAACAAAACAAGATCACTCAAAGATATTTTCTTTCCCGTCTTTCAGGTCCTATGCAAATCTCACAGGCAGAAACGACGACGATGTCGCAGAGGCAAGAGTGCTCCTCCTGCAAAAAGAAGATCGCTGACCGCTACCTCCTTAAAGCCATGGACCAGTACTGGCACGAGGACTGCTTAAAGTGTTCCTGCTGTGATTGCAGATTAGGAGAAGTCGGCTCAACATTATTTACCAAAGCCAACCTTTTACTTTGTAGACGCGATTATTTAAGGTAAGTTATGAATCTTCGAGCTTATTAAATATATCTGAATGCATAAGTTACTATAAGAAATGCCATCCGGATGTAAGAATGTTTTTCAGTACATTTTAAGTTTTTTCAAAATTTCATCTTCAATTAGATTTTTTTTAGTCTGATAATTTTTTGATGATATCATAAGTGTAAAAAAAATGTATGGAGTTGTTGTTTTTCAATTTATCTTCAAAGCAACACTTAGTTCAAACTTTTTGTCTGGTAAATTATATTCTCGAATTAGAAGAATGGTATCCACTATCTAGACATGCTCTTTTAATCATTCATCTGCATGAACACAAAATATAGCTTTTATTCTTGAGAATGGGAAAGAGAACTGTTTTACTGAATAGATTTCTGTTCATTTAATGTCATCTGGTAGTGACAAATAATTCTTGTTGCAATATGGAATACGTTTTGAAATATCTGGGTTGAAAATATTTGTTTTTAGAACTGGAAGAGAATGTTTGTCCATTGGTATTTTCACAAAATCAATATATTGATTCATGTGATGTCTTTAGGAATCTAAGTCTCCCCACTTTGAAATTCTATCAATATAAACATCATAGAAATGGCTCATTTCTTTTAGGTGCGTTTTGAGTCTCAATTAGGATGTCTTGCCAATAATTTGATGTCAAATGACCTCTGACCTCTAAGGTTACTGAGCCGTGATTGGTCAACTAGTTAATTGGTAGGTTGATGGAGGAATGCCATGCAGTCTTGTCAGTTTCAAGTGAATGTTTTTTTTTTTTCAGTGATGTTTGATTCCCTCTTCCCGCTTGTAATCACTACATTCTAGACAGGCAAATTAAGCAGTCGCAATACGGCGCTCTGTGTCACTTCTGTCGGGCCCTTGTATCACTTCTATCACACCCCTTCCAGTTGAGTGACTGCAAATTAAAGGTCTCAGACGAACACGGGGCATTTCAACTCCCCTCCCGCCCATTACGTTAGGATGAAATTGTTTCGGTGAGGGCGAGGCCATTGGAAATGATGACCAGCGCCTGAGCTACGAGGCCACGGAACCGGAGACCGTTTCTGGGGAGACTAAATCACAATTCGCGCCTGTCACAATAGAAATATTTTGTCCCAAATTATTTTCTGGTAATTATAGTAAATGTGCAGGGGAAGATTTACTATCACCATGACGATTACACGCCGAACGGCGAAATGAGCTCATTAGCATTCGCGAAGGCTTCAGAGAATAGCACAAAGACTTGTCGTAATTAGTGGCGAGTTATAATGAAGATGCAGAGTGCTAAAAGTCGTTAACACGGGGCCTGCTGATTTGACGATCAGCATACACTCATTCCTACCTGTTTGTCACTAATTTTAAGCCAAATTTGATTTCCCCGGAAATGAAGATAAAGCGAAAAAGTTGGCAAATAAAGCAGGCATAAAGCGTGGGGCGGAGAAATAAACAAGGCACCGCAGACGCGGGCTGGTTCCCTGGCTAATGAACAGATTAGAATTCAAGGCAAACAGCGAGCGCCGGCAGTTGTTCGAAGCAATGGACTGTGAGTGACTCGAGCTTAATTCTGATTGGTCGCTCAACTAGTCATTTCTTGCCCTCGACGGGTTAAAAAAGAGAGTTAACCTTGCGCCTCTGATTAACATTGAACTCGGCACACTAAACCAGAAAATACAGGAGTTTTACGGTAGATTAATAGATTAACCATTATTTGCATGGAAAAAGAACCAACATAGCTCCAAGAAGTTTATGTTAAACCCTCCAGTACTCGGAGAAACAAGATGATCAGTTCCAATTGCAAATTATTAATTGAAGTGAATTCAAGAATAATTTGAATGATTTATAAGTGATTCTTTATTGAAAAACTATCAATTTTCAAAAGTTTTTCAAATATCACCTTGACTTTTGGGGATGTTTCTAACGTGCATGTCGGAGCACCAAAGCTCTCCAAGAAGTTTAACATTAGGGATAAATGGTACAAGAAACAGACTTAAAATGCGTCAATTCTTAGTTTGTACAATATCACCCATGAGTCTCGTGCCTCTCGCAGCAAGCACCCATACATGACAAATCTTTCCATGCTGAAAGTGCAGGGTTCTTGTGATGATGTAGATTTCTCTCCAAGACACTGGTCAGAGGTGCGGCAATTCTTAGTGTGTACAATATCACCCCTGAGTCTCGTGCTTCGCACTACAAGCACCAATACAGGACAAATTTCTACTTAACGCACATTCATCTTCCCCATTATCGGCAGAAATGGCTTGACCTGTGCTGGCATTTGGCTAACCCCTCAACTGCAACATGCATTTTGCCTTGAATAAGTTCATCTTATTGTTATAAGGTCTTATATTGCACAGATGCAGTGCGCATTTACCTTTGCTTGATTGCAGTTATGGGAGAATGAATATTGCACACTAATGGTGACTACTAATGTGCTTAGAAATTGCATAGATTAATTAGGTTCTTAATTGTCTCAGGTAAATGTGAATTCATTATTTAGGATGCATAAGCAGGCGACATGCAAAGACTTTTAAAAAAATGGCATCTCTTTTGATTCTAAATCATCCTGTCAAAAACTTAATTCAAATGCAATATGTGCAGTCTACTTAGTGGCATCCTAGCTGTAGCATATATTTGTCCATTACGTACACTAGTTCTGTTGCGGAAATATGAAGAAAAAACTTTTATGAAATTTGTTTAAAATAATTCTATATTATTTAATATAATTATATCTATATTATTTTTTAAATTTTATATTGATAATATTATTTAAATAATAATAATAATTTCAGCCAGGCACGCTGCTACAATCCAAGATTTTTCAATTTCATAAAGGAATTCTTTTTTTTCTAAGTTATTGATGATGATGGTATTTTCTTAAGGATGGTGTAAATGGCAATTTGCAAATCTTTGAATGCTTTTTCCTACAAAAGGGCTGTGACTATTTGAGTATGGAAAATCTATAAATGAGGATGGTATTTTCTTACGGATGGTGTAAAACATGCATTTTCAAATCTTTGTATTGTATTTTAATTGAGATTTGAGTATGGAAAATTCCTTTTATTTCCCATTTACAGGTTGTATACAATGTATCACACACACACACTTACAGGCCTTGTCCGATAATCATTGCCTTAGCTCGGTATTTGACATATTCAAAGAGAGGCTGTATCGACGCCATTTCTGCATTACCGCATGTTTTGTGGACATTAAGGTGGCACAGGCAGCGCAAACAGCTATATATTACGCGGCCGTCAAAAGGCAGTTGCAAGTCTTAGCACTGTCAATTATCGATGTGCCAAGGAGCATGTGTGATGTCTTCTTACGCCATAACAAGTAGTCCATACATCTTCCTCCACCAGACCCGTGTTGCTCCATATTTTACGGCCGGCTTCACCTCTGATGAATTTTTCTACTATATCAGAGGAGCATGATGACTAATATGAGATAGAGGGGACTTGGGAAGATCCATCATTGGGGCTGTCAGTGGGGCCAGGCTCGTCAAGATCTACATCGGCCGCGTCTCGTAGATTCCTACTCTCCCCACGGCACCGCACGGCGGCTACGGCGGCGGGATTTTATGGTGACAAAGCCCAGATGGAACACGTTATGATTTGTGGCGTTGTATCGGTCCTTTATTGGCGAGACTTGTGAGAGGATAAAGAGAGGAAGGGCTAGATTTAATAGCCACTGTCCACAGCTCACAGAAACTATAAAGAGGAAAAAGAGAGAAAGGACTAGATTTAATAGCTACTGTCCGCGGCGCACAGAAACTATAAAGTCACTTGTCGGCAAAAACGGCTGCAGGGGAAAAAGCTGCTAGTTGATTTTATGGGGAATAGAGTTCTTTATGAGGGGGGTGGGAAGAATCAATGGAAGAGCTCCTCCTTATGCTTTTATGTGATAGAATGTCTTGGAGGGGATGAACGGCAAAAACAATAGAGTCATTCCTGCAGCAGCTAAAAATGGCAGACACTTTCAGTGTTTTAATCTTTTGGAAATATTCTTGTAAGAGAATCGTTAATCAAAACACAACAGCCAACCGTGCTTCTAATATTTTGCAAGTTTGTGTGGATTAATGTATGATAGATTGTTCAGTAGCCTAGCTATTAGGGTTTATTGTGTTTTACCCTATGATATATAAATTAATGCTCTCACCTACATTAGGGCACATAGCCTACTGGTTGGTTATTTAGTTCATACAATGGCCACAGGAGGGAGCTTTGCATGTAATACCCAATGGACCACTCTTGTACACTGCAGTGCCATCTATCCACAAGGGATGACATCTGAATCTGGCATGGGAGACTCATTGAACAGATAAGGATTAGAGAACTCTCGGTGCCAGTCTCTGGGGATCCAACTCCCTGCTATAATCAGTCGTTGAGACTCTTATCCCTACCCTTTGGGGAGGGTAGAGAGAGAGAACTCCCATTGACACTCTCTGGATATCCACCTCCCTGCTACAATCAGTCGTAGATAATCCCTCTATTTTTCTTACTCCTATCCCTACCCCTTGGGGAGGGTAGACAGTGAGATCTCTTGTTGCCACTCTCTGGATATCCACCTCCCTGCTACAACCAGTCGTAGATAATTCCTCTATTTTTCTTACTCCTATCCCTACCCCTCAGGGAGAGTAGACAGGGAGAACTCTGGTTGCTACTCTCTGGATATCTACCTCCCTGCTACAATCAGTCATAGATAATCCATCTATATTCCGTACTCCTATCCCACCCCTTGGGTAGGGTAGACATTGAGAACTCTCGTTGACTCTTGTTGCCACTCTCTGGATATCCAACTCCCTGCTACAATCGGTCGTAGATAATCCCTCTATTTTTCTTACTCCTATCCCTACCCCTGGGGAGGGTAGACAGTGAGAGAGGTACAATTATCTGGGCATGACTGGCGAATAATCTTCTCACAATAAACCATTTCCATCTACTCTCGAGCGCAATGAAAATACATTAGCAATAATAGCGGTGTCATGTATAGCATTAGTAAATTATACCGCCTCGCGTAGGGCGCCTCCTGCGTATCCTGGGGAGTTGTGTGAAGTTTTGAACTTTTAATGGCGGAGCGGTAATGGAAAGAACGGCCGGGTCCAGGTGTGTGCGGGGACCACAAAGAGCATGCAGGTATGAGCGAGTAATGTACAGTCTTCTCCTCTTTCCTGCGTCGAGACAGAGACAAGGTGGTCGTTATTCTCCGCCGTAATTTGCACACAGTTGATGGCGGCTCGCGGGTGAGATTTTCTTTCGCCAGGGACGGACGGACGGACGGATGTTAGGGTCGTTGGGTGTGCATGGCAAGCATCGTGGCTGGTGGGCGTGGCTTTTGACCCTCCCCAGCTCTCGTGAGAGAGAGAGAGAGAGAGAGAGAGAGAGAGAGAGAGAGAGAGAGAGAGAGAGAGAGAGAGAGAGAGAGAGAGAGAGAGAGAGAGAGAGAGAGAGGGAGGAAGAGAGAGAGAGAGAGAGAGAGAGAGAGAGAGAGAGAGAGAGAGAGAGAGAGAGAGAGAGAGAGAGAGCAAGGGACCACAAAGAGCATGCAGAGAGAGAGAAAAGAGAGAGAGAGAGAAAGAGAGAGAGAGAGAGAGAGAGAGAGAGAGAGCAAGGGAGGGAGGGAAAGAGAGAGAGAGAAAAGAGAGAAAGAGAGAGAGAGATGTCGTAGCGATCTCCTCCTGTCTGTAAAAAATTTGGGCATCCTATTTTTCAGGGGAGACCACAATATACTTAATAAAAAATTACTACCATAAACATGCATTTACTTGAAATAAGGCATAATATACTTATAAATAAATGTCAATGGAATTGTATTGAGGTGAAAAAGTTCAATTATATGATTAAAATTGACATTTTAAGAAATTACTCACTGACAAATTTCAAAACTATCTGAAGAAAGCTTGTTTTCCAGAAAATATAACAAAAATCCATTCAAGTGTTAATAAAGATTCGCACAATTTTCGCGATATCTGCATCCTTCCATTTGCCTGCTTTGGGACTGAACATGTTAATTAAAATGCCCATGGCTTTTGTGTTGAGTAGGTCCCATGCAGGTGTTGAGGCAGCTTTTAGTCTTGACATTTTGTTTCTGGGATGCGGAGAGCAAGGTATTCCTTTCTATCTTGCTAATGTACATATCAGCTGGTACACATTGTTATGAGTTGTGTGCACTTAAGAGCTATCACTGTCACATCGGGGACCAGAACTGAGTCATGGTACCTCAGACCCTAGGGTGTGAGTGAAACAATACCTAAGAAATGGTACTGGGTAGAATATAATACCATGGAAATGGGAAGTCAAGTCTCTATGGATTATGGTAATCAGGAAATCCCTGTTTTAGAAAGTTAAACTCATAGAATCAGTTCTTTTTGATCGGAAATGAGTGAAAATAGGAATCATACAAATTGAATATAAGATTTGTACTCAAGCTTCAAACTTGTAGGTGGGTTACCTAAAACCCCTGTCTAATCCCTGCAACTCCCCCTTTTGACAGATCCCTGTCATTAGGGGGTACACTAGACCAGAATCATTCTCCATCTACACTGGCTTCTTAGCGCTCAGGGTGGCAACCCACCAATGAGATCAACTGCAAATCTCCCCCCAATTCCTCCACGCGTGATTTCACCATAAACGCTTACGCTAGATTTGTAGCGGCCTCCCACAGAAAGACATATATCACGTTTGTAGGGTCTGTTAAGGCGAACCCCCCTGGAAAGACATATATCATGTTAAGAGAGAGTGTTAAGGCGGCTCCCTGAGAAAGATATATATCATGCAAGTAGGGTTTGTTAAAGCGGGTCCACTCTCTAAGGGTGTGATAGATGCCCCAGTAAACCTCGACCGCGATTCCCCCAAGTGACCAAGCGGGACCACTAAACTATCCCCAAACTTACCATGGCCACAGCGAGATCAACGTAGAGGATTTGCATTAAATCACTGGTCTCTCATTTATAAATGTGTTAAGCCCATTCCTGACTTGTTTAAGTCCTCCCAGGGCAATAAGCTATTTGTGAAAACTTCACCAAATTCACCTTAAGAATTATTTATTCCACGGTGGATCAAACTCACCATTGACAGGGTTAGGTAATCGAGCTCTTTGACCATACTGGCTTGCTGGTATCTAGAATAGGATTAAGGTGGATGTCTAGGAGATGGAATTTAACAGGTGGATTGCATGTATTTAAAATTGGATTTGGCTGGCTCTTTAGGTGATAAGGATTTAAAAGTTGGGGGAATTATTTATACATTTGAAATTCATTTCTGTCAGAACTTGAGAAAAGTTGTATTTTGACTTAAGAATTTAAAAGCTTTATTTTATAAGCTGTCTAGGAGATGGAATTTAACAGCTGGATTGCATGCATTTAGAATAGGACTAGGCTCTCTCTAGGTGATAAGGATTTATAAGTTGCGAGAATTCTTTATAAATTTGTCAGAACTTGAGAAAAGTTGTATTTGGACTTGAGAACTTATAAGCTTTATTTTCGAATGAGTGCTTGATCTCTCCCTTCCTTTTCCAGATATGCTCATATTTTGAATTGCAATGGAATACTTATTTTTGTGGTTGTTTTACATTTACATCTATTGATGTTGTGTATCTCAGGGTGTTCAGCTCAACAGGGTATTGTTCGGCTGTATCAAAGATGACCCCATCAATTGTGTTTGTATATTGTTAGAAATTAGTTGTTGTTTGTTGTTGTTTATTGTATTTATTTACTAGTGTTGTTGTTTATTTCAGGATATTCAGCTCAACAGGGTATTGCTCAGCTTTATCAGTTCAACTTTATTAGTTGTTGTTGTTTATTGTAGTTATTTACTAATGTTGTTGTTGTTTATTTCAGGTTATTTGGCACGACAGGGTATTGTTCAGCATGCTCAAAGATGATCCCAGCGTTTGAGATGGTGATGAGAGCCAAGAGCAACGTGTATCACTTGGAATGTTTCTGCTGTCAACAGTGTAATCACAGGTAAGGCAATAACAATAAAGAACTCATTAAGAACACAGGTACTGGGAGACCCTAACCCATTAATACTTAAGAGTTCCTTTAGGAAGTATCGTCTGCACCTTTGATACTAATTTTGATACTAATTTTGAAATTAAGAATAATTATACAAAATATTTAGAGGAGAGTTGTTGTTCTGAATAACATTCCTCGTTCAAATATTTACTTAACATTGCAATTTCATCCATATTGTCAGACTGCTTTTGGCTGCTTTGAGCATTAATGGGTTAAGTCAAAAACATGTTAAAGTAAAACAGAGGTAGAGAATAGTTGATAAAAGGAGTTTTATTTCAAACATGTACAACTGAAAAGAGAATGGCAAGAATAAATTAAGCAATGTGGAGGGATTGGGAATTGGAGTGGGTGAATAGAATGTGGTATGTATCAGAGTAGATATATGTATATTCATAGCTCTCTGGAATTGTACTCTACACAATGTTAATTCTTTATGTGAATGATAAGCGACTGTTATACTCTAATCATTATGTAGTTTTCATTTGCTAAATGTAGTATATTATAGAAAACTCCTGCAAAGTTGTACTTGTTGGAACTAGAGTTTTTGGTCTAGATAAGACAGGATAATGATGGTTTAAGTGTATTACTATCATTTAGAATATGAATGCACTGGGAGCAAGTTTAACATCCTGTCCAGCTAACAGTGGTCCAACATGACAGGGGTTGCCTGTGCTTAATTACAGTGAATGTTATAAAGTTTATACTCTAAGTTGTGTATGAATCTCATGCTATACCAAGTCCCATTGAATCAATAATAATTTACTCACAGTTCATTTTTGACGCACCCCTATATTCAACTAAATACCCCTGAATTGCATAACAGAGAGGCAGCTTGAATCAAAGGCAAATTGATTGATACCGTTTTTTCTTCTTTTCAGATTCTGTGTGGGGGACCGGTTCTACTTATGTGACAACAAAATTCTGTGTGAATATGACTATGAGGAGCGAATGATCTTTGCTAGTATGTCTTACAACTATAACGCTTTAACAAACATCAAACGCCAAGCACAGTGTCTGGCTGCGGGAGATGATCGGTCAAGCGGTTACGGAAGTCCCAGCCCCAATTCATTATAGAATCTAGCAATCTCATTGGACAATACAAACAAACAAAAAAAAAAGACTTGTAAGAATTGTGGAACCTCGTCACCATGGAAAATGTTAATGTTATCAATGTGTCCATGACAACAGCTGTTACCATGACGATAGTACTTGTATATGGTTATAAATTGTAAAAAGGATTTAAGATATTGTAGGTTTAGTCATTTATAGAAATCTGTAAATTTAACCCCGGCTTTCCCAGTCGAATCAGTTTGAAACTGGATGCTATTCTGTTATTTTTTTTGTATTATTATTCCTGTTGGGGTTGGGATGGGTTCGCATACTCAAAGGGTGCTACAGCTAACCCTTTGTTTTCAGGGAATGGACTGAGCTGACGGTTGGAGATAGACCTGTAAAACTGCCTTCATCACTGAAGAGTGACATAACCTCATCCCACCGCTAACGCCAACGCCAAAATCGCGACCTTCGATCACCGGCGGGCTTGGCGTGGCATCCAGCTACACTATCGCACAACAGACACTCTTCCTACTACGGAATCGCTTCGATGACGGAAAGGAGTAGTTTTCTCCCTCCTGCAGTGGAGAAGGATGGAGGATTTCTTCCTCCACCCCCAGGAGATCTGTTGCATATGCCGCGGGCGTTGTTGTGTCGAGACAGACATTCCTCCCTCACTGTGCCAGAGAGCTCTCACTCGATGTGTGGGCCCTTCGTTTTCTGCCCCTAGTCATACTGTATGGTGCTGCCCTCTAGTGGTGACTGTTCAAGACTCAGACGATAACGTGTGCCATTGTCATTCTGCTCCCTGTCACTTATCACTTAACCCTTATGCTGCTGGTGGCTAATTTCCCCAATACAAAATGATGCAAAAAAATGAAAAATGACTGAAACCCTGGCAAATGGGTACTCATCTGAGATACTTAGTGAGAGCTATCCAATGAATACCAACATGACATGTTTTAGATGGTTTTTAAACATCTTTGTCCTTTGGATGAAAGTAGCCGCAGCATTGGAAGGGTTTAAGAGTGATACAGAGAACCGTCTCATGCTTACAGTGCCCTGGTCATCACAAATTCCCGGAACAGTCTATGGGCTTTTTCGGAACAAAATAAGATTTTTTTCCTATTATTTTTGCACTGAGTGCATATATCTTTTAGGTTTTGCATCAAAATGCTTGAAAGATGGCCATGGCACTTTAAAAATGGATGGGTTGAGGGTCCGGGAATGATGGTAAATAAAGAAAAGTGTTTGAATGAATAGTGTTGTTCAAATATCACAGAGCTAAGTTCATTTGAGTGCATTTCAGGGTTAAATAAATCAAAGAAAAAGTTTTTAAATCTATTAGAATTGCAGGGTATCTATTATATTTACCCATTTGCATCAGAGGTTCATACATGGTCAGACATCTTTGTACAGAATCAAAATATTGAGTAGTATTTAAATGAATATTTCAATTTTCGGGATTATTAAACCCAATAATAACAACAACTTTCGCTCAGATATTTTTTGGAATATTGCTTGATAATTATGACATTTCAAAAGGTGTCAAGCAAGGTATGTGCTGTAGATGTGAATGGGTTTTTAGTTTATAGTATGTACCCTTTATACCATAAAAACTGTCGGGCATCATTTTTGTAGGTGTTAGTGTGGTTTAAGCAACATTTTTACAATTCTATGGTGATATCAGTGAACTGTTGTGATGATGAGATCATCACAATTCCAAGTCTAACTTAACATGTAATGATGACATCATCACAACCAGTGTGGTATTATTGTTATACCTATACAGATAATAATGACATCATCACAAAAAGTGTGGTACAATTTTTATGCATATACCAATAATGATGGCATCAACTCAATATGCGGTATCACTGAATGTGCACATCTAATGATGACATCATCATAAAGTGTGTATATTGACAAATTGGTTAGTAATGAAAGTTTCTTCTGCAGTTGTCAAAAAAATTATTTCTCAGTATTCACAGAAGGAATATCCTTTTGTTGGGAACTCCAGTGAGTGATGGCAAATATTTTAAGAATTTAATTGTTGATGATTTATATTGATTACAGTCATAAAACTGTATTTGAGAGGCTATTAGTACATTTGTACTAATAGGCCTCTAACAGCGAACAATTAAGAGAAGAATTAGAGAAAAAAATCTAAAATTTAATCTAAGCTGAATATTCTTAATGCTATCCAGATGACCACTTAAGAACATGTTCAAGGTATTTTATGCAAATTTAAACATGGTAAAAGCAAAAATCCACTAAAATTGAACTCAACTTGGGATTTATGATTTTGTATCAATGTTGGTGAATTACATCAACCAAGATTGTCGGTATTGAACTCTTAATTCTATTTTCTTGCTATGCTGGATAGGAATGATCAATACCCAAGTGGTAACAATGCCCATAAAGAACAATGGTTATAAATCATACGTCACTGCCATCAAAAATCACTATGCTACACACCGACCCCTTCCATTCCTAGCAAGTGCTGCCGGAGCCCCCTAGTGGCAGCATTGAAAACTAGTTGGTGCCATACTCATGTTTTCTTCACTCTACTATTGGCTAGTAAGGGGAGTGGCCAAAAGGTGGCACTCTCAAAGGGTTTTTCTCTATGTTGTACATGACCATGGTGGTAAACCTTAGAGAAAAGAAAAAAATACAAAAAATGTATTTCATGTCTTTTTTGACTACTGTCTCAGTGGGTGCAATTTTTTTTATTCCTTACCGTTCCGCGTGCAACAATGATTTTATTGACCGTTGATTATTTGACTGTTTCACGTTTTCTAGTATGTTTTCCAACGGAATCACATGTGCAGAGTGGGTATATTGTAAAATTGTTTATGTGAATATGCTGTGTGCTCGAGTGGACTCCATTGCAGTATTTCCAAAAATAGCCACCAGGTGGTTTTAAGTGAATACTAAGGTGGCCACCTGGTGGCAGCACCTGTTTTTTTATGATGAATGTTTGATGAATGCCACAATCATAGAATATTTATTAAGGTACTTAGTACTCATTTGTGATATTTATCAAACTTAGATCACCTGGTGGCTATTCATTATACTTGGAATTCAAGATGATACCCATTTCTAGGCAGGCTTTGTGATGCTAGGCAGTGTATAAGATGGTGTATAGAGAGAGAATTAACCCTTATGTTGCTGGTGGCTAATTTTGCCAATACAAAATGATGCAAAAATACGGAAAAATGACCAAAACCCTGGCATATGGGTACTCATCTGAGAGTACTCAGTGAGAGCTAATGAATACCAAACATGACAGGATTTAGATGTTTTTCAAAAATATTTGTGTCATTGGGCGAAAGTAGCCTCAGCATTGAAAGGGTTAAAGGGGAGTTTTAGATATGGGGTCCACCCGTGCAGTGAACACTATGAGTCTCACTCTCTTAGGAAGGACAGAAAATTGAACTTGTAATTAAACCATATTTTCAAATATTGAAACAATGTGTTTGTCTTCTTCTTATATGTTTGTTTCCATGACAACCTAGCCATCACCTACGTATATCCATTATTATTATTATTATATTCTAATTCAAAAGATGGATTCATGCTTTTGGGCCTGGTGGTTCCCTTTTGCCTTTCTACCAAATCAAGTAATCATATTTACTAAAAATCCACTAAATTTATCTTTTATTAAGTTTAAGGTTAAGCGCAAGCAGAGGGTAATTGTTTACCCTGCCTCTAAGAGCTGCTCCAAGATCATCATGTGTAAATATGATATTGATATTATTTCTATTAACAAAAATAATAAGATGCATATTCGTTTTGTCTCAAATTGTTTGCTCATTGTATCCAAATATTTGCTTCTCTATTTTATTGGTTAGGATTTGTTTAACCCATTAATGCTTGGAGCCGCAAAAAAAGCCTGACAAATTAGCTAAAATCTTTCAGGAAAGACCTTGGTTGGGGAAATATTTGGAAGCAAATATTTTAATCAGAACATTTCCAACAACTCTCCATCAAATCTTTTTTTAAATGATTCTTAATTACCAAGATAAAGTCAAAAGTATCATAGATCCAGACACAAAAAAATATGACTTAACCTTTTTGCAGGCTGTGTACAATACAAGCACATTTAAGACAACATAACTGATACTTTTTTGCACTGACTACTTCAAAATTATGCAAATTATTTGAAATCTAGTGATTATAGAACATTTGGAAAGGTCAGTTACCAGGTTGACAACACTAATAACACTGGACATTATCAGGAATTTAGGTCAATCAATTTCTCACACCATCCAGCATTTCATGATTCTCATTTTAGTATGTTAATTTCGACCTTCACAAAAGAAAATTCATTTTTGTACTTTTTGCACCGATTTCTTTGCAAATGTATTCTATACTGCCTTGCTCAAAATCGTATGAGAGCAGATTTTTAATTTTCATCCAATTTTGAGGAGAAAATGTGATTTTAAGAGGGACCTGCTGAGAAAATAATGTTTTCTAATGCCATTTCAATGTCATTCAAGGTCAATCAAGGTCATTTGGGTTTATCAAGTATTTTGTATCCCCATTGGCTATCTTGTTGCCAAAACTTGTGAGAAAATGAAAATGAATCACAAAGATATGCCCATATATGCTCTCAAGAGTACAATTTGGGCCCATTCCCCATTTAGCCCCATAGTGTTTCTAACAAAGATTGCAGCGCAAAGCAGTGTGTTCACACATAAATATATGTTAAAAGAATCTCTTGCAGACTGTTTCACATGACACAGAAGATAGCATATAACAAATATATATTTGTATTTAAATCAAGGAAAGTCACTTTTCACCAGTTTTTGTGTGTACAATACACTGAAAACGTTGATGGATAAGCTGCTTCCTGCTGCTTCATTACAATGTATAATAGATGTCTCAAAACTTAGCGGGAACATTAGTACATAGTAGTGGTAGTACATGTATGATGTATTAGTCGTCGCCGTCGTAGTAGTAGTAGTAGCAGCAGCAGCATGTGCAGCAGCAGTTGGAGTAGTAATAGTAGTAGCAGCAGCAGCAGCAGTTGGAGTAGCAGTAGTAGTAACTGTAGTAGTAGTAGTAGTAGTAGTAATAGTAGTGGTAGTAGCAACAACAGTAGCAATTGGAGTAGTAGTAGTAGTAGTAGTAGTAGTAGTAGTAGCAGTATAGTAACTGTAGTAGTAGTAGTAGTAACTGTAGTAGTAGTAGTAGTAGTAGCAGCAGCATAATTAGTGGTATTGTTAGTTGTTGTTGAAGTAGTAGTAGTAGTAGTAGCAGCAGTAGTAGTAGTAGTAGTAGTAGTAGTAGTAGCAGTAGTAGTAGTAGTAGTAGTAGCAGTAGTAGTAGTAGTAGAAGCAGTAGTAGTAGTAGTAGTAGTAGTAGTAGTAGTAGTAGTAGTAGTAGTAGTAGTAGTAGTAGTAGTAGCAACATCAGCAGCCAGTAGTAGTGTATTCCAATTGGATTTCATGGAGTCTGACCTAAGACAAACCCAGTGCCACTGTTGCTCTGAATTGTTTGGCCTGGGACTAGTCACTAGAGGCAAGATATGTACTCAAAGGCTCTGCAGGATTTTGAATAGTTCAATGGAACCCTAGTAGTTGCCAATCCTGCTGCTCCTGCTACTGCTGCTGCTGCTGCTGTTGCTGCCGTTTCTGCTGCTGAAGCTGCGGCAGCCAAGGCCGGGAAATGAAGGGGCAGACCGTAATTATAGCGGCCGGCGAATGATGCTATCTTAAAACGCAGTTCGGCAGGAAATTTAGCCAGCAGTTGTTGTAATTGAATTCTGAGACGAAACGAGCGCGCGAGATGCAGGAGCGATAGCCGGTCTATACATAATTTACAGTTTTTCAATTAAATCCCAGCGCTTTCCTTTACCTCTCCACTCGATAAATCAAGGCTGAATTAACCGAACCAATGAGTCGACCGACAATATCAAAACTCAGACTAGACTCTCTGGACAAAGCCAGCCACAGTCGCCATTGGCACTACTTCTTACCTTAGATGAATAAAATTAAGTGGATGTGAAATCAGTCGGTCAACCTGAACAAGCTGGTTGTTGCGAATAGCCCAGAAGTCATATTTTTCGCATGTTGGTGCGCATGTTTCTGTGTTACAATGTAAACTATAAAAGAGCACTCGTTTGTCTTTGTCTCCTAGTGACGTCACACTTAGGCCAGATTCGATACCCCTGGTATAGCAATGCCTTCACTATAGCGCATACTGTCACTGAGTAGTTGGTCTCTCGCTTCATATCCAAACTTTTATTCATCTAAGTTCTTACTACCTACCACCCAATGACTTGACGGCAGCAAAAGAATTCACAGCATTTTCACTTCGCCTTAAATCCTTGGTGAGGGTGGTGGAAAAGAGGGTAAATAAGCCATCAATGCTCAAGAGTTCCTCGAGAAATTATCGTCTGGATCTGTACTATTTTTGGCTATAACTTGGTAACTCAGAATGATTTCACAACATATTTAAAGGAGAGTTGTTGGTAACGTTCTGATTAACATTTCTCCTTCAAATATTTTCCCAGCTTCGCTTTCACCTTAAATATCCAAATAAAATTGCCAGGCTGCCGTGAGTGTTAACGGATTAATGAGAGCCTCCTTGTGAATTAGGAAGGGGATATTGAGAGAGGAGATGAGTATTGGTCTAAGAGCCCGGGCACTCAGGTACAGAGGGGGGCCGCACCTGCGTTACGTATTTCGCGGAAGAAGGGGTCTTTTATAAGACCTCCGCATGTCCGCGATTTTGTAAAAGAAGGGTACTTTTTTGTACTCGGGTACGAAGTATGGGGGCCAAAATCCCCTTACAATCTACGAAATGTACGCGGCTCGGACGCCGAGTGACTCCCGAAGTGACTGGGCTTCCGAGTTTGCTGCCGCCACTTGCTGCCGCTAAACAAGCAGAGGATTATAAAATCTTAAGTTAAAATACGTGTTCCCGTTCATCAAATGTCAGCGTTTTGACAAAAGAAGGGGTGTTTATTTAGTGGAAAAAATCAGCGTTTTATAAAATAAGGGTGCTTTTTTGACCAGAAATCAGTGCTTTAGGTGTATTTTTTATTCTTTAGGTGAGATCTTTTGGTAATTACTCTCTAACCCTTATGCTGCTGGTGGCTAATTCGGTCAATACAAAATTATGCCTAAATCCTCGAAAAATTGTTGAAACCCTGGTAATGGGTACGCATCTGAGAGTTATCCGGGAGCTATCCAATGAATACTAGCAAGACAGGGAAACCGGTTTAGGTGGTTTTCAAAAAACTTTGCGTCCCTGTCCTCTGGACGAAAGTAGCCTCAGTATTGGGTTATCTTCTTGGTGAGTATGGGTAAGGAGGGCAATTAAGGAGAGACTCCTTGTGAATTAGGAGGACGAGAAGGATGTTGATGAAGGAGATGAGTATTGGTCTAAGAGTGACTAGCGGAATGCATTATAAAATCTTTTGGTAATTACTCTTCAATCTAATTTCCCTGTCCCTGAACGAATTTGAATTTTTTATTTCTATTTTTCGTCATCTTTTCTACCAATAGCTGTGACTAGCCAATTGTGCGGAGGAAATTGTATCAAAGTATCAAATAAAAACCATAACTTAACCGAAAGTCACCGGCGACTTTCTTAAATGTCCCAGCTTGATACGAAAACGGGCGGTGGTGTGAGAGGGTGAGCAGTCATTGGCAACGCCTTAGACCGCTCGGCTATCAGGGCAGGCCCTCAGTGGCAATGCTATAAACCACTCAGCCATGGTCTCCAGCGGTAGAGACAGCGAGCAGTCATTATATATAGATGCTTTAGAGCACTCGGCTATCAGGGCAGGCCCTCAGCTGCGAGAGACAGGGACCTGTCAGTGGCAATGCCTTAGATCACTCAGCTATCAGGGCTGGCCTTCAGTGGTCAAGGATAGCTAGCATTCAGTGGTTACGCCTTAGACCACTCGGCTATCAAGGCAGGTATTCAGATGGGAGAAACAGCGATCAGTCAGTGGCAATACCTTACACCACTCGACTATCACGGCAGGCCTTCAGTGGTGACAAACAGCGGGCAGTCATAGAGTTGTTGATAACGTTTTGACATTTCTCATTCAAATATTTTCAAAACTATGCTTTCACTAGAAGGGTTTACTCATTGTCATGCTGCTTTTGGTTTCAGTGAATGTTTATAGGTTAAGACTTAAGAGTAGGTATGGTTTATTTCCATGTTGGTTTCCAAAGATGTATCAACTCTGAGCATGGAAAGGGTCAATCCTTGTGCTGCCGATGGCTAATTTAGTCAATAGAGAATGACGCGAATAAAGCTGGAAACTGACGGAAACCCTGGCAAATGGGTACCGGAACTCATCTGAGAGTACTCAGCGAGAGCTTTCCATTGAATACCAACATGACAGGGTTTAAATGGTCTTCAAAATGTCTGTGTAATTATGCCTTTGATGAAAATAGCCTCAGCATTGAAATGGTTTAGTCTCATAGGAATTCGGACCTAACTTTTTAAGTGTAACTCTAAGGTTATATTCCAGATTTCAGATGGAACTTTTTAAAAGGACAACTCTTTCAGGATACTCTAAATTTCAGGTGGAACATTTCAAGGGTAATTCTGACATGAAAGGGTAAAATCTTCCATGATACAACACACTTCAGAAGGTGGAACCTTTAGCACATTTGTGTGACTGTCTGGAATTCACGCATGGTCTGATAATTTTTAACAAAAGTCATCAAACACAACTACATCTAATGATTATTTGAAGAGAAAGTGTTAAACCAAGCTAAAACAATAATTCTCAGTCAAATATTACTCAAACTTCTAAATCTGTATTGAGATATTTCCATACGTGTGAGACCAAGAGTACATTCAAGGCGTGAATGGGTTAAAGGATAATTTGGAGCAAGGAGTTAACCTTCCAATGCTCAGGCTACTTTCGTCCAAAGCGAAAGGGTGCAAAGTTTTTCGAAAACCATTTAAACCCTGTCATGTTGGTATTCATTGGAAAGCTCTCGTTGAGTACTCTCTGGTGATTGCCCTGGTCAAAGTGTTTCAAGCATTTTTCAGGATTTTTTTTCATCATTCTGCATTGGCCAAATTAGTCACCAGCAGCATAAGGGTTAAGCCTTTCAGGGTACTCCAGATTTCAAGTTACGATAGAACTCTAGATTTCCTACGGCAAAGCTGCTCTTCGCTTTAGATAATAGTGTCTTACTTTCAAGTGACGCGAAAAAGATGCAAATTAAAACACAGCACCTGCCTTCAAACCCAAACGATTTTTCATCGTTTGCTAAATTGTACCTGAGGGCTTTTTCCCGCCATTTCTTGAAGGTGCTTCCCGCCATTTCTTCCGGGGGAGGCTGTTTATTCGGCGGCAACTCCATCTATAACGATTATCAGACGAATCAAAGGGAAAGAGTGGAGGGACGTTTCCAGCGAAATAAATGACTTACTCCGCCAGATCGTTAATTTTGATTAACATTTGATTGTTAGTGAAAGTTATAAATCAGTGTTTGAGTGCGCGTTTTTCTGCTTGGGCTAGCGTGGATTTCAGACATGATTTCATCTTCCTGTGATGGAATTGCTAATGATGCTGATATTGACACATAGCAGGAATTTGTGTCAAAATAACGAGCTCTTCCACAGGATGGCTGAATAATTGAATGGCTTTCCTCTATATGATCGTATATCTTAGTCAAGTCTGCCGCCACTGGCAGCGCCGACATCAATATCTACTAGTGGGGGAGCCGCCATGGTCGAGCGCTATGGCGCTTCTACCGCTGATGCAGAAATACCCATAGAAGAGAACAGAATTCTCAATGGCCATTCCCAATGGCTGGGGTCCATCTTGAGCCACTAGCCACTTAACCAAAGGCTACAGAAAATTGTGCTCGGCTTTAATAAAATGTGCCTTTGTAGCCCGGCTGCCTACGAGAAAACTGAAATTTTAAGAACATGCTCAGAGCAATATGAGTAATAAAATCAGTTGAAAAACATCATTTGACACCTTAGTTGGCCTTTTGCGATAGAACAGTTAAACGATAGCTTACACCTTCAAATTTGTTTTTAGGGAAGGACTGCAGTGGGACTGCAGCATTTAGAAAATCTAGGACTATGATATCTTGGGTGGGGCTGTGGCGATTTGAAAACCTGAAGTCCGGTGGTCTCTTCGAATTTTTAACCGAACCCTGATCCGTTTAATGGTCATTTTTCTGGACAAAAGTCAAAAGCATTTAGAAATTATGCTGAAACCATCTTTACAGCCTAACACAATAAAAACCTTACAAATTAGATATTTTTGTTAAGAATATAATTGAATACTTATTTCAAGGAAGTTCTTTAACTACTACCTAGGTTCGAATCCAGGTTGCCAGTGATTTGGACTTCGACGATGGTTTTCGCCTGGCACTCACCATTCCTAATGGTTATTGAGAATGGTCTTTGGTACCATAAATAGGTAAATGGATCATATTCGTACCACTAGGCTCGCGATATTGGTGTTTTCCTTTTGATATCCACGAATATGATCAACTGCTCGCTGCGGCATTTTTCTTTATTACAGTGCAGACATTCAATTTCTGCACCAGTCGACCGGACGTCTGCCTGTGCCTGGTTGTAAAACACTCATGGATAACAGGTCAAAAAGAACCCAGGCACACCAACGACCTACGTATCTTGCGAATCAAAGCTAGATTCATTTGTGAAGTCATCCATGCACCCATGCCCTGGAAACTGGATGGCCATTGCAGGGCGTGTGGTCATGTGTTATGTCTGGGCTGCCCACACATTTAGTGCAGAATTTAAATGTCGGCACTGTATCTTTTATAAACTAACAGTATATCTTCCTCAACTCGTTGGTATATGACCGACACTTCTGTCATTACGTGTATAGCTTCCAGCATTTGGAACCCGTTGAGTTTCGTTCCCAATGGCGAAATGGTTCATCTTATGTCAGAAAATTAGTGTATACACCTCGCTCGTATATCTTATTTAAGGTTTTATGACACTTCGTAAATTTTAGTTTGATTTCTCCGAAACTCCGAATGTAAAAAGAATAAAGCACAATTATATTTTATTCGTGAGTCATCGGCTTTGTTTTATACAGATTTATTTGAAAAAAGAATAATTCAATACGTTTTATCATTATCTCATACTTAAAAGTTGGTCTCTTTTGTGCATTTTTTTTCGTTCAGAGATACTGTCACTGCATGAAATACTGGTCTGCTATGATGAAAGCAATTTGCTTGTATATAGCAATTTTGGGACAATATCAAGGAATACGAAAAGAAGTTTTTAACCCAAATTTAGTAAAAGTAACTACATGTATACATAACACAGGTTCCAGGTCCTGGTTAAATGGGCTTGTGGGAACATTGTCAGTGCTTTATATAGTAAACGGTTGGTTTCCCCATATACTTGAGTTTTAATTACCATCAACTTCTGACAAAGCGTTTTCAAAAGATGCGAGCCCTGCATTATCCATAACAGGGGTTTCATGTTTTCATCAGTTTCTAAGTGTTCAAATTTGCATAATGGAAGGTTTTTTCTTGTATCTTTTACAAGCCTGTGACCGTGGTAGGGGTACGGTTATTACATACGATTAAAGGTTCCACAACTAAGAATACGTTTAATAAGTATGTTTTAAAGACCGGTTTGTGTATAATACTTCCAAGGTCTGCCCTGTTGTGTGAGTGGTCTAAGACGCGCGCTCTCTCTCTCTCTCACACACACACTCTCTCTCTCTCTGAACCACTGTCCGGGTTCAAATATCTGCCGCCGGTGATTTGACAATCCAGTTTCCCACACCAATTACAACAGGCTACTCACGACTTGGACGCAATATGACAGAAACTATGATGATCAAATTTCAAATTCTTATACTTATCTAAATTCTGTTAACTTGAAGTACATGCAAAATCCTTGCCAAACATATTCACCCCGAACAGATGTCAACTGTGTATGGATGAACGAATCATCATATATAAAAAGGTTTGTGGGGGTTACCGGAGTCAAAGAATGGCATAGTTCTACTTAAAAGGGATACATTTTGATCAATATCACATTATGCATATATTTCAATCTAATACAAGTCTCGCTGCTCACCCCAAAAATATGCAGTGGAGCACAGAACTCCAGGTTCAGTAAAGTCCCAATAGATGGCAGGACTCATCAGCAATGAACAAACTGTGATGCCATCTATAGTTAGCTTTTAGAACTAAAAGTTTGATACTACGTGAACCGAGCTTGTATATCGGCTAGATGGACATGTAAGCATAACGGGATTCTGTGTTGAATTTGTCATTCAGATATTCATTCCCAGAATGCCCATAAGTATTAATTTATATATCAAATCTTCAGTGAATGAAGCAACCATTTCAGATATTTAGGAAAAATGCCTTGAAATCGAAACATAACCAACGAGTTTCCTTCAAATATTCTAAAATGTTTAATTGTCAAATTACACAGTTAAATTTACCGTAAATTATGGGGTAGAATGGATTGAAATCGAAACACAACCAACGAGTTTCCTTCAAATCTTCTAAAATGTTTAATTGTCAAATTACACAGTTCAATCAACCGTTAAGGATGCGGTAGAATGGCTTGAGGTGAGTTTGAAATTGTAAAGACTTGCCATTACATCCGTTAAGCCATTACTACTTAAAAGTTCCTCCGGACATTGACGTCAGAATTTATGGTAGTACATTTGACAAAACTAACTTGAGAATATTTTTTCAAAATTATAGGCGCGAAAATAACTAACGACAATTCATCATGTATCAAAATCCACTTGCCGGGTAATCTAAACAAGTGAATAGATGAACCATATATCAAAACCCTGCGACCCTGACAACAATGCAGCTTAGAAGAGTTATGTTATACTAGTACTTCAATCTTGCACATTTATTGACTACATTTTCTATGGACAGAAGTGCATACAAACAGCATTTATACAGTGGTATGCAGGGATACTAGTTATGATAGAGAATGGACAAATCATATAGGCCAAACTGTGTAAACGGTGTGGTCAATGACACTCACACAAGAATACAAAATGACGAAAATTCATCAAATCCGCGATCTCATCTTCAAACTTTTCGATGTATACTATCGATAAACCATGGGAAATAGTCCAAATGTGGGCAAGCTGTTCATATATATATATATATATATATATATATATATATATATATATATATATATATATATATATATATATATATATATATATATATATATTTATGTGTGTGTGTATATATATATATACATGTCAGTTATTTTGTTATTAGACGGTGGTTTTCATTGGGCTTTCCAGTGTCCTCCAAAAACCTGCAACTGGCTAGTCGTGACTCAGCATGAATATGGCCAAAAAAGTATCTATGAACGAAATTACAAATTTCAAAATTCAGAAATACATTTCTGTTTTAGGCACGTCAGCTTTAAGTGCGTACAGACTATATGAAAGCTTAATGTATGGTGTAATCTGGTGGTGCCCTTAACATATAGATGACAAGAAAGCTGTAAATAATACCAATTAATTCCCAAGCTGCTGATACAATACCGCTATGTAACACTTGAGTATGAAACTCTTTCGTATAGTCTTCATATCTTTCCAGTTACTAATACTATCCAGTTTTGTGAGACAGCGTACTTTTGTTATTATTACCTTCAGTCAATAAACATACATAGTACTGTGACAAATGACAAAGCTGTCAAATTGTGCTGCCATCTATCGTTAGATCTGAACATTAGAAGTTTGCTATCAGTTCGGAATTGCGGATGTTTCAATAGCGCCCACGAGTAGGAACGACGAAATACCTTCATAGTTTTAATATTAAAAAGGGTGCGGTCGGATTGACATGTCAAATATTTTAGCGGTACGAATTGCACAGATAAATACTGGAGAAAAGTTATCAACTACCCTCAATTAGTTATCAATACAACTGTCAGGATTTCTAATTCCCAGAAGCATAAATGGGAAATTACATCATTATGATGACTACACATATACATGTACAGTGTCGATATTTAATTCCTGCACTAAATGCGTGGGCAACCCGGGCATAATACACAACCTCGCGCCCGATTGCCACCCAGTCTCCTGGGCATGGATGTATGGATGACCTCACAAATTAAAATTACTTTGATTCACAAACTACGAGGGGCTTTAAATATGCTTGGCTTGTTTGTTTTTGACGTTATCCGTTGGTGTTTATAAAACCAGGCACTGACAGACGTCCGTTCGAATGATAAAGAAATTAAATGCCTGTACTGTATATGGGTGCCTAAATTAAATGCATCAATTTACATCTAAAAAGTTACGTGTAGCTACAAACTGGACATGCGCGGATGTCTTTTAGAAATTTAACCAGTTTATGGCCGAATTGAAAGAGACAGCAGATGAAGTTTATAAAGGACGTCATTTCTATAAACTTCTTTAGACCCCATTGGCTGACGTCTTTCTGGGCTCGTCGAGGACAGCTGACATTGGCACCCTCTCGGCATCAAGGTCGTCTTCACGTGGCATACCCTGAAAACGAGTGATGAAGACTGGATTGGGACATTCGAGTACACATCTTAGTAGAAAAAGTACACATATGACAGAAAATGCAAAGAATTTCCCACTGGAGCATTTTTAGGGGCAGCTGGTTTGAAATTCTGAAACTCTCTCTCTCTCTCACACACTCTGTCTCTCTCTCTCTCGCAAAGTATTTTTTCATTCTTTTGAATGTTAAAACAATGCAAACAAACAACCAATAGAATTCCTCTGCCATCAGAGTTGCATGCAGATGTCGATGAAGAGACTTTGGCAACATTTTCAATTCTAGAGTTAGCCAGACCCCTTTATGCCCACTGAATCTACTATTTAGAAATTAATGTCCTCATAGACCAAAAGTTTGGTGGCCAAGTAGTAATATCAATCATGTATATTATATATATATATATATATATATATATATATATATATATATATATATATATATATATATATATATATATATATATATATATATATATAAATATATATATATATATATATATATATATATATATATATATAAATATATATATATATATATATATATATATATATATATATATATATTTATATATATGTATATATATATATATATATATATATTTATATATATGTATATATATGTATATATATATATATGTATATATATATATATATATATATATATATATATATATATATATATATATATATATATATATATATATATATTTATATATATGTATATATATGTATATATATATATATGTATATATATATATATATATATATATATATATATATATATATATATATATATATATATATATGTATGTGTGTGTATGTAAATATACTTACAGTATGTTTTGAATCGATGTCCCACTCTTCATATTCCCCATATCGCACCCCACAGCGTAACTTTTGGCGCCATCTTTTGGGGATGGGAAGACAGCAGCAGGCCCAGTCAAAGAGAGGGATGGTGTATCTAGGGTTCACGGTTTTGGGGTCGGTTGCCCCTGAAGAAAAAGGAAACAGTGCACATAAATCTCATTTGCAGTCTTTCAAGATTCCTATAATAAATAAATATATATATATATATATATATATATATATATATATATATATATGTTGCAGCCCAACTTCCGATCCTGGCCCATCTTAAGATGGGCTTGGCCCAACTTACGATCGGAAGTTGGGTAGCCAATCTTAAGATGGGCTTGGCCCAACTTACGATGACCCCTAGCCCATCTTAAGATGGGCTTGGCCCAACTTCCGATCTTTAGATACCAGGATGTAGGTCATTTGAAGTTGGGCTGGCCCATCTTAAGATGGGCTTGGCCCAACTTCCGATCTCTAGATACCAGGATGTAGGTCATTTGAAGTTGGGCTGGCCCATCTTAAGATGGGCTTGGCCCAACTTCCGATCATTATAGATACCAGGATGTAACCCTTCATGAATATTCATATGAATTTTTGCACTCTTATAAATATGGAATTTTCAACTCTTTCATAGGGCATCCACTTTAAATTACAAGATAATATTAGTCCAAGAAATAAATTGAAATGGGTAGCTAGAATAACCTGATTACTCAAAACATTATTGCTGATTGTAAGCAGGAAAACAAAATAAAAGAATCATGTTTTTACAGCTCATTAGTTCACATATTTTCACCAGACAACAAATTAAAGAGTCATTTTTATTTTAAGCTTTTTCAGATTTAATCTAATTCAAACTTAATTCAATTAGATAATTTGCACAATACTACCTTTTCTTTGTTATTTATGGGTTGTGTGCTCTTACATCACATAAGCTAGATGATGAATCATTTACAATTTGAATGAAGGAATAGCAATGGTATTTTTCTAATGACTCAAAAAGGGAAAAGTGAAATTTTTCTTCTTCTCTTTTATGCTTTTTATTAGTATTTTTAGGTATTCTTTAACCCCTTGCAAATTCCTGAAATAATTATATAATCATGTGTGTGCCAAAATAAGTGTAAATGCATTAATTGAGGGGGTTCATGCGACTGGCAGGACAGAAGAAATAAATAGATGAGGTGAGGTAGTAAAAAATGAACATATATGGTTCAAGTTGTAATTGATATGAGATAAGGTTATGCAGATTGAATTGGTACTTGTACCTAAACGACACATATATTAGATTTTGGCAGATCCAAATTTAGTAAGATTTAGACATTATGATCTTGGATTGGGCAACTTTATACTTTGGATGAAGCAGTTGAGAAAGTTATCTTTTTGGTAGTCAATAGTAAAAGAGGGAAGAGAGAAATATTTATGTTTAGAAGAGCAATGAGTATATCAGAAAACTGGTCGTTGAACTTTTAAAATTGAGACCTTTATCAAGATGTGTCAGAAAGAAGCCCTTCATCCTGAATGTAGATAAAGAAAAGTAATATAGATGTACCGTGTTACCTTAATTGGCTAATTATTATGAAATGTTTATACTTTTACAGACATCTATTATAAATAATGTAATAGATACTTATATTTTGTTAGACAGGTAGAAAAAATGTAGGGCATATACAACTTTTTCAACTCATTCTAGAAGCCAGAAAAGAATGTAATCCACCAAGGAATTTTTTGCAATTAACAGGTGCTGGAATCCAGCACCATAAAAAACATTCCAGGTGTAAATTAATCTGTTGTGATTGGTTTTGTTTTTCTAGTCTTTTTTACAAAACGAGAGAATCTGTAATCATCTTATATTCAAATTATTATAGGTATTCAGTAGTTTTTAAGTAAAGATTTAACAATAAGATGCAAGTACTTTGTCTCATGAAATTCACATCTTATTCAGTAAACAAATATTCTAACAAGGCTATAAACTTCTAGATGAACACTTTATAAAAAATCATTGCCATCGGAAGTTGGGCTGGGCAGCTGTATTATCTGGGCCATCGGAAGTTGGGTAGCCCATCTTAAGATGGGCCAGCAAAATCCAGCCCAACTTCCGATCGGAAGTTGGGCTTGGCCCATCTTAAGATGGGCTGGATCGGAAGTTGGGCTGCAACATATATATATATATATATATATATATATATATATATATATATATATATATATATATATATATATATATATATATATATATATATATATATATA
>OZ012693.1:37343067-37589067 GCA_963942565.1 Maea johnstoni | reverse complement strand
ATATTTCAACCAGACATAATCATATGAACCCATGTCAGGAGGATCAGTGTTAAATGCTGTTTGCAAGATTTTAGACTGTAAATGGGCCCTTTTCACATTTTCTTCAAATGCCATAGAAGACGGAGGTAAATATTGTAGTTCAGGCTGAATGCATACACCTTTCCTGACCATCTTTGCACACCAAACTCTGTAAAGAACATCAGACTTCACGTCTCCTGGTCTAATTGTAGTGCTATAGGAGGCTGCAAAGTAGGATGTCACCTCCTTGATGATTTCCTTCATGTCCAAATCTATATTGCAAATAATAATGAATTGATACCTTGTTTGCAGAACCTTAACAGCTTTGACCTTGCCTATACCAAAGTATGCCCCAACTTTGTCACATCCTATTAAGGGGAGGGCCTGCTCTGACGGCCGTGTGGTCTAAGGCGCCGCCTCTGAGCGCACACTGTCTCCCATCACTGCCTGGGTTCGATTCCCGACCTGGGCACGTGAAAAGATTTGCCAGTGACTTGGGGCTAGGTGGTGGTTTCGCCGGGTACTCCGGTTTCCTCCACTACTTACAACTGGCTTGTCATGAATTAGCCACAATTGGCATAAATGTGACAAAAAACAAAATTCAAATTCAAAAACCTATTAGGGGGTGTGCTGCAATCGAATTGGGTACAATAACAAGGTGCTTCTTGACTGTCTCACCAATATTCACAGAAACCCTGTGAGGACTTGTAGGTTCCATAGTAACTGTTAAACATGATGAGCATAGTAGTTGTGCATAAGCAGGACAAAGACATCTGTATCTGCATCTAATGGAACAGTGAGGGACTATACCAATGTGTTTGTGAGGTTTGCTCTAGAAAAGATGGAAACATGTTCACACCTCTATTTTGGTTTTGATAGATACCAAGAGTATAGCGTTAAAAGTGGTACTAGATCATCCAGGTCCACAAAATCATCAAGACAGTACAAATTGGCACTAAAAATTCCACTGCCTCCCTACACTCTTATACTGACAGGAACAACGAATAAGGTACAGCTGATGAATCCTATCCAGACAGAATTGATAAAGACTGTTCAAGATAAGAACCACCCAACATTTGCTGTTACCATATAGGAAAAGATACCATTCCATTAGAAGTCAAGGATGGTACAGTCTGAAAGTGCCATGACCTCAAAACCACCCATAAAGAGGCAGATGTCAGCAGATGATAAAGCTAGTTGCTGCTGGTTGCGAATGTGTTCAGGTTTTCTCTGCTGCTAAAGATGTCTGAGTCCAGCATACATGCAGTAATACCATGATATACTGACCATGTTCACTCAACAGTTATCATAAAACCTACAAGACCTCACAGGGTTTCAGTAAATACTGGAGAGATGGTCAAAAAGCACCTTGCCATTGTACCAAATTCAATTGCAGCACACCCCTTAACAGGATATGACAAAGTTGGAGCATACTTTGGTATATATAGGCAAGGTTAAAGTTGTTTAGGTTCTTGAAACAGGGTCCCAATTCCACCATATTTGAATACAGATTCGAACAAGGGGGAAATCATCAAGGAGGCAACATCCTATATTGCAGCCTGCTATAGCACTACAATTAGACCAGGAGACATGATGTATGTTGGTTAAATTCTTTTGGTTGCTAAGATGGTAAGGGAAGGGGTATGCATTCAATCTAAACTATAACATTCACTTCCGTTTTCACTGGCATTTAAAGGAAATGTGAAAGACACCATCTGCATGCTACAATCTGGCATCCAGTGTTCAACACGGATCCCCCTGACATGGATCCATGTGACTTTGGCTGGGTGAAAGATGATAGTTTCAAATCCTTACAGACCAAAACCATACCTTATGATCAGCACTTTTGCACCATCTTTTGTTCTATAGATACTACAGTGCTTGTGTGCAAATGTTCAACCTTATCCTTCAATGCCATGCAGGCTGCTTCAATCAAATTACAGTGAGTCCAGATAGAGAAGAACAGGAGTTTAATGAAGATTCCAATCGTGATACTGACACATAGATAGTACTACAATATGACGGTACAAAATATAGAAGATATAGGTAGGACTCGCCAAACATAAAAACATTTCATTCATGCATTTGCATTTCTTATCTATGTTTTAACCCATCAATTATCAAAAGCAGTCTTCAAAAGATGCAATATTTTACATAATTTGCTGATATTTAGATGTTGAACTATCTGAAACATTTAATTTTTATTGCTGTGGAACTTTGGATAAATCTGTCAGTATGTATGCTATATGAGTCACATATAGTACGTTTGACACCTGTGGTTTACCTAATTTGGCAGCCATTTTGAATTTATTATAATCTTAATATGCCTTTAACCAGCACCAATGAGGTTCTGGGCCTTCATAACCCATGTGAACATGCAAAAGGTATTGATCCATGTCAAAAAACAATTGAGTTATGGTCATTTTCCTGCTATTGCGGACATTTTGGCAGCCATATTGAAAATCCCTATGACCTAGTTACCAAATGTAACTTCTGTCAGCACCAATGAACTCCTTGGCCCCTAAAACCTAGGACGAGATGAAAAAAAAAAATTCCTACTCCTAAAATCAAATGAGATATAGTCATTTTCTTGATTTGGCGGCCATGTTGGTGGCCATCTTGGATTTCTCAAATTCCTCAAGGGTGACAGAGTGTCACCCGATGGATTATTGATCTAGACCCCTTTCAGATTCAGAATCCACTGAAAACAACTATGCACCAAATTTTGCACACTTCAGTCCAAAAATGGCATTTGGCACCCAGACTAATCAGGTGATGTCATCTATCTACCATTACTGATACTCCACCGCACTACTTGGTCAACAGAGAATGTCAACTTCTGGGGGCTGGGAGCCTAGTCTCTCCGTGTCCCTATGCCCTGGGGCAAAGTATCGCCACCCAGATTAATGGCTGACTTGATGAGATAAGTGATAGTGGGTGAAAGTGTTTTATTCTCAACTCTTGTTGTCTATTCTCTAGTAGCAACAGAGGCAAGCAGTCATTTGGACGGACGCGCTTTATCGCTCAAGCACGAAAAAGTGATAGTGCTTTAACAGTTTGATTGTACCGTTGGCAAGGTGATCTAAAGATAAAACCCATAAACTACACTTTCACTAGATCAAGATGAAAGGTACAGCGATTTCCTCCAACAGACTCAGATGCCCCCAGGGACTGACTTTCAAGCAAACACTTTTAACCCTTCCAATGCTGAGGCTACTTTCGTCCGAAGTGCTCACAAGGATGCAAAGATTTTTTAAAACCATATAAACCCTGTCATGTTGGTATTCATTGGTTAGCTCTCTCTGTGGGTACTCTCGTACGAGTACCCATATGCTATAGGGTTTCAGTATTTTTCAGGGGTTTTGCCTCATTTCGTATAGGCCAAACATATATACTACTTAATGAAGTAATGTTTGTAAAATAATTCAGAAAGGTGTGTTAAAGCCAATTAAAACAATAAATCTTAATTAAAGGATTCTCAGGTTGCTGCTTCGTTAGCAAGATGTTATCTAATGTTTAAACCACGTGTACGCTTCCGTTGTGAAAGGGTTAAACAACAACTTGGGGGGGGGGGGGGGGTTTCTCAAGTCAACAGGTTCAGGTGGCGGTGTTCAAATCTAAGACCTGGGCTATTCCAGTGCGATTTAGGAACACCTCTTATTCCTAGATACTCTAATATTGTCCTATAATTAATTCATGTTAACTAATACCAAACGCTGATTGTTTAATTTAAGGGAGAACTAAGCTAGGAATGTGTTGGCTGTTAAATGTCTGGCATCAGACATGTGTTTTTTTTACTATTTATCGACTGTGAATGTGATATTTGCATTTATCAAAAGTTTTGAATTCCATAGCACAAAAGGAAAAAACAGCGAACATTGTTAACGGTTGAAAGTATCAAGCGCATTTGAATGTGGTATGTGTGATGCTATAATTTAGTTGGATGTTATTCAATCGATCAAATAGCAATCAAAAATGATTAACATTATCCAAGAACAACAACAGCAACAAGAACAAAAACAACAACTATAACAACAAAATCAAAACAAAAACAACAAAAACAAAACAACAACTACATCAACAACAGAATCAGAATCAACAACAAACAACAACAACAAACAACAACAGAGCAACAACAGCAACAAAAACAAAACAATTAACAAAAACAGCAATCACTACTTAAGACAACAAAACGGCAAAAGCAGTAGTACTACATTTTTAGCAAGTTAGATATTCAACAGAAGTAGGAAGGCAGTTTGAATATATCTGCCACCAAATAAGATGCGAAATTTGCATGGGACGTTTAGATACTGCGAAAATTGATATATTCCAATAAAGATCCATCCCTGACATATCTGCGAATACAGAATACTTGCTTCTTTCTACCAGACGATGACGTTGCATGGGATAAATTCAGAATAGAAGCATAGCTTATCGATCCCTGGTCATCAGAATTAGCTTCGTTAGGTACAAATTCAATCAGATGGTCTTTCTGAAATAGTGTGACAATTTAAAGCCAGGAAATTAAACTCCCTGTGTGATTACATGCACCATGAAACTTAATCCGAGCTTAAACCACTAATGCTTAAAAGTTACTCTTTAAATTGACGTCTGTATCTTTGAAACTTTTGACAATAACTTGAAAATTAAGAACGATTTTTCAAATTATTTGAAGAAGAGTTGTTGGTAATGATTTGAGAATCAATTCTCCATCAAATATTTTCCCAAATATGCTTTTGACTGAAAGGTTTCCTCAAAAGTGTCAGGATGTTTTGGGCTGCTGCGAGCATTGACGGGTTAATTCGACGTGGCACGTTCATGATTGTAGCGTCCCAAATGGGCGTATAACTGTCTGACAGGCACCTTCCTATCATATTTGAAATGATAATGGTCTTTATTTGGCATACGTATCGATGTGTTCGAAGGGAAATGTTTATCCGTACAATGTAAAAAGTTCCACAGGCTTTGCCGATGGGAAATCAAAATATGAACGAATTGAACTTTCCATATTCAAAGTACTAATTAAGTAGTGTGGAAAATGTATGTTAATTTCGAAAATTATAAGTATTGTTAAAGTCTTTTCAAATATTGTCATCATTTGTCTACTCATTTACGTTGCTTGTGTAGCTGCGCCCTTTCATCACGAAATGGTTTGATTCCAAATCGAAAAACGTTTTTAATTGGCATAATCTGTATTGTTAACATTGGATAAGTGATAAAATGTGTACCTGAACATGAAAAACTAATGTTGATAAGCTTACCTTCAACTGGCTCAAATCTTGCGCCATAACCTGTGGTGGAAACTTATATTAATGAAAATATCAGTGACAACACAGATATTACTGCACAGATGATTGGAATTTTTCGTACAGTGAAGAATTATGGACGTCACGGAGTACGACGGATCTTCCCAAAGAGACCGCTGATGGCTGTTGTTCTCTGAAGTACCAGTGGTAGCTCTCAGCGAATGTAAAGCATGTATCAAGTCGCGATGTTTTGAGCTCCACAAAATGCTGCACTTTTGCTGTCGCTGATCTTACAGTTAAAACTCGAAGACGATATCCATATCATTCAGTTGGTAGTTCTAGGTACACGGCATGTACTGGTCCACCGGAGAATGGTTTCACGAATGGCGTATCGTGGTTTATAGTTTAACCCATAAATGCTCACGCCGGCCAAATACAGCCTAGCAATTTTGATGAAATCTTCGAGGGAAAAGAAAAGTTAAGAAAATATTTGAAGGAGAAATGTTCATGAGAACACTATTAATAACTCTCCTTCAAATATTTTCAAAAATCATTCTCAATTTCAAACTTATTGTCAAAAGTATCATAGGTCCAGACGACAATTTCTGGAGGAACTCTTCAGCATTAATGGGTTAACCAAGACACGGTCGATGGCTGCTGAAATCGAAATACTTCGGTATGTTTGTTGTGCCCCCTTCAGTCTCCTCAGAAATCTGATACATGGTGTACTTTTCCTTAATACGCTATCACAACTACGATATTCGATGTCCACGTTGTGAGTAGGGTGAATACCTTCTGTGGACACATAGCTTGTGTGTGTTATAGATCCGTGTAGGTCCGGTGTGAAAAACAGCAGCTGCCGCAAGAACAACCGCCTGGTTTTCCTTCAACGCACACCGCTATCAGTCAACGGTGCCCCCTCGTTTGGTAGGCACAGAGTCAGGGCCGAACCACTGGGCTAAGCCAAGTCAGTCATTTGGATTTTGGAATTTCGTTTTTCTCGTCACATGTATGCCATATTGTGGCTGATTCGTGACTAGTCGGTTGTAATCGCGGAGGAAACTGGAGTACCCGGCAAAACCACCACCTAACCCCAAGTCACTGGCAACTTTTTCACATGCCCAGGCTCAGTCATCTGGACACAAATTGTCAAACTCTGCAGTACACACAATTATTTAATCTTTACATCTAAAATATGTCCAGTGAATGAACACACTATAACGATTTGTGTGTTAAAACATTAATTAGAACACCCACATACATGTATGATATACGTTATAATTATTTAAGGTGCCCCTTTTTATTTTATTTTTTAAAAGAAAAAGGCATGTCGGTCAAGGATGCCGGTGATGTATTTCATCAGTTTGCATAGAATACACACACGTCTTCACAACTTTAGAACATAATCTTCTCAATTGAGTAAATACATTTAAAGAGGGACAGCTAATACCAACAGGAAGCGAAGCCAATTCATTTTTCTCAAAATATCGTCATTAATCGAGGTATTTCTCAAAATATCGTCATTTATCGAGGTATTTCTCAAAATATCGTCATTTATCGAGGTATTTTCCATGTGTGAGAGCCAGTTTGTGTGATAGGGGTTAATTATAGAAATGAGTTATGGAGGGAGGCTGGGGTTAACCTTACCCTTTTCTAGTCGTGTTACAAGTCTGTGTTAAATGGCTCCGAGCGTCACTGGTCTACCTTGAGTTGATTTCAGACCAGGTTTAGTTCTGTACTAATCCTCAAAGGGGATTCGTAAGAGCTGTGTTTAATACCAGTTTCGAACCGCAACCCTGGAGAACTGTGCTTCCATCTATAGTTTGATAGAGACATCAAACTTGTTTTACCCCCCCCCCCCCCCAAGCAAGCTCGCAAAATAAAGAATTTAGTGCAAAAACGTCCAGTGTGGCGTTGGAATCAGATCTAACGAAACCTGAGAACCGGGCAGAAATGGGCAGTAATGACGTGTCCAAATATCGTATTTGTTCTACCCCAAATGCACTGGTCGACCTTAACGAACCCTTGTGTATTGGACAAACAGACAGTCGGGGTAGAAGTAGGTGATTATTTGCACCAATATTCTTGAACAGGGCTTTCACTGCCTGATATGTTGATTTATCGGATAATCTTGACAGAGTAATGCTTTTATGGGGAAAGACAAACATTATTTTGCTTTTTCGAATCGGGTATCAATAATTGCTGAGCTTTTTCGCTTACCAATAATGTCAATGGACGAATTAAAGGCCGATATAGTGGATACAGCGTTCAAGTTTTCATCGTTACGATTTGAAATGAAAAGCGCTAATGCTATATGCCGGCGACACAAGTTCCCGTCGTATCATCTCGAAACAGATTGAAAAGTTCTATGTTGGCCGCCTGGTGAGCAATCATAGAACTAAATCGAATGAGGATGTAGACTCCTGCATCCATGAATCGTGTACGATCGTAAATATTCAAAGCAGATGTCCCAGATGTAATTCATATTAGATATAGATTAAGTGCAAAAATGTCTAGTACATAACTATATTCTAAAAGCAGCACTTGTTTGACCGTTCCTTTTCTAAAGCTGGTTTTCTGATCGGATTTGGAACTTGTTTATAGTCCCTTTTTTCTGCCATATTGTGACTGGCCAGTTGAAAGTGAGACCACCGCGAAAAACCACCACCTAACTCCAAGTCACTGGCAACTTTCTCACGAGCCCGCCATTCGAACCCTGGCAGTGGTGACAGACAGCGAGGATTCAGTGGCTATCAAGGATTGTATGATTTGATACGATGCCGAGATTTGACTTCGGACTACTGACTTCACGTAACTTCTTTCTATCAGCCCCTTCATGTCTGGACCATGGATATTTACTGACAAATATGCAAATATCTTTCCAAAAAAGCAATATTTTGATAAATATTTGACTGAAAGTTGCTGTTTCTGTTGGGTTTAAGAATCCCTCGAGAATTAGTTTCAAATACTGCATTATTTGTTGAGTTATGTTCAAAGTTGTCAGATCCCGTGCACACTTAAGATGTGAATCAGGGTTAACCCATTCACACTTAAGAGTTTCTCTAGAAAGTGTCGTCTGCTATTCTAATACTTTTGAAAATATTTTTTGAATGAAGCAAAAATTCACAAAATATTTGAAGGAGAGTTCTTGTTTGGCTTGTTATCAACATTTCTCCTTCAAATGTTTTCAAGAAAATGTGTTTGTAAGTTAAATATTTCCAAAATCGTCAGGCCTCTTTTGGCTGCTCTGAGTGTTAATGGGTTAAATCACTAAAACCAGAAATATATACGCATCGTGATCGGTACTTTCTAGCCTTTGGTTTTCGTCAATCGTGGTTTATGACCTGATAATTTGATAGACAACTGGTCACCCAAGACATAACCGAAAAGTCCAAACGTGTAAATCGAACGTTGTGAATAGACCACATTTATAATTACGTAATAGTTCGTCCTTGAAGGTGATACCCTGAGGCCAATCTGAATATACAGCGCATTTGTGCTTTGGGCAATTGAACCTGATCACACACAATTGAGGTTTTCATTTTATTTCGATGCAGTTTTTGTGATGAATATTTGGGGAAAGTTTGTTAGAACGTAAACAGCACCTTTCATACCTACAGGAAAACATTAAAAAGTCGTTGTTTTTAGCATACCCATCACTTAAAACCTTCTAATGCTGAGACTATTTTCGACCAAAGCACAAGGACGCGACGACTTTTGAAAACCATATAAACCTTGTCATGTTGGTATATTCATTGGATAGGTCTCGCTGATATGAGTACATTCAGATGGGTACCCATCATTTCTATTGGCCACATGGGCCATCAGAAACAAAGGGTTACCGACGTACCAGTATACGTAGCCTAGATTTCTAGGCTGTCATATGTAGTTTTCTGTTATGTTTTTTCTGCTACCAAGCACCAAATATTCAATTCTAGTTTACACTTATCTCACCAGGAGTAAGTTTGAATAAGACCTAAAATCTCGAGAGATAGGAGGATCAAGTGGTGCCACCTATCTACCATACCTGTAGCCTAGCTACAAGGCTCTACTCTGTTTTTACTTTATTATATATAGATGCCTGCACCTATACTACATAGGGACTTGTAGCCTACTGTTTGACCATTTAGTTCACACAATTGCCACACGAGGGAGATTAGTGAAAGTATTTTCCAACGGTCAAAGCTAGATAAGGGACGTGCATTGTACGGGGGCGGGGCTTATTGCGTCACGTGGTTCTGACATCACGTCTTTAGGAATGTGGCGCGTAGAATATCATGATACAATGTTTCAAATAGGACAATGTTTCAAATTCCACGGTACTACTACGCGCGATTTCATAAAATTGTTAAATATTTTCAAATACTAATAAATTATTTTTTAGTATTTTTAGAAAATGATTTATCAATACCAGAAAATACATTATTTATTTTCTAGTATTTATAAATCATTTATTAGTATTTGTAATTGCGGCAAATTATACATACTAGAAAATCATTTATAAATACTAGAAAATCATTTATGAATACTAAATACTGATTTATTAATACCAGAAAAAGCATTATTCATTTTCTAGTATTCATAAAACATTTATTATTATTTGTAATTATGGCTAATTATTCATACTAGAAAATCATTTATAAATACTAGAAAATCATTTATAAATACTAGAAAATGATTAAGAAGTATTAGAGAACCATGCGCATTTCTAAATACAAATAATTTTTTCCTAGTATTTATAAGTCATTTCCTTGTATTAATAAATGATTTTCTAGTATTTATAAATGATTTTCTAGTACTTATAATTCATTTTTTAATATTGTAAATACTGCATTTGCAAATACATGAAAATGATTTATAAATACTAGAAAATCATTTTTAAATACTAGAAAAAGATTTATAAATACTAAAAAAAGAATAATTAATATTAAGAAATGACTTCTTTATATCTATTAATGTATATTATTTAAAAATATAAAAAATCACTTATAAATATTAGAAATGATTTTCTAGTTTTTATATATTTTTTCTAATATTTATGAATTATTTATTAATATTTGTAATTATCTATAAATATTAATAAATATTTTCAAACACTAAAAATGCTTAATAAACTCTCAAACGGCCTGTCCATAATAATATAGTTTATTGACTGAAATATGACATGAACAGTCATATTTAATGCCTGTAATAGACATGTAGACTGATAGATAGATAGATAAATAGAAAGAAATACAGACAGACAGGTAGATAAATGTTAGACATTGATAGATAATAGTATACATTATTTATAGGGTTGGTTTACTTTTTGTACCAATGATAATTTATGATGCCATTTTTAAAAAAGTGGGGGGGGGGGGGGGGGGGGGGGGGGGGACAGAAAAACAACTCAGAATTTTGGGGTTAGTGGGCAGGGGGCAACATTTTCCCTGCAGCCCCTTTTTATGGGGCTTTTACCTACCCACTACTATGGCAAGCATTTTGAGAGTTTATAAAGCATTTTTAATATTTGAAAAAAAAATATTAATATTTATAAATATCAATAAATGTTATTAAGTGTTATGAATTTTAGAAAATAATTGTAAGTACTAGAAAACATCTGATATTATAATTGATTTTCTAATATTTGTAAATAATCTACATTAATAAATATTAAGCAATTTAGTGTAGTAATTATTTTTTTTTTGTATTTGTAAATCATTTTCTGGTATTTACAAATCATGTTCTGGTATTTATAAATCATTTTATTTTTTTATATTTGTAAATGCAGTATTTACATGTACTGTATTTTAAACTAAATTCTAAATGCCAGAAAATGATTTATAAATACTAGGGAATTATTTATTTGTATCTATTAATGTGCATGGTTTTCTAATACTAAAAATCAAGTAGGGATATATGATTTTCTAGTATTTTTAAACATTTCCAAGTATTGGTAAATAGCCGAAATCATTTTCTTGTATTTAAAATCATTCTCTAGTATTTGTAAATGCAGTCATTTATATAGATATTAGAAAGTTATTTATAAATACTAGAAAAAAGTTATTGCTATAGAGTTACACGGCTAGTATACACACAGGGGAAAAGCTGGCACGACTCGGTAGCTCTTTTCATTATGTCGTTTCCAAGTGCTCTGCTGGCACTTGCTGTGAACGTATCTAAGACTGAAAATATCTACATATTCGTGCGTGTTTTTTTATTAATTATTCTTTAGTTTTCGAATTTATAGCAACACACACAAGCTTCATCGCAACTATCTAAAATACAGATGCCGCTTGGCAGTGCTTGGCGCGAGTTTTGTATTTGGCGCCACTTTTCTAAAGACGTGATGTCAGAACCACGTGACGCAATAAGCCCCGCCCCCGTACAATGCACGTCCCTTATCTAGCTTCGACCAAATTTAAGGCCATCGTATAGAGGCCAAGTATAGAGGCCGCCACCTGTCTTTTCTTGCCAGGATGGAGAAGAAATAATGTTAAGGCATAAACCCGTTTATATCTAATTCGGCGGGGGACATAAACTGTACAATTTTCAAAGACAGTTCTATACAAACCATTCAGAGGCAAACTATTTTCAAAGATAAGAGACAGATATTTTTTTGCAGAGGCGAGGAAAAAAACATAAAAAATTAGGTAGTTTGATGATAGGATTTTCAAATTAAGCATTGACCATTATATAGTTATCCAGGGAGGGGGGTGGGGGGGGGGGGAGGTGGGCGTGTATAGAATTGAAAACAATATTATTGAAAGATTATTGAGCCCTGAAAATCAGTGAAAATGAAAATTGAGCTCTATGAAAAAATAATTGGGCTCTGGTAGGTTCCATGTCAGTACTATTTGGGAAAGAACAAAGATGTATGGAATGCCATTAATGCATTTATTCACTATTTCTCTTTAAAGAAAAATGATTTTTCTTTAAAGAAAAATGATTTCTCTTTAAAGAAAAATGATTTTTCTTTAAAGAAAAATCATTTTTCTTTAAAGAAAAATCATTTTTCTTTAAAGAGAAATAGTGAATAAATGCATTAATGGCATTCCATAAAGATGTGGTAACAAGGGCTAGTGTAACTTATGGAGTATTTCTTTGTATTGATTGCTCGGCAGTACTCAGATCACTGAGAGTTCACAAAATCATAATTGGATGCATAGGGATAGGTACCGATACTCGATACAATACACAATACTGGTAGCGCTCGATGGGAAAAATTATCACATCAAAAAAGTTTATTGTATCATTTAGATTTGAAATATATCTAAATTCATCCATTTTTTCTTGACGTTGTTTCAGTCGGCGCGGTAACGGTCATTAACCCGCTGGAGATGGTCCGGACGAAGATGCAGTCGATGAGCTTGACGTACGCTGAGCTGGGCAAGGCCGTACGTAGCACGATACAGCAGGGCGGCCTCCTCTCCATGTAGAGGGGACATGGCCCCACCATTCTCAGGGACGTGCCTTTTTCATGTAAGTCCCTCACAAATAGTGATAGGTAATGATAATCTATACCACACCAAATACCAATATTGCTTGAATGGGAAAATCTATCAAAACAAAAAGTTTTATGATATTGTATCGTTTCAGATTTGAAATAAATATTTAAATTGACTTAGTTGCTACCAGGATGTCTCTATGAAGGAAGTTCGCTATATATCAGCATAACCATTCTCAGGAAAGTGCCATTTTTGTGTAAGTCCCTCACAAATAGTGATAGGCGCCGTAACTCGATACAATACCACATATTGGTATCGCTGGTATTTTTCCACAGGTATATACTGGTATGGCTATGAATCAATGAAAGCCAAAAAGATCTGAGAGACCGGAGTATTTCAGCCCACCTTCTCGGAAACATTTTTATATGGGGCTACTGCAGGAACCACTGGAATTATTGGGAATTACAATCTTTTTTGTACCTTTTTCTGAATCATTAAGGCTAAGTCTTGACTAGCCCGTTGTAAGTGGTGGAGGAAACCGAAGAAGCTGGCGAAAATCATCGCCTAACCCTAAGTCACTGGCAACTTTCTCACATGCCCATGACTGGGATTGAAGTTGGATTTGGAATTTCGTTTTTCGTCACATATTGAGGCTAATTTGTGACTATCCAGTTGTAAGAGTTGGAGGAAACCGAAGTACCTGGCGAAAATCATCACTTAACCCTAAGTCACTGGCAACATTCTCACATGCCCATGACTGGGATTGGTGAGTGACGGTTAGCAATATGTGCACTAAAATAAATCTAAACCTGCCTATTTTGGGTTTCAAAATGATAGATTAGACTGTGCATGATTTATGTTTGTTTATAAAAGTGATGTGTAATATTGTTTGTGTTTTATTTCAGATTGCTGGTGTTTTAACGTTGCCATTTGATGTCATAAAAACCCATCGACAGATAGAATTAGGAGAGCTCGAGTTTACCAAAGGTACGGCGTTACTGCACTTTACATCATAGTCTTAACCAGCAGGGCGTCTGGACGTCATTTCGACAACCAAATCCTTAAAAACCACCCCTCAGGACAACCATTAAAATTTGAGAGAAATTTCTCAAAATGTTGATTTCAAGCATATTATTGTTTTTTTTTCTCCCTCAATATAATTCCCATGACAGTGTGTAAGAGTTTTATGCCTTATTCCTATAAGTAATAACATGTTTATGGTTGAAATCTGAGTATATTGTGGTCTCCCTTGAAAAATGCTGCCCAAATACTCGATAATTGCTAATTCTGGATACCCATTTTCTAAATCCTGGCTAAGACCGGGCTCAACATTTTACTTTTGTTGGTAATATTATAGGGTATTTTTATGGATTCCCTACTTGACCCCTCACTCCTAATAAAAAGAAGAAATGGCTATCATGGAGGACCTTCCTCTAAAACACAAGCTATTTTTCCACCAAACTTTATTGTCTTTCTACAGGTAAAAAGGGTGCGAGTTCTTCTACATGGAAGCTGCTCCTGGGGGTCTATAAACAGTGAGGTGTACAGGGACTGTTTGCAGGTAAGAAACACTTCACAATCATCCAAACCCAACTACCGAAAACATTGCTTACCTGGGACAAATAATTAGGGGTTGGCACCTTTAAGATTTTCATGGTACGATACAATGTCGATATTTTCTTAACTATATAATATAATTTTTTGATAAAGCCCGCCTCTCAGGGACTCACTTGTGTTATATAAAGCACCCTGGGTCTCATGAATTTCACTAATGAAAAGCGAAAATACCTTTGTGCGGAGAGTTTCAGGTAGCAATCCATTCTATTTTATATTCATATTAAATCCTCACGATACAATACTTAACTTGGTATGGTATTGAGTGCCGGTACCAACTCCTTCAAATAAGAGCTAGGCTGGTGTGACCAAGATATTAGAAGTATTACCTAGGCACACTTATGTTTCCATGTATTGTTTTAAACGTCTTTTAAGTACAGTATAGTATATTGTATCTTTTATTATTCCATTTCGATTTGTAAATTTCGTAAATTATGATTAGTAAATTACTAGTCCTCTTGCTCATCATGTTTCATTTTGTATGGAATTAAATGGTTATACAGTATTACAAAAGAGTATGAATATCAAAAGATAACTGCAATGAACAGCTTTACATCAAACTATTGTAAGAAATATTTAGTTGTGATTTGTCATATGGCATACATATGATCATTGATAACATAATATATATTGTGATATGAATAGATATAATTGTTGGATTTCTTCGTTTTTTTTTCTCTGGAATCGTGCCAAGGCTTATTAAGGTGACTCCAGCCTGCGCTATCATGATCAGCACCTACGAATATGGAAAGACATTCTTTAGGAAATACAATGCCAAGAAACTAGAACTAGAGACTCAGAGCAGTCAAAAAGTGTCAGTGTATGACACCTAGCGATGATTAATGGCAAATATCTGGTGAATATATACTAAGATGAAGAAAAGAATAGATCTGGCCATTCGCTGGGTCGTGAATCTGGCCTAAGTGTGAGATCCTCAGAAGACAAAGACCAATGAGGGCTCGCGTATCGTTTACATTAAAGAGGACCTTGCACACAAACATGTGCAGAACTCGACTTTGGGGCCATTTGCCACAGCCAGTCTTTTCAGGTTGACCGGCTGCATCAATCATTTCTACTCTGGACAGCCTTGTGTTAAGAATACCTGCCCAATCATGGTGATAATACAAAAATGATATTTGTTCTTGTGATGATGGTACATTTTAAGTCAAGTACTAGTCATGTGCTCATCACCCCGCTGAGATGATGTTCATCACTTGATGAATGTTCATGCATGTTCATGTACAATTCATGAACATGCATTAATAATTCATTAAATAAGTTCATGTACCAAAGTGCATTAAAAGTGCATCAAAATAGTTCATGTATTTTTTATGAACTTTTGAGGAACCTCTCAAAACATAATGAACTATTAAAGAACACTTGATGCACTATTCACAGGTTCTTCAAAATTCCCTAAATGTTCATAATATGTAGAAATGAATTTTTGAATGAATTTTATGAAATACTCAAATATTCCTTATTTTGTTGATGAATGTTTAATTCTTTTTGATGAATGTCACTTAGTTCATAAAAATGCATTAAAGATGTTTTATATGATTTGATCTTGTAATGCGCATGAATGCATTTGGGGTTGAACATTTATGTTCTTTAAAAGTCATGAATATCTAACTTCATTCATAATTTCATCTGAGAGCTATTCATCATTTAATGAATATGTGTCGAAATTCAAACTCAAATGAATTAACCATTTTCATAATTCACAATAATGACAAAAACATTGAGTCAAAGTATCTTGTTTATAAATATACATCCATAAGGTGGTGTGAATATATATCCTACATATCCATCGTATTTCAGTAACAAGATATTATTTTGCAAACTTGCCCCAATGGGTTTCCTTCATTTGATTACTTGTAGGGAATGTTAAAAGATATTTTCATACCAATTCAGTGTCTGAATATGCATGATCAGTTTTAATGAACTTTTGAAGCATTTTGATGAACTTAATTCACAAAACTGTCACTAGATGGCAAAAATTCCAGGTGGCAGCACATTCCATATTCAAAAATACTGGATTTCAAGATGGCGGCCGTCAACAAGAGCTAAAAGTTAATACCACAAATATCTTTGGATTTTAAGGTACTGCTCAATTTCCCAGGTTAGTCTTTCTGCCCAGATAGTTACTAGGATAGGTAGATTATGGACACAATGGCTGACTTCAAGTATGGTGTTAACACAGATGTTAACATCGGTGTTAGTGTTACCAGGGGTGGTAACACGCTATTTGAAGTGATGGGCATATGTTAGGTGGTAACACACATATATCCCATAATGCCCCATAATATGTGTGTTAACACAAAATGTAACAGAAAATGTTAGTGTTGATCTGTGAAAGGTGTTGAAAAGAGCATGGTCCCCATATACTTTCTGAAGGCCTTAACAGTAACGGCTTAGGTGTTAACACCTTTTTGACTTCAAGTCCTATGTTAGTGTTGGGTACTATCTTCAGCTACTGACGACCCATTGCACCTAGTTAAAAAGGTTGTCTGAGTATAATTAACTTCATTTCAACAATTCATTGATAATAATAATAATAATAATAGTAATGAGAATAATAATGAGAATAATAATAATGAGAATACTAAAGATAATAATGAGAATAATTATAAGTTATAAATGATAATGATTTTAATAATAAAAATGAAATTAATGATAATTTTTATTTAAAGTTTGTATTATCCTAATAAAATATTTAATATGAATGATGTTGCGTACCATCTTCAGCTACTGACGACCCATTGCAGCTAGTTAAAGAGGTTGCCGGAGTATAATTCACTTCATTTCAACAGTTCATAGATAATAATAATAATAATAATAATAATAATAATAATAATAATAATAATATATTAAATAATAATCATAAGCTATAAATGATAATGATTCAAACTTAGATAAATAAAAACCAGACGCAGGTTTCTCTGTAATGTAAACGATACAAGAACCCTGAATGGTTGTTGTTCCTTTGTGACCTCACTCTGATGCCTGAACAGAGTCCCTTGGCATGTCCAGCCTTTCACGGATCTCATTTGGTCAAGCAGTAATAGATAAGTCCTTTGCTTATGCACAGTTTACATATAGTAATGGGTATCTTGTTACAAATCCATTCTTTTCTTCATCTAAGATTTAAATAATATGAATGAAACTAATGATAAATTTTATTTTATTTTTGTATTATCCTAATGAAATATTTTATATGAATGGTATGCGTCTATAAATTGAAAGAGATTATTAGTTAAGAATCACCTTCCCAGCATGTTCATGATGTTGCTGTTCTTTACTATGACAAACATAATTTGATTGAGCAGGACACACATCTTCAAAAAATGTAACACCATTGCTAACATCTGTGTTGGCCTAGATGTTAACATCTTGCTCTGTGTTGAGGGGCTGGGGTAAACAGATCCGTTAGTGTTACCATGTGTGTTAAATGTAACACCGCACTTGAAGTCAGCCAATGAATTAATCAAGAAAAGTGGAATAATACTTTAGATTTTGACCAATATGTGACCAGTAAGCATGGATTGGGTATTTCTGGTTATGGTATTTTATGTCCAATTTCATTTAGACTTTTGATGGCTAAATTCTCATTGTGGGGCACAATCCACATGAAGGATTAAAAACATCTGGATGTCCAAATATCAATTAACTTCAGTTTAGTAAAAATAATTGAAGAAATTATATCATTAAGGTTGCTGATTGAGCGTAAAAATTAGGCAAAGGGAATATGAGTGCATATTCTTAGATTTACCTAGTCTGTTCCAGTCACAAGATATCATTCTGCATACTTGCCTAAATGGGTATTCCATGTTACTGAACTTGTTAGAGGGTATGTGAAATAGTATTTACCTACTGAATTCAGTGTTTAAATGAGATGTGTGATGGTGAAACTTTAAGGAACTCTGATGAATTTATGATGAACTCTTGATGAATGTGATATATGAACAGTTCATGCGTTTTAAAGAACTTATTATAGAGCAATAGTTCATCAAAAGTTCATTGAAGTTTCATTAACATTAAATAAGACAAGTTGATGAAATTTTAAAGAATTATGAGGAGCTTTTGATGGCTTAATGATGCACTTTTGATGAATTTTATTTGTGAACAATTGATGCACTTTTAATGAAACTGAGTTCATCAAAAGTTCATTAAAGTTTCATTAACATTAAATGAGACAAATTGATGAAATTTTAAGGAATTATGAGGAACTTTTGATGGCTCAATGATGCACTTTTGATGAATATAATTTGTGAACAATTGATGCACTTTTAATGAATTTTTATTCATCAAAAGTGCATCAATAGCTGGCATGAACCTTTAATGAACTTTTGATGAACAAAAAAGTTCCTCAAAGTTCATCATCTCATTTTGTCTCATTTAATGTTAGTGAACAGTTCATGTTGTTTCATGAACTTGACATGAACTAATAAAGAATGTTCATGGTCAATGGTTCATGAACCAGTCATGAACAATTCATGAACAGTGCATGAATAATTCATCATCATTTCAGCAGGGCAATATTAAACTTAGTACCACAGTTGCCTGCCTTCCACCAATCATAATAGAGACTAGCACCCTTAAATTGGCACCTTTCGCGATACAATACGATATTGATATTTCCTTAATGACAAGATATCTTAACAATATCTTTAACGATACTTCATGCCTCACAACTTAAATGTTTAATTCACAATCAACGTCATTTTCACTTATACTTAGCTAACTGCCTTTATATGTCGATGTCCACATAGCAGTTAAGTCAATTTTATATTGTTAAGCAGTATCAGTATAACTGATCTTAAATGATACATATTCAATATCGATATTTGGTATTGTATCGAGTACCGGTACCACCTTAAATAACAGGCCTCAAAACGGATGCAGTATTGGAGGTAACTCACACTTCTTGAGCCTGGCTACCCAAGAGTATTAAGCAAGAGAGATCAGCTGACATTTTCCTGGCGTGTGATTGGTGGAAGGTAGTCAGCTGTGGTACAAGCTACATAGACCCCTCGAAAGCTGTTGTGTATGTATTAAAGGTTGGATACTGTCATGAGGTACTGGTATTGCTTAAAAAAGTACTGTATTGTACTGTATCATAATATAACCACTGTGAAGTTATCATTTATTAAAGATTGTCCAGGATCCTATAAAACATGACTATTCATGGTTATTAGGTAATAATGCAACAAGGTACTGTTACAATTTAAGTTAAAATACTGTACAGTTTCATTGGTATTGATACCGGTACCATACCGTTTTGTTCTTAAAGGTATCCATCTTTATGTGTATGTGACATCTCTGGGGTTACTCGTAGGACTGTCATCTTTAATGACCGGATTGACATATGTCAGGTGCTAGTAATCAAATCTATAAATGTCCTGAAATTGAGATTCGGTCTTTTCAACTGCCCACCCCTAATTAATGATTACATTCGCGCCATAGTACTTCCAACCCTTCAGTTCCCTTGTCTTGTTCACTGGCTTGAGAAGCCTCCAGAAAAACATGGCAAGTATTCTTGATGTGTTTTTTAAAAAGTTTTTTCCAGACTGGTGACAGTCTCTTCGTTCCATTGGGTTTTGTTGTGCTTTACCGATAATTGCTACAATGTTATATATAGATTATATTCCAGTGTTTCCTATCCTAACAGATTTTATCAAATCGACAAATATTTGGTTGATTATAGAATCAGAATAAATCAGGTACAAATGAGAGCCCTAGTTACTCGGCACCGCCTCGTAACACCTCGGGTATTTTCCATAAGCTTCCTGGAGTACTATCTATGACTTATAAGCACACATCAGGATCATGAGGATTTGTTGAGACTTGATTTTGTAAAGATAAATAGAATTATGTTGAAATTTATTTTGTACATATGAAGATTATAGAATATAACCCATTGAAAAATGACTACAGAATGCTAAAGATGGCTTTATGTTAGGCCTAAAAAAAGAAATTGTTTGTTTCCTGTAACGGTCTGGAAAAAAAAAAGGTTAGGTAGGTCAGTAACAAAAAAAATTTGCATTTTCTTTTTGGTCAAGAATTTGAGTTTTTATGCATGATTTACATCGATTGGGAGTTGGAAGGGCAGAAAAAACTTAAGGGTAGGGATTTTTCTGAATAAAAACTTGTTAGGGTAGGGTTACAGGAAACAAACAACTTTTTTTAGGCCTTATGGCAGAACAGAATGCCTCCATGTATCTACCTCTATATGCAGGGTCTCCCTAAAAGACAAACCTGCTGTGGTACTAAAGCATTATACCGTATTCTACTGAACAACCACACAGACCCATATAAAGCGCACAGACCCCTATTAACCCTTATACTGCTGGTGGCTAATTTTGTCAAATGTCAATACAAAACGAGGCAAAACAACGGAAATATGACTGAAACCCTGGCATATAGGAACTCATCTAAGAGTACTCAGAGCTGTCTAATGAATACCAACATGACAGGGTTCACATTGTTTTCAAAATATTTTGCATCCTTGTGCTTTGGACAAAAGTAGCCTTAGCATTGGAAGGGTTAAAAGCACACTTGTAAAGGCATACCTGTTGTGGAACTTAAGCATTATACCATATTTATCTGAACAAGCGCACAGACCCCTATTAAGCGCACAGACCTCTCTTAACCGCACAAATATTATTTTCTAGCCTTCTGAACCACCCCCTGCAAATATATTCTTACCTTTACATGTGGTACAGGTACAGACTGTATAGTGTCCTTACTTTACAGAGCTTGAACACTTAGCGCTCTCAGTCTTCCACCAGTCCGTCATTGATTGTTGCCCTGATGGTTACTCTGTCTAAATAGAATTGTGACAGCACCTCTTCTGGCATATTTTTTCCCTAACCTGCACTCACATCTGTTCTTCATTATTACGTACAGCATTGTTGCCTGTGTTGTGTATGAGAGAGCAGAACATGGCCCTGATGGGGCTATAGGTGTGTGAGTGTGAAAGATGAGATGTTGATATTGTATACAGATATGGTGATGTGGATAAAAAATGTGATGATGATATTATACAAATTTTATACTTGAGAAATGTCACAATCATGACTTGTAAATAAAGATGATTAACATTATTATTATTACTACTTGATTGTTGTGTTTTACTTCACTGGATTAGACGTTTTTATGGCATTAATCAGAGCTGATTGATTAAAATAATATTATTTCATTATAATTAGCATCGTTTTTAGGATGTTTCATGTATGTGTATATTTGGCTGTGATGTTTTCATACTAACAATCAGCTCAGACACTTAATAGACTAGGTTCCTAGTCCCTAAAAAGTTTACGTTCCCTTCTGTGCTGACCAAGCAGTGTGGTGTAGTACCAGGTAGGGTAAATAGATGGCACCACCTGATTCTCATCTCTATAGATTTTAGGGACTAGGTTATAGTCAAACTGAATCCTGGTGAGGTAAACTAAATGGACCGCTATGGCCACCTCGTCTAGAATAGTTGGTGCTAACAGAAAATACATATAACAGCCTAGAAATCTAGGATATTAAGATAATTGTTCAGTAACACATAGTCAGCATTCAATTTCTGATGGCCATCTAAAATAACCCTGCTAGAGAAAAATATACAGTATTATAAAGTCAACATATCACAGGCTTTATTTCCAACACAGAGCTGTCATCTCAGTAATGGCCTAAAACATTGCTTTTTGCATCCTTCAAGGAAAGAACAACTAATCGATAATCATCTGAGCATATACTTCTGGAACATTTCATATGAACTACAAAACAACTGTCATATTTTAGGATGTGTTTATTTGTTGTATACTCGAGCATAGAAAACAAATATCTCTCATTAGGACTTCATTTGGTTCTTCCGCGGAAATCACATAGGAATTATTTAGTACTAGCAATATTAGAAATGTCAGCTTGGCAAACATTTACAACAACAAACAATTCGGAATTGCTGAGTCAAACTTTCGATGGAATAACCATTTCACAGGTAAAATCTCAACTTAAGAAGGCAAGATAAGTGTTACATATAGTCATCAACCATCGCAATAAACTTTTGGATCAATGCATTTCCATGTTTCCCAATGTTATTGAGGATATTCAGATCTACAACTTGGTTCAACCTTCACTCCTATAGGCCTATCACATATATACACTACAGATATACAAACATGTGTCCCCACATCTACTCTTTACACACATCCTACAATCCCTTTTTTGTTTTAAAGTGCAGGAATACTCATTTTTTTTTTCTAGAATCCTCTATATTTTGTTTCAAAGTCCTCTTATAAAGTCCCAATGCTATACATCGTCCTCTCCCGCTGTTTCTAGCACTGATTTACTGTACGCCAAGTCCCAGTAATGTTCCACATTCATTTTCTTAAATTGTTCCCGGGCAAAGCTCTCTGTTGGGCACGCTTTGAACTTCATCTCCCTGAAATTCCACGACTTCACTGTTCCCTACGAGAAGAGAAAAATTGCAAATAAAAGTACAGTTCATTTTCTACGGATTTATACAATGCATGAAAATTGCAAATAGAAAGGCAACTCAACTTCTACGGATTTATACAATGTATGAAAATTGCAAATAGAAATGTAATTTAATTTCTTCGGATTTATACAATGTTTTTGCAAATAGAAATGCAGTTTAATTCCTATGGATTTATTCTATAAAGTAAGGCTACTATAACTATTAATGCTCACAGCGGTAAAAAGCGGTCGACTACTTTGACAAAATCTTGGAGGCAAAAGCATAGTTTGGAAAAATATTTGATGGAGAAATATTAATAAGAACATTGCCACCGACTCTCCTTCAAATATTTTGTAAAATCATTCTCAATTCTAAAGTTATTGGCAAAAGTATCTTAGCACCTGACGATTATTGCTGGAGGAACTCAGGTTAACCCACTAATACTGAAGGGTTATTCTATGAAAATAGAGTAATTTCGAGATTTTTACACATTTTATAGTCTATAGACCAACTATGACTGCCTCAGCCATCACTCCCCAGAAAAACAGACCAAAAACCAGAGAATCTGACCCAAGCTTAGAAATGAACAGGAAAGGATTGTGGTTTGATTCTTTATACAATCGTGCATCTTGGGTTTAAAATGTTAATGGATTAGTAGAAAACTTGACACACTTATCGCTGAATTTAATAATATTCTTTTCTAAAATATATTTGAAAATGAAATGTAGATCACAGAACAACTAACATCTCTCCTTGAAGTGTTTTGTGAATTCACAAATAGTCTTTTTCAATCCTTTCTTAGGTCTATGCAGCACTTGTCAAGATCTCCAGACACAAATGGGCTATTAACCATTATGCTTCTAGTGGCTATTTTGGCCAATACAAAATCATACAAAAAAACATGGGTACTCATCTGAGAGTACTCAGCGGGAGCTATCCAATGAATACTAACATGATAAGGTTTAGATGGTTTTCAAAGATCTTTGGATCATTGTGCTTTGTTACGAAAGAAGCCTTAGTATTGGAAGGGTTAACAGGGCAAGTCATATCACAATACATGCTCCTATCATGTCTAAAGAAGTACACCTACCTTCTGTATTACCCAGCCATGGAGGAGGGCACTCTCATTAGGAGCGTCATCTTTCCCCAGTGTTGACAGCAGGGGGTCCTCATCAGAAAATATGGCTCTGTACTGCGTTATGATATCAAACAGATGGACATGGCTTGCCTCGATAGTCTTGGTGATGTGAAAGTATGCTACAAAATAACCATACAGTCAAACTTTAGCCACATCACATATTCAACATCTGGGGGTATATATATACTGTAAAACCCCTTATTACCGCGCACATTTTTATTCACGCAACTGCAGTCTGAATCTGATCGCGGACATTTAATTACACACATCCAGTTGACACATGTAAAGTATCAAATATAAATAAATATCATACATATAAGTTATGTAAGTACATATGTATGTGGAATATTCATAACTTGATAACTCATTCATGCCTGGAGATCACATTGATAAGTGTCATCTGGACCTTTTGAAAATAAATTTGGAATAAATCCAGTTCACAAAATATTTGAAAGGAAATTGTTAGTTAGATTTCCACCAAAAACATTTTTCAGGAATTTGCTTTTGTTAGAGAGATAGCTCCAAATAGTCAGTTGCTTTTGGGCACTGCAAGCATAACACAGGATAAGGAAACTAAAATAAATTCTATTTGAGCCATACTATCACTAACCTGGAGAAACTTGATTCTCCATTCGGCTTCTGTGAAGACATCCATTCTTCTCAAGGAGCCAATCACGCGCAGGCACGCAGGGAGCTGGACGTTGGTGCGTAACTGCTGGACGAGCTGATTGAGTATCAACTGTGTGGAGTTCTTCACCTCATTAACAATATTGGTAGTGTAGGTGGTGGTGGGGGTGGTTGCCGTCAGCGGGTGTCATAGCCCCCCTCAAAAAGAACCGACTACACTTCCTCCTTCCCCCTAAGAAAACCTGCCTACACTTCCTCCTGCCCCCCAAAAAATCCCACCTACACTTTCTCCTGCCCGCCCAGACCGCCATAACACGTCATAGAATTTCATGAGTACAAAAAGTAAGAGGACCCTATCAATAATGGAAGCATTTATTTATATGTACATATATTAATATATAACATCTATCTACATCTCTGTCCGTCTTTAATTCTATTCATCTATCTATGTATGAGTGAGCGCGCGCTCCTACACACAAATTATATATATAATTTGCGTGTATATGAGTGTGTATGTGTGTATGTATGTATGTGCATGTGAGTGTTCACATAGATAGACAGATAGATAGAAATAGAGACAGACTGACAAGTAAATAGATGCTAGATATCAATATACATGCATAATAAATTAATGTTTCTTTTATTGATATGGTCGTCTGCCTTTTTGGTACTTATGATATTCTATGACATGCCAGACGACCTGCCTACACTCCCTGCCCCCCTAAAAAAAGACCCAACTACACTTCCTGCTGCCCCCCTCAAAAAAGTCCCACCTACACCTTCTGCCCCCAACAGCCCGCTTCCGCCTAGACCGACACCAGACACCTAATCACCTTCACCAGCTTGTGCAGCCACCTTCTCCTCTTGTTCCGCCCTGATAATAACAATCAGGAAATTAGAAGTAATTTCTTTTTTATGATAAATACTTACCTGCGAACATTGGAAGCTATCTCCAGGGCTTGCTCTGGTTACCCAAAAGAAGGCTCTGTTTTGAAGGTCTTGTCCTAATTGAAAGGCCCCCAGACGTCCATAGGCAAAGGCTTACTAAAGTAGCCTCAAAAATTTAAAAGTTTGCTAGAACACAGGTGTCCCGCTAGGGGCAGCACCTGTAGCGGCTGCAGACAAGGAAACTCGGCGCATGCGCACCTAACATCCTCTTCTTTTTACCATATAGGGCGAATGCCCCCCTTCAGGGAACAAATTCCAGATCCTAGGGGAGGATACAGAAGGGAGGGCAATGTTCGCAGGTAAGTATTTATCATAAAAAAGAAATTACTTCTAATTTCCTGTTTTATTAGAAAATCCTTACCTGCTCTCATTGGAAGCAGAGTACCACCGTTTAACATAAGCTGTGGAAGGATCTGGGATTACTTTCTAGCCGATGTGCCAGCCGCCTCCATCACCGCTCTACTAAACCGTCCCCTCATAGCAGGGAGGTTTTTCAGGTAGAAGCGTGCGAAGGTCTGAGGTCGACTCCAGGCCGCAGCATCCATGATCTCTTCAAACGGTACACCCAAGGTGACCGCCCAAGTGGTTGCGACCCCTCTGGTGTTGTGAGCACGAATGCCCATCTGCTCCCGCGACAAGTGGGAGTATGCCCCAGAGATGGCCTCCTTCACCCACCCAGCGACAGTGCCTTTGAAAGCTTTTTTGTATGGCTCTTTCGAAATAATGAACAGAGCCTTCTCCGCGCCCCGAAGCGGTTCGGTCAGCTTCAGGTACCACTTCAGAGCTCTGAGTGGACAATGAACCCTGTCATCTGGTGAGTGCTCCTTCAAGCTCAGCAGGAATACCGAGCTGAAAGTGAAGGAAGAAGACTGGTTTTTATCCAGTAAGAGGGAGGGGAGGAGGCGAACTCCACCATTCTCCCATCTCAGATGACTGGGGTCTATCTGACAGGAGTGGACCCAGCTCACCCGCCTAGCCGATGCTAGTTGTATAAGAAAGGCCGTCTTGATGGCCACTGACTTCAAGGGGGCGTAGCTAGGGGCTCAAATGGTGGACCCGCCAGGTACCTAAGTACCGTCGGTAAGTCCCATGTCTCTTTGAGCGTCCTCTGCCTGGACGCCACGACGAAGATACCCTTCAAAAGGGTAGAGAGGTCTGAGTTCGAAGACACAGTGGATCCGTCCGAAAAACCCTGGTGTAAAGCCGCAATGGCCGACCTATACCCTGCAAAAGTGGACGGGGCTAAGGGATTCCCCTTATGCCGGATAGACCGCAGGTTTTCCAGGAATTCCGCTACCTCCATTAAAGGCGCTTTAACGGGGTCCACACCTCTGTCCACACACCACCTTTGGTAGTGTTTAAGACGGGAACCATAAACCCGGCGAGTTGATTCTCGTCTGACTCTGGCTGCCGTGTCAGCAACATTTGCTGAAAAGCCGCGATCAACGAAGGATTTGCGGACAGAGGCCATACAGTCAACCTCATCGCCTCCGGTTTGGGGTACCGCATCCCCGTGACCGCGTTCTTCAGGAGGCCGTCTCTCTGGAAGATCGCCCTCGGAAGATCCGTCAACATCGACGTCATCTGGCGGAACCACGGCTGGCTGGGCCAGAACGGGGCCACCAGCAGGATCTGGGCCGTCGGCTGAAGCCTCAACTTCCGCAGCACTCTCGGTATGAGGGCCGTCGGCGGGTACGTGGTGCCTGCTGCAGTAGCGGTCCCCGCAGTAGCGGTGCCCGCCGGAGCGGTGCCCGCGGTAGAGACAACAACATCGGTTCCCGCCGTAGCGGTGCCCGCTTATGTAGTGACCGCTGTAGCGGACCCCGCGGCAGCGGTGCCCGCCCTAGAGGTCCCTGTACGGCGTGTACGGGCCCGGCCACGCTCAGGGGACGAAGCTGGAGGCAATTCTGACCTCTCTCGTGCTCGGGCTTTCGCCTTCCTAGCACGATTAGCAGCGTCCATCTGTGACTGCTGCTTACGGCGCAGCATCCAGTTGTCAAACCCAAACCAGGTGGTTTCAGGCCAAGACGAACAGATCGCGCAGGTGCGTGATCGAGAACATTTCGTGTACTTAGAACAGGAGGTATGCGCCGTCCATGATTCTAAAGCAGAAGGCCTGGTGGTAAAGTTACCACAGGGTTTATGACTACAACGAATCTGGGAGGAGGCGGACCCCGCTCCCGAACCGACGCTGTACTCGGACATCGCCGTCAACAACACACAAAAGACTCAAAAAAGGTAGGTTACAAAGTTTATTTTGACAGTGATACCTCTCCTGGCGTAGTGTATATGGGTTATACTACTATGCTGAAATAGTCTGTATCTGTACGCTCAAGTTTCGCGAAAAAACGAGCGATTATTCCTAAGAGCTAACGAAATCCTGATGGCAGAGCTCGCAACCCAAAAAGAAGAGGATGTTAGGTGCGCATGCGCCGACAGTCCTTGTCTGCAGCCGCTACAGGTGCTGCCCCTAGCGGGACAGCAGGTGCTGCCCCTAGCGGACTAGCAGACTTTTAAATTTTTGAGGCTTTTTTAGTAAGCCTTTGCCTATGGACGTCTGGGGGCCTTTCCATTAGGACAAGACCTTCAAAACAGAGCCTCCTTTTGGGTAACCAGAGCAAGCCCTGGAGATAGCTTCCAGTGAGAGCAGGTAAGGATTTTCTAATAAAAAACAATAATAATAATAATAATAATATTAATAATAATAATGATTATAATGAATATAATAATAATAATGATAATGATGATAATAAAACTGATCATAATGATAATCCATGGTAATAATAATAATAATAATTATAATAATAGTGATAAAAATAATAATAATAATAATAATAACAATAATAATAATATATATAAAAATAATAAATAATGATAACAATACTACTACTACTATTAATAATAATAATGATAATAATAATAATACTTATGATAACAATACAAACAACAAAAATAATAATAATTATAAGAGTGAAATTTGGAATTTCATTTTTCATCACATTCATGCCAAGAATGGCTAATTTTGACTAGCAATTTGTAAGTAGTGGAGGAAACTGGAGGACCCGGCATAAACCACTGCCTAAGGTCAAGTCAGTGGCAACTTTCTCACATGCCCAGGCCAGGATTCGTACCCAGGCAGTGCGAATTCACTCTAAATAAATTTGATGTCCAATTTACAATATCATGCTTTCCAATCATTAGATTAGGTAAAATCCAGGGTTGAAAATTTGTTTCATTAAGGCTGTGATGATGGTGACACACTCAAAATAAGACAACTCCTAGTATAGCACTCCAGTCCCCTTTCTAGCAATAATTATCTAATCCCTGAGGTCTTGGTGTTTCAAATATAAGTTTTCTTTAACTTACCTGCTTGAGCTGACCTCGATATAAACCTGGGAGTACGAAGACAGGGAGTGGGCACTGTGCATGCATCATCAAATTTCACTGCCTCGCACTATGAGTCATAGATAACCTGTGTATCCCCTGGCTGGCTGCCTGCGGACCCCATCTCCTTGGCAACCTATCTGACCTAGATAGGTTGACGTGGTTTCACGGGCCCTGGTTCAGACTGAAATTGCCGCGAAACCAGTTGCGCATGCCTGGATTCCAGCAACATCCGTCCAGCCTCTTTCTGAAATAGATCACGTAACCAATACTTCCCCAGTCTACATCGCATAACTTGAGGCGCACACACTCTCAGGTACTAGCATGCTGTGCCTATGGGGTTGCGGATCAAGGGGATGTATCTCTCTGATATAAACAGTTTCAATTTTACAGTGTTTTACCTCAAATGAGGTTTTCTTGATCAGTAAAGGTGCATTTGATTTATAAATACCATACATGTCTGCTAAATATACTAGGCTAGGGCAACTGAATGACAAATTTGAAGTTCCTGCAAGATAACACCTTACAGCACGCAATTTTGTTGGAAATTTTACTTAGGAAAGTAGGACAACTTGGCCGTCCATTGTGACCTACTTTCTTAGGTAAAAATTTCCACCAAAGTTGGGTGCTGTAAGGCACTATCTTGCAGGAGGTTTTAAGGTGCTGCCACCTTTGCCAGTGATAAGGGTTAGCTAGAGGTCAGGACAGCTCCTTGAATGAGAGGAGTTCCTGCCCTGATAGCCATGAGGTTTTAAGGTGCTGCCACTGACTGTAATTGTTTCCCAGTTGGTGTCAGTCATTCATTTCAATGCTGAGGCTACTTTTGAAAAGATTTTTGAAAACCATTGGAACCCTGTCATGTTGGTATTCATTGGAAAGCTCTTACTGAGCACTCTCAGATGATTACCAAGTCACTAGGGTTTCAGCCAATTTTTCAGTTTTTTTACATCATTTTGTATCGGCCAAATTAGCCGCCAGCGTCATAAGGGTAAAGCCAGCTCCTCTGACACTCTGGTTTCCTCCACCATCGACGACTGGCTAGTCATGACTAAGCCTAGAATAGCGCTATAATCAAAGCTAAACACAACTCAAATTCACTTCTCATAAGTAGCCACGGTAAAAATATGTAACTTAGGATTGTCATTGCAAAATATCTTGGTTTTAACAAATTTTCTAATGATTTTTGACTCCAATTCTTAGCATACTTTTTTTGTTAACTATTTGAATTCGCTCTACGACAGGAGTAGTATACACCTTTGGTTTCCGCACCTAGACCGTAGAAAATTTTCCATACAGGACTACTGCAGATTGTTTTACTGTTCATCTACCTAAGACTTTTCTCAAAGAACTTTGGTATTATATCTATAGATGTAGACAGGATTCATTTATTGGGAACATCTATTGCAAATATAACTGTAGAGTGGCTTTTCACATAGAAAATTAGGCCGGCAATCTAGCCACTGTGCGAATGAGAAATGTGTGGGTTGACCATTTATTCAATGAACCCCAAAATGTCCTGTGCTCTGCAACATTGCTCTGGAACATTGTCCAAGTCTGGGGAATTCTACTAGTGCTGCAGAAGGCAAAGGGTTAATTGACCAACACCAATCACAAAATCACTATTCTCTCGAGTGTTTTATCCCGAAACAATATTCTAGCGATGTTAGTTGGGAATATTTTCGTCTAATTTTAATATTTTTGTCGTATGAAAGGTCATGAAATCTTTATTTTTGAGGGAGAGCTGATTCGAATAATGGTAACTTTTCTGGTAGCAATGTTGGATTAGGATTAGGACCATCATTTTGTGATACAGAGTCTAAAATAGTATCCATTTGAGGCGTGAGTCAACCTTAATCAAGATGAGTGATAGACCTACCTAAGACACTGCTCTGGACAAAGGCTGACTTTTTTGATAAATTTCTGGAAGACAATGTCTCCATGTTTGGCGATGCCTTTTTCATACCCCTCTCCACCTTCTTTGCCACCCTTTTCACCCCTGAAAGAAAAAATGTGACAATAAAAATTCAACTATGGGTAGGACTCACAAGCCAACAATAAAGAGCTATTTGGTAGTTCACTAGGGCAAGAATTGATTGCCCCACAAAAATATAAAGTCGCAAATATGTTTACAGTGTTTTTTTTTGTGCTATTAGATGGTGTATCAGTGATATGAAGCAAATGAAGTATTATTTGTGAAATATAAAGACTCTGCCCTCAGCACAAGGGTTTTGTCCCCTATCACCCTCAAAATCACATAGTTCAGCAAGTTCATAGCATAATTAACTTGCCTGGTATAGGTCCCACACAGTTAAGACTATCATGCATTGAGTTATGTCAAACCATGCCACATATTATAGGGTTCGACAGTAACTTCGGGAGTTACGTGCATACTGAACTCATTCATATCTGGAGCATGCAAAAGATCCTCATTCAAAGAAATACCTTCAAATTGATAAAAAAAGCATACCTCATAGAAATATCTGCCAGAAAGTTATGATCCTAATAGTGTGGTTTACTGGTAGTATTGGAGAAAACATATGACCCTCAACACAACACCTATCACAAGCTAGTACATCGCTGCTGACATAAAGCAGAACAATGTGCATCCAGCATCTATGTACTAACAATCTTTTCGCATGCATTGCCCATTAGGTAAACTGGATTGTACAGAACCAGTATATGACTTACATGCTGGTATCGTATTCAGGCAATAGAGTGAAGTGACCTAGAATGCCGATGAATTCTTCAAGACACCAATGCTACAATGACTAAATTACCGATGTGACTTATTCACAGATTATGGTCTTGAAATCTGAGATAAGTTTTACATTTTCTTCAATAGTCCAAAATATAGTGATACCTGTTGATGAGAATCACTTCTCATTATTGTCTTCTACTTCCTTCCTATGAAATCATGACTCCTAAAGCTGTTATATACTAGTAGTATTAGTTGGCACATCTAAAGTCTATATTCAATAAAAAGTTACAGGCGAGCATAAACATTTCAGGGCTAGGAAAATTTTGAGAAGCTCTCCCTGCTTGGCTGCTTATTTTAGTTCATGTCAAGCCCTGATACCACCTACAACTCTACTTCGAACATTTTGTGAGTTCAATCCATTAACGCTAAAAACTTTCCCTAGAAATGGTCTGCTGGATCTATGATACCTTTTACAATAACTTGAGAATCTCTTTTCACAGAGAATTGTTGGTAGTGTCCTGAATCCTGACTAATGTTTCTCACTCAAATGTTTTCCCGAAGTGTTTTAGCCTGAAGGATTAGTGCACCATAACTGTGAGGCTGCTTTTTAGGGGGCTGTTAGCATTACCTAGTTGATGTTGTGTGTTTGTCTAGCAGAGAAACTATGTCACCCTCCCTCCTCTGGTAGTCCTCGACATGTTTGCTGTCCTTGACTGCTGGCTCCCATGGCTCCTCATAAACGTCCAGGTAAAACTCCTTCAGCACTTCCACACTGGCTGCCATGGCAACAGTGTCCTGAGAGCTAGCTGGTGCAGTGTTGGAGAAGCCAGAGAGAAGATGAGTCACATTCTCCGCAGCGGAGTGATCTATCACAGGGGGCAGGGCCGCAGCCTCATATTGTTTGTTTTCGATTTCACTTGTATCATCGATGTTCATTTCATGGAAGTTCAAATCCACAGGAGAAACTGTCACCTTTTCTGCTAGTGCATCTTCTGGTTACCATGGCAACCAAGTCGTTTGACCCCTCCTCGAAACCATCATCACCCATTCATCTGCTTTAATTGTCACACCAGTCGGTTGTAATGGTAACTGCATTGCTGGTATCATTTTGCTGGGTGTCCCCCCAGCTGCCGGCATCCACGCCCCAGTCATCAGCTGGATGGGTTTTGGACATAGAGGGGGATCTGGAGGATGAATCTCTAAATAAAAAAGAATACCCACACATCATGTAGTAATCAGTGGAGGGTTTAATGATAAGCTGTTTCAATAGCTTCTACTACTATAAATTGCCCAGAGTCCCTAGGGTTTTAAATCAGTGGCCCTGACGGCCACCATATTTTTTTTTTGATTTTCAAGAATGGGGATCCTTTAAGTTTTCATTATTTTAAAACCATTCTGTGCAATGGAAACAATCATGTTTTAACTAACATTTTAAGAAATTTGAATATTCATAATTTTCATGCATCATAATTCATTTAGCATGCATGCTAAATGAATTATGATGCATGCTAAATGAATTATGATGCATGTTAAATGAATTATGATGCATGCTAAATAACGTTATTTAGCATGCATCATAATTCATTTAGCATGCATCATAATTCATTTCGCATGCATGCTAAATAGTGCTTTTCTGCAAGAACAACTTTCCATATATGATAATAACTAGTGATTGTCTTTTACCTTGCAGCTTACAGTAGTTTTATTGAATCGACACATGCTGCTGGGAGTTCTGGCCATTCAGACCAATGAAAATAGTTTACAAAAAAAGAAGTACATCCATACCAACCCTACCTGGGGTCAGGGTCTTGTTCTGCTTGCCCCATTGCCGTTTTTTTGCCAAATTCACTTGCAACGGGGCCAGTGGTTGTTACACGCTGTAGTAGTAGTAGTAGTAGTAGTTGTAGTAGTACTATAGTAGTAGTAGTTGTAGTAGTACTATAGTAGTAGTAGTTGTAGTAGTAGTAGTAGTAGTAGTATCATAATTAATACTAATGTTGAGATTTAAAGACCTTGGGTCAGGTGACTCAGGTCATAAGTATTCACAAAAGATGTTCACAGCTTCAGAAATTTAGACAATACTTAAATTGGGTCGCGAAAATTAAGACTTGGGGGATTCACATCTAAGAGGCTTAAATTTTTACATAACATTAGAAAATAATTAGAGAGACAATTTAAGCAATTGCATGTCCTATCTTACCGGTTTTCCTCCTATCTTGCTAGTACTCATATAGAGTTAATATCTACTGAGGCATAGTATGTTTAGCAGGCCACTCGCCACTGGCAATCAACAAACTAGGGGGCAGTCAGGTATCATATGGTGTATCCAAGTACACAAACTACGCAGAAAAATAGCCAGTCATGTCAAATCAATAGACCATGCAGTCTCTTGAAGGACCTATTGGCTGTGAGCAGGGTATATCAGTACATCCTAAGGCTGTCATTGATACCGCTCATATCAATGAATCGACAAAAAAAAACTTTTCGATTATCAATATTGAAGAAGGCACAACATATCGATTCATATAGAAATTAGGTAAATAAACTATTTTTCAGCTTGAACAACAGCATTAACTCCCCACCACAACTGTGTGCATCGATCCATTCCATTTATCCTTAAATTCACACAGATGAATGTGCATGTGTTAGGGATGTGATCAATAGGTCAGAAAATTAGCCCACACATGAATCGAATCGAAGTAGCGTATTGGTAATAATTTTGTCGATTATCGAATCGATAAATATTTCTTATCAATGACAACCCTATAGTACATCCCCTGCTGTGATCCGTACCTCAATGCTAGGGGGTAATGGGTTACTTTTCTCAACTTTTAGCCAGCTGATTTTATCCTAGATTCATCTTATCCAGTGCATTTAGTGTCACAAGCTTGCTAAACCTAACCAGCATAAGTTATACAAACATAAAAGCACTTGATCAACAATGATTAAATACTAAATTATTGAGAAGTTTTGCCATCTGGGCATGCACACATAGTAACTTTTCACATTATTCTTGAGTTTTTCCTTTGCACAACATTTGTGCTAAACAGACATTTAACAACTTATTTGAATATTAAAATAAAGACAAGAGGATACTATAAAACAAGGTAGGACACTAATATCGCTGATTTTGGTGGGTCAATAAAGCTGGAAATAGTACAAGTATCTTCAGTATTTATCAAGAAAATGCATGACATCTTTACATTAAGACCCAGAATACTTTTTGAAAATAAGTCCTGGAATACTTTTTGAAATATTTTTAGCTACTTCTTGGAAATTGTCAAATTCAGACTTTCCTCAACAAAACATTTGGTGCAAGTTTTTTTTAATTTTATTTCATTTTTCTGAATTTGAGTGTTCAAAGAACACCCAGACATCCCGCAGGCTAAAGCTAAAGCTAAATTATCAGGAACATTTCTGATTATTTGTGACCTGGTGTCTTTGAGCAGTAATGATTTCAATAGTTTAGTCTTAGTGTACTCACCTTCTTTGCCAGTTCTGTTTGATTATGTCCCAACAACTCCAGGAACTGTGAGCGCGGATCCTTCTCAAAGTTCACCTACAAAATTACAAAGTGGTCAATAATTTATAACAGATATGGTGCCATATCATCTATTCATCTAAAAATAACAACAATGGAACATGTGATCATAAAGACAGCTTAGGACCCTTTTCAAATTCATATAAAGGGAATAACATAGCCTGTAAACATTTTTATAAAGACTGCCAGGTTGTTAAGACCAATGATTTAAAGGGGCATCTTTCTTGATATTTTTTAATATGTAAGCCAGTGCTTTAAGTTTTCAAAGCAACATAGTATGAGATGATGGTTGATACATTTACATTTTAAAATCAAATTCTCCCCATCTTCTATGCATTAGTAGATTGCCTAGACTCAACTGAGGATCATTAAACCATCATGTCTATACTCACAAACAGCTGTATTCAAAAGTAGAATAGAGGACCATAATAAAAGGCAAGACCTAACCTCAAATTAAAATGCCTGTGGATTGTGAATTGTTGTCACAAAAGCAACATTTTATTCAAAAAAGGAAATATGAAAGATAAGGAATGTATGCTTAACTCCCTTTGTAGAGGAAATTAAATAACATATTTAGGTTCTAACCTCCATAGAGGTAATCTGGATCTAGAGGTTTAACAGACTGATGGTATCCGAATGACACTTCTATGTATAGTAGTTGAATTTTGGGAGGTGGAAATCCCTCTTTAATATACAAACACCCTTAATATGGTGTACATTCTTCTGGCCAATCACAGACATCTCACTCTTAATACCCACATGATGCAAAAGCTTCTATTATGGCCATCTCCTAATGCCAACTCTACTGAGGCTAGAAATATGTTTTTCTACCTTTGTTAACTACTAAACAAGCAAAGAATACCTTGTTTAGGACCTCAGGGGTCATTTGTACCTACCTTCATAAAATTCCATATGTTTTCTTCCATCTCTGACTTGCTGTTTGCGATCTTCATGGCGCAGAACTCCTGGAACTGCCCGAAGTCAACTGAGGGAAGTCATCGCTGCCAGGGAACGACTCTACAATCTAGCAAAATAAGAATGAATGTCAATAACAGAAGCTAATGGATTCTAATATATATGAAATTGAACTTACCGAGCCATTCAGCATTGACATCTTCTGAGCGAGTTCATCTGCATCAACGCCGCCATCTCCATCAGCAACAGCCTCGGTAGCGGCAGGAGGCTTGGTGAACTGGCCAACCTGGAATCACAGCAAGATATGAATACCCTTGTGATGATGTGAATAGATTATATCTGTACGCCAAATGCCCCAATCCCTTCAAAATTCTTATTACTGGCAATTTACAATGTGCAATCACAAACTATGTAGGAATGCATCAAGATATTTTGATAGCATTCACAAACATGTACAAGTATCTTCAGTATTTATCAAGAAAATGCATGACATCTTTACATTAAGACCCAGAATACTTTTTGAAAATAAGTCCTGGAATACTTTTTGAAATATTTTTAACTACTTCTTGGCAAGTTCAGCCATGCATTCCATTGCGTAGTTTCATATCCAAGAAATGTCAAACCGTTTAGGAAACCGTGATAAAACCGAACCATAGAAGCAAAACCGAGAACCGAACCGAACCGAACCGTAGAATTCTCAACGATCCCCATCCCTACTATTAAGTGCTCTGTGGTTTAACATACCTGTACATGAGATGGAATCCACACCGGGACCGAAGTACTCCACAATGGCTCCAGTTCCTCCCTTGACCGTGAGGATACCAGCAACCTTGAGAATGTCTTTGGGTGATGTCCAGCCATTCAGCTCACCGGTCAGTTTCACACCAATAACCTAGTGGGTCAAACAGAAATGTGAGAAGCTCAATATCAACTATCATATTCAGAAAATAACAGGAATACTCCATTACAACTAATCACACATTATTTCAACTCAGCTTTCTTAGTTATAAGTTGTTTTGACAGTAAAATTCTCCGAGGCCAGCACCAGCTGCGTGGCCACTTCAGGGTGCCAGGCAGTGTGCTTACACTTGATCTACAAACACAACACACAGAAATAAAATACAGAACACCTGCCACTTTACACCATGTTAATTTTGTGCATATACAATAATGCGGTCAGCAGGCAGCTGCCTTTGATGTGCAGTTTAATTTTTGGGTACTGTTGTTGAATGACAATCTGTCATGTCAGTGTGTTGTACGATACTAGCATAGGGGTTTGATGTCCAATTGATGCGGACTCCAGGGATGTGCAAAGTACGCATTAAATAAACTGCCATAATATAAACACTGTATACAGTATATTTAACGCAATGCTTATTCAAATAGTGCTTTATGATTGGACAAGCTCCCATTGCTTAAATGCATATTTCATCAGCTTCCATTTCTACAGGTGTCTATTTTGATGACGAATGAATAATTCACATTACTTAAATGCATAAAATTATGCAGGTGCTGATCACAGAATCATAATTATTCACATAAAACCAGGTGCATGGTAAAATATAAGTTGTGGTCGAACCATATTCTGTCAAGTGTTATTACTAGTTTCTTTAAATTAAAATAGGATGCCAAACAATTTTACAATTGCCAATATTGGACACCCGGTTTATAAATCCTTGCTGAGATCCTGGTCTACATCATTATAGTAGGGATAACTATTAAGTAGGGATGGGGACCGGGGACCGGTTCATATGTGAAACCGGCCTGAGCATTGCGGTTAACCAGTCAAAAACCGGACCTCTCTCTACACGGTTCGGTTTTCTATGCATGCACAGGGTTCCTGGAGGCGTAATAAAACTGTCAGCACCTACCTCCTCATTGGCATCACAATGTCTGCCAAGCTCGACGATCAAACAGCCATTTCAAAATCTCTCAAGTCTGGTACCCTGCCCACTTTCACTATGCTCAGAAGCCTTCTGAGTATAGAGAAAGTGGCCAGGGAGCTAGTATATAGGAACTTTCCAGAACTTTCCAGTTCAGGCAAGTTCAGCCACGCATTCTTTGCGTAGTTTCGTATCCAAGAAATGTCATTAATAAACCGTTTAGGAAACCGTGATAAAACCAAACCATAGAAGCAAAACCGAGAACCGAACCGAACCGAACCGTAGAATTCTCAACGATCCCCATCCCTACTATTAAGTGCTCTGTGGTTTAACATACCTGTACATGAGATGGAATCCACACCGGGACCGAAGTACTCCACAATGGCTCCAGTTCCTCCCTTGACCGTGAGGATACCACCAACCTCGAGAATGATGTCTTTGGGTGATGTCCAGCCATTCAGCTCACCGGTCAGTTTCACACCAATAACCTAGTGGGTCAAACAGAAATGTGAGAAGCTCAATATCAACTATCATATTCAGAAAATAACAGGAATACTCCATTACAACTAATCACACATTATTTCAACTCAGCTTTCTTAGTTATAAGTTGTTTTGACAGTAAAATTCTCCGAGGCCAGCACCAGCTGCGTGGCCACTTCAGGGTGCCAGGCAGTGTGCTTACACTTGATCTACAAACACAACACACAGAAATAAAATACAGAACACCTGCCACTTTACACCATGTTAATTTTGTGCATATACAATAATGCGGTCAGCAGGCAGCTGCCTTTGATGTGCAGTTTAATTTTTGGGTACTGTTGTTGAATGACAATCTGTCATGTCAGTGTGTTGTACGATACTAGCATAGGGGTTTGATGTCCAATTGATGCGGACTCCAGGGATGTGCAAAGTACGCATTAAATAAACTGCCATAATATAAACACTGTATACAGTATATTTAACGCAATGCTTATTCAAATAGTGCTTTATGATTGGACAAGCTCCCATTGCTTAAATGCATATTTCATCAGCTTCCATTTCTACAGGTGTCTATTTTGATGACGAATGAATAATTCACATTACTTAAATGCATAAAATTATGCAGGTGCTGATCACAGAATCATAATTATTCACATAAAACCAGGTGCATGGTAAAATATAAGTTGTGGTCGAACCATATTCTGTCAAGTGTTATTACTAGTTTCTTTAAATTAAAATAGGATGCCAAACAATTTTACAATTGCCAATATTGGACACCCGGTTTATAAATCCTTGCTGAGATCCTGGTCTACATCATTATAGTAGGGATAACTATTAAGTAGGGATGGGGACCGGGGACCGGTTCATATGTGAAACCGGCCTGAGCATTGCGGTTAACCAGTCAAAAACCGGACCTCTCTCTACACGGTTCGGTTTTCTATGCATGCACAGGGTTCCTGGAGGCGTAATAAAACTGTCAGCACCTACCTCCTCATTGGCATCACAATGTCTGCCAAGCTCGACGATCAAACAGCCATTTCAAAATCTCTCAAGTCTGGTACCCTGCCCACTTTCACTATGCTCAGAAGCCTTCTGAGTATAGAGAAAGTGGCCAGGGAGCTAGTATATAGGAACTTTCCAGAACTTTCCAGTTCAGGCAAGTTCAGCCACGCATTCTTTGCGTAGTTTCGTATCCAAGAAATGTCATTAATAAACCGTTTAGGAAACCGTGATAAAACCAAACCATAGAAGCAAAACCGAGAACCGAACCGAACCGAACCGTAGAATTCTCAACGATCCCCATCCCTACTATTAAGTGCTCTGTGGTTTAACATACCTGTACATGAGATGGAATCCACACCGGGACCGAAGTACTCCACAATGGCTCCAGTTCCTCCCTTGACCGTGAGGATACCACCAACCTCGAGAATGATGTCTTTGGGTGATGTCCAGCCATTCAGCTCACCGGTCAGTTTCACACCAATAACCTAGTGGGTCAAACAGAAATGTGAGAAGCTCAATATCAACTATCATATTCAGAAAATAACAGGAATACTCCATTACAACTAATCACACATTATTTCAACTCAGCTTTCTTAGTTATACGTTGTTTTGACAGTAAAATTCTCCGAGGCCAGCACCAGCTGCGTGGCCACTTCAGGGTGCCAGGCAGTGTGCTTACACTTGATCTACAAACACAACACACAGAAATAAAATACAGAACACCTGCCACTTTACACCATGTTAATTTTGTGCATATACAATAATGCGGTCAGCAGGCAGCTGCCTTTGATGTGCAGTTTAATTTTTGGGTACTGTTGTTGAATGACAATCTGTCATGTCAGTGTGTTGTACGATACTAGCATAGGGGTTTGATGTCCAATTGATGCGGACTCCAGGGATGTGCAAAGTACGCATTAAATAAACTGCCATAATATAAACACTGTATACAGTATATTTAACGCAATGCTTATTCAAATAGTGCTTTATGATTGGACAAGCTCCCATTGCTTAAATGCATATTTCATCAGCTTCCATTTCTACAGGTGTCTATTTTGATGACGAATGAATAATTCACATTACTTAAATGCATAAAATTATGCAGGTGCTGATCACAGAATCATAATTATTCACATAAAACCAGGTGCATGGTAAAATATAAGTTGTGGTCGAACCATATTCTGTCAAGTGTTATTACTAGTTTCTTTAAATTAAAATAGGATGCCAAACAATTTTACAATTGCCAATATTGGACACCCGGTTTATAAATCCTTGCTGAGATCCTGGTCTACATCATTATAGTAGGGATAACTATTAAGTAGGGATGGGGACCGGGGACCGGTTCATATGTGAAACCGGCCTGAGCATTGCGGTTAACCAGTCAAAAACCGGACCTCTCTCTACACGGTTCGGTTTTCTATGCATGCACAGGGTTCCTGGAGGCGTAATAAAACTGTCAGCACCTACCTCCTCATTGGCATCACAATGTCTGCCAAGCTCGACGATCAAACAGCCATTTCAAAATCTCTCAAGTCTGGTACCCTGCCCACTTTCACTATGCTCAGAAGCCTTCTGAGTATAGAGAAAGTGGCCAGGGAGCTAGTATATAGGAACTTTCCAGAACTTTCCAGTTCAGGCAAGTTCAGCCACGCATTCTTTGCGTAGTTTCGTATCCAAGAAATGTCATTAATAAACCGTTTAGGAAACCGTGATAAAACCAAACCATAGAAGCAAAACCGAGAACCGAACCGAACCGAACCGTAGAATTCTCAACGATCCCCATCCCTACTATTAAGTGCTCTGTGGTTTAACATACCTGTACATGAGATGGAATCCACACCGGGACCGAAGTACTCCACAATGGCTCCAGTTCCTCCCTTGACCGTGAGGATACCACCAACCTCGAGAATGATGTCTTTGGGTGATGTCCAGCCATTCAGCTCACCGGTCAGTTTCACACCAATAACCTAGTGGGTCAAACAGAAATGTGAGAAGCTCAATATCAACTATCATATTCAGAAAATAACAGGAATACTCCATTACAACTAATCACACATTATTTCAACTCAGCTTTCTTAGTTATACGTTGTTTTGACAGTAAAATTCTCCGAGGCCAGCACCAGCTGCGTGGCCACTTCAGGGTGCCAGGCAGTGTGCTTACACTTGATCTACAAACACAACACACAGAAATAAAATACAGAACACCTGCCACTTTACACCATGTTAATTTTGTGCATATACAATAATGCGGTCAGCAGGCAGCTGCCTTTGATGTGCAGTTTAATTTTTGGGTACTGTTGTTGAATGACAATCTGTCATGTCAGTGTGTTGTACGATACTAGCATAGGGGTTTGATGTCCAATTGATGCGGACTCCAGGGATGTGCAAAGTACGCATTAAATAAACTGCCATAATATAAACACTGTATACAGTATATTTAACGCAATGCTTATTCAAATAGTGCTTTATGATTGGACAAGCTCCCATTGCTTAAATGCATATTTCATCAGCTTCCATTTCTACAGGTGTCTATTTTGATGACGAATGAATAATTCACATTACTTAAATGTATAAAATTATGCAGGTGCTGATCACAGAATCATAATTATTCACATAAAACCAGGTGCATGGTAAAATATAAGTTGTGGTCGAACCATATTCTGTCAAGTGTTATTACTAGTTTCTTTAAATTAAAATAGGATGCCAAACAATTTTACAATTGCCAATATTGGACACCCGGTTTATAAATCCTTGCTGAGATCCTGGTCTACATCATTATAGTAGGGATAACTATTAAGTAGGGATGGGGACCGGGGACCGGTTCATATGTGAAACCGGCCTGAGCATTGTGGTTAACCAGTCAAAAACCGGACCTCTCTCTACACGGTTCGGTTTTCTATGCATGCACAGGGTTCCTGGAGGCGTAATAAAACTGTCAGCACCTACCTCCTCATTGGCATCACAATGTCTGCCAAGCTCGACGATCAAACAGCCATTTCAAAATCTCTCAAGTCTGGTACCCTGCCCACTTTCACTATGCTCAGAAGCCTTCTGAGTATAGAGAAAGTGGCCAGGGAGCTAGTATATAGGAACTTTCCAGAACTTTCCAGTTCAGGCAAGTTCAGCCACGCATTCCATTGCGTAGTTTCGTATCCAAGAAATGTCATTAATAAACCGTTTAGGAAACCGTGATAAAACCGAACCATAGAAGCAAAACCGAGAACCGAACCGAACCGAACCGTAGAATTCTCAACGATCCCCATCCCTACTATTAAGTGCTCTGTGGTTTAACATACCTGTACATGAGATGGAATCCACACCGGGACCGAAGTACTCCACAATGGCTCCAGTTCCTCCCTTGACCGTGAGGATACCACCAACCTCGAGAATGATGTCTTTGGGTGATGTCCAGCCATTCAGCTCACCGGTCAGTTTCACACCAATAACCTAGTGGGTCAAACAGAAATGTGAGAAGCTCAATATCAACTATCATATTCAGAAAATAACAGGAATACTCCATTACAACTAATCACACATTATTTCAACTCAGCTTTCTTAGTTATACGTTGTTTTGACAGTAAAATTCTCCGAGGCCAGCACCAGCTGCGTGGCCACTTCAGGGTGCCAGGCAGTGTGCTTACACTTGATCTACAAACACAACACACAGAAATAAAATACAGAACACCTGCCACTTTACACCATGTTAATTTTGTGCATATACAATAATGCGGTCAGCAGGCAGCTGCCTTTGATGTGCAGTTTAATTTTTGGGTACTGTTGTTGAATGACAATCTGTCATGTCAGTGTGTTGTACGATACTAGCATAGGGGTTTGATGTCCAATTGATGCGGACTCCAGGGATGTGCAAAGTACGCATTAAATAAACTGCCATAATATAAACACTGTATACAGTATATTTAACGCAATGCTTATTCAAATAGTGCTTTATGATTGGACAAGCTCCCATTGCTTAAATGCATATTTCATCAGCTTCCATTTCTACAGGTGTCTATTTTGATGACGAATGAATAATTCACATTACTTAAATGTATAAAATTATGCAGGTGCTGATCACAGAATCATAATTATTCACATAAAACCAGGTGCATGGTAAAATATAAGTTGTGGTCGAACCATATTCTGTCAAGTGTTATTACTAGTTTCTTTAAATTAAAATAGGATGCCAAACAATTTTACAATTGCCAATATTGGACACCCGGTTTATAAATCCTTGCTGAGATCCTGGTCTACATCATTATAGTAGGGATAACTATTAAGTAGGGATGGGGACCGGGGACCGGTTCATATGTGAAACCGGCCTGAGCATTGTGGTTAACCAGTCAAAAACCGGACCTCTCTCTACACGGTTCGGTTTTCTATGCATGCACAGGGTTCCTGGAGGCGTAATAAAACTGTCAGCACCTACCTCCTCATTGGCATCACAATGTCTGCCAAGCTCGACGATCAAACAGCCATTTCAAAATCTCTCAAGTCTGGTACCCTGCCCACTTTCACTATGCTCAGAAGCCTTCTGAGTATAGAGAAAGTGGCCAGGGAGCTAGTATATAGGAACTTTCCAGAACTTTCCAGTTCAGGCAAGTTCAGCCACGCATTCCATTGCGTAGTTTCGTATCCAAGAAATGTCATTAATAAACCGTTTAGGAAACCGTGATAAAACCGAACCATAGAAGCAAAACCGAGAACCGAACCGAACCGAACCGTAGAATTCTCAACGATCCCCATCCCTACTATTAAGTGCTCTGTGGTTTAACATACCTGTACATGAGATGGAATCCACACCGGGACCGAAGTACTCCACAATGGCTCCAGTTCCTCCCTTGACCGTGAGGATACCACCAACCTCGAGAATGATGTCTTTGGGTGATGTCCAGCCATTCAGCTCACCGGTCAGTTTCACACCAATAACCTAGTGGGTCAAACAGAAATGTGAGAAGCTCAATATCAACTATCATATTCAGAAAATAACAGGAATACTCCATTACAACTAATCACACATTATTTCAACTCAGCTTTCTTAGTTATACGTTGTTTTGAAAGTAAAATTCTCCGAGGCCAGCACCAGCTGCGTGGCCACTTCAGGGTGCCAGGCAGTGTGCTTACACTTGATCTACAAACACAACACACAGAAATAAAATACAAAACACCTGCCACTTTACACCATGTTAATTTTGTGCATATACAATAATGCGGTCGGCAGGCAGCTGCCTTTGATGTGCAGTTTAATTTTTGGGTACTGTTGTTGAATGACAATCTGTCATGTCAGTGTGTTGTACGATACTAGCATAGGGGTTTGATGTCCAATTGATGCGGACTCCAGGGATGTGCAAAGTACGCATTAAATAAACTGCCATAATATAAACACTGTATACAGTATATTTAACGCAATGCTTATTCAAATAGTGCTTTATGATTGGACAAGCTCCCATTGCTTAAATGCATATTACATCAGCTTCCATTTCTACAGGTGTCTATTTTGATGACGAATGAATAATTCACATTACTTAAATGCATAAAATTATGCAGGTGCTGATCACAGAATCATTATAATTATTCACATAAAACCAGGTGCATGGTAAAATATAAGTTGTGGTCGAACCATATTCTGTCAAGTGTTATTACTAGTTTCTTTAAATTAAAATAGGATGCCAAACAATTTTACAATTGCCAATATTGGACACCCGGTTTATAAATCCTTGCTGAGATCCTGGTCTACATCATTATAGTAGGGATAACTATTAAGTAGGGATGGGGACCGGGGACCGGTTCATATGTGAAACCGGCCTGAGCATTGCGGTTAACCAGTCAAAAACCGGACCTCTCTCTACACGGTTCGGTTTTCTATGCATGCACAGGGTTCCTGGAGGCGTAATAAAACTGTCAGCACCTACCTCCTCATTGGCATCACAATGTCTGCCAAGCTCGACGATCAAACAGCCATTTCAAAATCTCTCAAGTCTGGTACCCTGCCCACTTTCACTATGCTCAGAAGCCTTCTGAGTATAGAGAAAGTGGCCAGGGAGCTAGTATATAGGAACTTTCCAGAACTTTCCAGTTCAGGCAAGTTCAGCCACGCATTCCATTGCGTAGTTTCGTATCCAAGAAATGTCATTAATAAACCGTTTAGGAAACCGTGATAAAACCAAACCATAGAAGCAAAACCGAGAACCGAACCGAACCGAACCGTAGAATTCTCAACGATCCCCATCCCTACTATTAAGTGCTCTGTGGTTTAACATACCTGTACATGAGATGGAATCCACACCGGGACCGAAGTACTCCACAATGGCTCCAGTTCCTCCCTTGACCGTGAGGATACCACCAACCTCGAGAATGATGTCTTTGGGTGATGTCCAGCCATTCAGCTCACCGGTCAGTTTCACACCAATAACCTAGTGGGTCAAACAGAAATGTGAGAAGCTCAATATCAACTATCATATTCAGAAAATAACAGGAATACTCCATTACAACTAATCACACATTATTTCAACTCAGCTTTCTTAGTTATACGTTGTTTTGACAGTAAAATTCTCCGAGGCCAGCACCAGCTGCGTGGCCACTTCAGGGTGCCAGGCAGTGTGCTTACACTTGATCTACAAACACAACACACAGAAATAAAATACAGAACACCTGCCACTTTACACCATGTTAATTTTGTGCATATACAATAATGCGGTCAGCAGGCAGCTGCCTTTGATGTGCAGTTTAATTTTTGGGTACTGTTGTTGAATGACAATCTGTCATGTCAGTGTGTTGTACGATACTAGCATAGGGGTTTGATGTCCAATTGATGCGGACTCCAGGGATGTGCAAAGTACGCATTAAATAAACTGCCATAATATAAACACTGTATACAGTATATTTAACGCAATGCTTATTCAAATAGTGCTTTATGATTGGACAAGCTCCCATTGCTTAAATGCATATTTCATCAGCTTCCATTTCTACAGGTGTCTATTTTGATGACGAATGAATAATTCACATTACTTAAATGTATAAAATTATGCAGGTGCTGATCACAGAATCATAATTATTCACATAAAACCAGGTGCATGGTAAAATATAAGTTGTGGTCGAACCATATTCTGTCAAGTGTTATTACTAGTTTCTTTAAATTAAAATAGGATGCCAAACAATTTTACAATTGCCAATATTGGACACCCGGTTTATAAATCCTTGCTGAGATCCTGGTCTACATCATTATAGTAGGGATAACTATTAAGTAGGGATGGGGACCGGGGACCGGTTCATATGTGAAACCGGCCTGAGCATTGTGGTTAACCAGTCAAAAACCGGACCTCTCTCTACACGGTTCGGTTTTCTATGCATGCACAGGGTTCCTGGAGGCGTAATAAAACTGTCAGCACCTACCTCCTCATTGGCATCACAATGTCTGCCAAGCTCGACGATCAAACAGCCATTTCAAAATCTCTCAAGTCTGGTACCCTGCCCACTTTCACTATGCTCAGAAGCCTTCTGAGTATAGAGAAAGTGGCCAGGGAGCTAGTATATAGGAACTTTCCAGAACTTTCCAGTTCAGGCAAGTTCAGCCACGCATTCCATTGCGTAGTTTCGTATCCAAGAAATGTCATTAATAAACCGTTTAGGAAACCGTGATAAAACCGAACCATAGAAGCAAAACCGAGAACCGAACCGAACCGAACCGTAGAATTCTCAACGATCCCCATCCCTACTATTAAGTGCTCTGTGGTTTAACATACCTGTACATGAGATGGAATCCACACCGGGACCGAAGTACTCCACAATGGCTCCAGTTCCTCCCTTGACCGTGAGGATACCACCAACCTCGAGAATGATGTCTTTGGGTGATGTCCAGCCATTCAGCTCACCGGTCAGTTTCACACCAATAACCTAGTGGGTCAAACAGAAATGTGAGAAGCTCAATATCAACTATCATATTCAGAAAATAACAGGAATACTCCATTACAACTAATCACACATTATTTCAACTCAGCTTTCTTAGTTATACGTTGTTTTGAAAGTAAAATTCTCCGAGGCCAGCACCAGCTGCGTGGCCACTTCAGGGTGCCAGGCAGTGTGCTTACACTTGATCTACAAACACAACACACAGAAATAAAATACAGAACACCTGCCACTTTACACCATGTTAATTTTGTGCATATACAATAATGCGGTCAGCAGGCAGCTGCCTTTGATGTGCAGTTTAATTTTTGGGTACTGTTGTTGAATGACAATCTGTCATGTCAGTGTGTTGTACGATACTAGCATAGGGGTTTGATGTCCAATTGATGCGGACTCCAGGGATGTGCAAAGTACGCATTAAATAAACTGCCATAATATAAACACTGTATACAGTATATTTAACGCAATGCTTATTCAAATAGTGCTTTATGATTGGACAAGCTCCCATTGCTTAAATGCATATTTCATCAGCTTCCATTTCTACAGGTGTCTATTTTGATGACGAATGAATAATTCACATTACTTAAATGCATAAAATTATGCAGGTGCTGATCACAGAATCATAATTATTCACATAAAACCAGGTGCATGGTAAAATATAAGTTGTGGTCGAACCATATTCTGTCAAGTGTTATTACTAGTTTCTTTAAATTAAAATAGGATGCCAAACAATTTTACAATTGCCAATATTGGACACCCGGTTTATAAATCCTTGCTGAGATCCTGGTCTACATCATTATAGTAGGGATAACTATTAAGTAGGGATGGGGACCGGGGACCGGTTCATATGTGAAACCGGCCTGAGCATTGCGGTTAACCAGTCAAAAACCGGACCTCTCTCTACACGGTTCGGTTTTCTATGCATGCACAGGGTTCCTGGAGGCGTAATAAAACTGTCAGCACCTACCTCCTCATTGGCATCACAATGTCTGCCAAGCTCGACGATCAAACAGCCATTTCAAAATCTCTCAAGTCTGGTACCCTGCCCACTTTCACTATGCTCAGAAGCCTTCTGAGTATAGAGAAAGTGGCCAGGGAGCTAGTATATAGGAACTTTCCAGAACTTTCCAGTTCAGGCAAGTTCAGCCACGCATTCTTTGCGTAGTTTCGTATCCAAGAAATGTCATTAATAAACCGTTTAGGAAACCGTGATAAAACCAAACCATAGAAGCAAAACCGAGAACCGAACCGAACCGAACCGTAGAATTCTCAACGATCCCCATCCCTACTATTAAGTGCTCTGTGGTTTAACATACCTGTACATGAGATGGAATCCACACCGGGACCGAAGTACTCCACAATGGCTCCAGTTCCTCCCTTGACCGTGAGGATACCACCAACCTCGAGAATGATGTCTTTGGGTGATGTCCAGCCATTCAGCTCACCGGTCAGTTTCACACCAATAACCTAGTGGGTCAAACAGAAATGTGAGAAGCTCAATATCAACTATCATATTCAGAAAATAACAGGAATACTCCATTACAACTAATCACACATTATTTCAACTCAGCTTTCTTAGTTATACGTTGTTTTGACAGTAAAATTCTCCGAGGCCAGCACCAGCTGCGTGGCCACTTCAGGGTGCCAGGCAGTGTGCTTACACTTGATCTACAAACACAACACACAGAAATAAAATACAGAACACCTGCCACTTTACACCATGTTAATTTTGTGCATATACAATAATGCGGTCAGCAGGCAGCTGCCTTTGATGTGCAGTTTAATTTTTGGGTACTGTTGTTGAATGACAATCTGTCATGTCAGTGTGTTGTACGATACTAGCATAGGGGTTTGATGTCCAATTGATGCGGACTCCAGGGATGTGCAAAGTACGCATTAAATAAACTGCCATAATATAAACACTGTATACAGTATATTTAACGCAATGCTTATTCAAATAGTGCTTTATGATTGGACAAGCTCCCATTGCTTAAATGCATATTTCATCAGCTTCCATTTCTACAGGTGTCTATTTTGATGACGAATGAATAATTCACATTACTTAAATGTATAAAATTATGCAGGTGCTGATCACAGAATCATAATTATTCACATAAAACCAGGTGCATGGTAAAATATAAGTTGTGGTCGAACCATATTCTGTCAAGTGTTATTACTAGTTTCTTTAAATTAAAATAGGATGCCAAACAATTTTACAATTGCCAATATTGGACACCCGGTTTATAAATCCTTGCTGAGATCCTGGTCTACATCATTATAGTAGGGATAACTATTAAGTAGGGATGGGGACCGGGGACCGGTTCATATGTGAAACCGGCCTGAGCATTGTGGTTAACCAGTCAAAAACCGGACCTCTCTCTACACGGTTCGGTTTTCTATGCATGCACAGGGTTCCTGGAGGCGTAATAAAACTGTCAGCACCTACCTCCTCATTGGCATCACAATGTCTGCCAAGCTCGACGATCAAACAGCCATTTCAAAATCTCTCAAGTCTGGTACCCTGCCCACTTTCACTATGCTCAGAAGCCTTCTGAGTATAGAGAAAGTGGCCAGGGAGCTAGTATATAGGAACTTTCCAGAACTTTCCAGTTCAGGCAAGTTCAGCCACGCATTCCATTGCGTAGTTTCGTATCCAAGAAATGTCATTAATAAACCGTTTAGGAAACCGTGATAAAACCGAACCATAGAAGCAAAACCGAGAACCGAACCGAACCGAACCGTAGAATTCTCAACGATCCCCATCCCTACTATTAAGTGCTCTGTGGTTTAACATACCTGTACATGAGATGGAATCCACACCGGGACCGAAGTACTCCACAATGGCTCCAGTTCCTCCCTTGACCGTGAGGATACCACCAACCTCGAGAATGATGTCTTTGGGTGATGTCCAGCCATTCAGCTCACCGGTCAGTTTCACACCAATAACCTAGTGGGTCAAACAGAAATGTGAGAAGCTCAATATCAACTATCATATTCAGAAAATAACAGGAATACTCCATTACAACTAATCACACATTATTTCAACTCAGCTTTCTTAGTTATACGTTGTTTTGACAGTAAAATTCTCCGAGGCCAGCACCAGCTGCGTGGCCACTTCAGGGTGCCAGGCAGTGTGCTTACACTTGATCTACAAACACAACACACAGAAATAAAATACAGAACACCTGCCACTTTACACCATGTTAATTTTGTGCATATACAATAATGCGGTCAGCAGGCAGCTGCCTTTGATGTGCAGTTTAATTTTTGGGTACTGTTGTTGAATGACAATCTGTCATGTCAGTGTGTTGTACGATACTAGCATAGGGGTTTGATGTCCAATTGATGCGGACTCCAGGGATGTGCAAAGTACGCATTAAATAAACTGCCATAATATAAACACTGTATACAGTATATTTAACGCAATGCTTATTCAAATAGTGCTTTATGATTGGACAAGCTCCCATTGCTTAAATGCATATTTCATCAGCTTCCATTTCTACAGGTGTCTATTTTGATGACGAATGAATAATTCACATTACTTAAATGTATAAAATTATGCAGGTGCTGATCACAGAATCATAATTATTCACATAAAACCAGGTGCATGGTAAAATATAAGTTGTGGTCGAACCATATTCTGTCAAGTGTTATTACTAGTTTCTTTAAATTAAAATAGGATGCCAAACAATTTTACAATTGCCAATATTGGACACCCGGTTTATAAATCCTTGCTGAGATCCTGGTCTACATCATTATAGTAGGGATAACTATTAAGTAGGGATGGGGACCGGGGACCGGTTCATATGTGAAACCGGCCTGAGCATTGTGGTTAACCAGTCAAAAACCGGACCTCTCTCTACACGGTTCGGTTTTCTATGCATGCACAGGGTTCCTGGAGGCGTAATAAAACTGTCAGCACCTACCTCCTCATTGGCATCACAATGTCTGCCAAGCTCGACGATCAAACAGCCATTTCAAAATCTCTCAAGTCTGGTACCCTGCCCACTTTCACTATGCTCAGAAGCCTTCTGAGTATAGAGAAAGTGGCCAGGGAGCTAGTATATAGGAACTTTCCAGAACTTTCCAGTTCAGGCAAGTTCAGCCACGCATTCCATTGCGTAGTTTCGTATCCAAGAAATGTCATTAATAAACCGTTTAGGAAACCGTGATAAAACCGAACCATAGAAGCAAAACCGAGAACCGAACCGAACCGAACCGTAGAATTCTCAACGATCCCCATCCCTACTATTAAGTGCTCTGTGGTTTAACATACCTGTACATGAGATGGAATCCACACCGGGACCGAAGTACTCCACAATGGCTCCAGTTCCTCCCTTGACCGTGAGGATACCACCAACCTCGAGAATGATGTCTTTGGGTGATGTCCAGCCATTCAGCTCACCGGTCAGTTTCACACCAATAACCTAGTGGGTCAAACAGAAATGTGAGAAGCTCAATATCAACTATCATATTCAGAAAATAACAGGAATACTCCATTACAACTAATCACACATTATTTCAACTCAGCTTTCTTAGTTATACGTTGTTTTGAAAGTAAAATTCTCCGAGGCCAGCACCAGCTGCGTGGCCACTTCAGGGTGCCAGGCAGTGTGCTTACACTTGATCTACAAACACAACACACAGAAATAAAATACAAAACACCTGCCACTTTACACCATGTTAATTTTGTGCATATACAATAATGCGGTCGGCAGGCAGCTGCCTTTGATGTGCAGTTTAATTTTTGGGTACTGTTGTTGAATGACAATCTGTCATGTCAGTGTGTTGTACGATACTAGCATAGGGGTTTGATGTCCAATTGATGCGGACTCCAGGGATGTGCAAAGTACGCATTAAATAAACTGCCATAATATAAACACTGTATACAGTATATTTAACGCAATGCTTATTCAAATAGTGCTTTATGATTGGACAAGCTCCCATTGCTTAAATGCATATTACATCAGCTTCCATTTCTACAGGTGTCTATTTTGATGACGAATGAATAATTCACATTACTTAAATGCATAAAATTATGCAGGTGCTGATCACAGAATCATTATAATTATTCACATAAAACCAGGTGCATGGTAAAATATAAGTTGTGGTCGAACCATATTCTGTCAAGTGTTATTACTAGTTTCTTTAAATTAAAATAGGATGCCAAACAATTTTACAATTGCCAATATTGGACACCCGGTTTATAAATCCTTGCTGAGATCCTGGTCTACATCATTATAGTAGGGATAACTATTAAGTAGGGATGGGGACCGGGGACCGGTTCATATGTGAAACCGGCCTGAGCATTGCGGTTAACCAGTCAAAAACCGGACCTCTCTCTACACGGTTCGGTTTTCTATGCATGCACAGGGTTCCTGGAGGCGTAATAAAACTGTCAGCACCTACCTCCTCATTGGCATCACAATGTCTGCCAAGCTCGACGATCAAACAGCCATTTCAAAATCTCTCAAGTCTGGTACCCTGCCCACTTTCACTATGCTCAGAAGCCTTCTGAGTATAGAGAAAGTGGCCAGGGAGCTAGTATATAGGAACTTTCCAGAACTTTCCAGTTCAGGCAAGTTCAGCCACGCATTCCATTGCGTAGTTTCGTATCCAAGAAATGTCATTAATAAACCGTTTAGGAAACCGTGATAAAACCAAACCATAGAAGCAAAACCGAGAACCGAACCGAACCGAACCGTAGAATTCTCAACGATCCCCATCCCTACTATTAAGTGCTCTGTGGTTTAACATACCTGTACATGAGATGGAATCCACACCGGGACCGAAGTACTCCACAATGGCTCCAGTTCCTCCCTTGACCGTGAGGATACCACCAACCTCGAGAATGATGTCTTTGGGTGATGTCCAGCCATTCAGCTCACCGGTCAGTTTCACACCAATAACCTAGTGGGTCAAACAGAAATGTGAGAAGCTCAATATCAACTATCATATTCAGAAAATAACAGGAATACTCCATTACAACTAATCACACATTATTTCAACTCAGCTTTCTTAGTTATACGTTGTTTTGACAGTAAAATTCTCCGAGGCCAGCACCAGCTGCGTGGCCACTTCAGGGTGCCAGGCAGTGTGCTTACACTTGATCTACAAACACAACACACAGAAATAAAATACAGAACACCTGCCACTTTACACCATGTTAATTTTGTGCATATACAATAATGCGGTCAGCAGGCAGCTGCCTTTGATGTGCAGTTTAATTTTTGGGTACTGTTGTTGAATGACAATCTGTCATGTCAGTGTGTTGTACGATACTAGCATAGGGGTTTGATGTCCAATTGATGCGGACTCCAGGGATGTGCAAAGTACGCATTAAATAAACTGCCATAATATAAACACTGTATACAGTATATTTAACGCAATGCTTATTCAAATAGTGCTTTATGATTGGACAAGCTCCCATTGCTTAAATGCATATTTCATCAGCTTCCATTTCTACAGGTGTCTATTTTGATGACGAATGAATAATTCACATTACTTAAATGTATAAAATTATGCAGGTGCTGATCACAGAATCATAATTATTCACATAAAACCAGGTGCATGGTAAAATATAAGTTGTGGTCGAACCATATTCTGTCAAGTGTTATTACTAGTTTCTTTAAATTAAAATAGGATGCCAAACAATTTTACAATTGCCAATATTGGACACCCGGTTTATAAATCCTTGCTGAGATCCTGGTCTACATCATTATAGTAGGGATAACTATTAAGTAGGGATGGGGACCGGGGACCGGTTCATATGTGAAACCGGCCTGAGCATTGTGGTTAACCAGTCAAAAACCGGACCTCTCTCTACACGGTTCGGTTTTCTATGCATGCACAGGGTTCCTGGAGGCGTAATAAAACTGTCAGCACCTACCTCCTCATTGGCATCACAATGTCTGCCAAGCTCGACGATCAAACAGCCATTTCAAAATCTCTCAAGTCTGGTACCCTGCCCACTTTCACTATGCTCAGAAGCCTTCTGAGTATAGAGAAAGTGGCCAGGGAGCTAGTATATAGGAACTTTCCAGAACTTTCCAGTTCAGGCAAGTTCAGCCACGCATTCCATTGCGTAGTTTCGTATCCAAGAAATGTCATTAATAAACCGTTTAGGAAACCGTGATAAAACCGAACCATAGAAGCAAAACCGAGAACCGAACCGAACCGAACCGTAGAATTCTCAACGATCCCCATCCCTACTATTAAGTGCTCTGTGGTTTAACATACCTGTACATGAGATGGAATCCACACCGGGACCGAAGTACTCCACAATGGCTCCAGTTCCTCCCTTGACCGTGAGGATACCACCAACCTCGAGAATGATGTCTTTGGGTGATGTCCAGCCATTCAGCTCACCGGTCAGTTTCACACCAATAACCTAGTGGGTCAAACAGAAATGTGAGAAGCTCAATATCAACTATCATATTCAGAAAATAACAGGAATACTCCATTACAACTAATCACACATTATTTCAACTCAGCTTTCTTAGTTATACGTTGTTTTGAAAGTAAAATTCTCCGAGGCCAGCACCAGCTGCGTGGCCACTTCAGGGTGCCAGGCAGTGTGCTTACACTTGATCTACAAACACAACACACAGAAATAAAATACAAAACACCTGCCACTTTACACCATGTTAATTTTGTGCATATACAATAATGCGGTCGGCAGGCAGCTGCCTTTGATGTGCAGTTTAATTTTTGGGTACTGTTGTTGAATGACAATCTGTCATGTCAGTGTGTTGTACGATACTAGCATAGGGGTTTGATGTCCAATTGATGCGGACTCCAGGGATGTGCAAAGTACGCATTAAATAAACTGCCATAATATAAACACTGTATACAGTATATTTAACGCAATGCTTATTCAAATAGTGCTTTATGATTGGACAAGCTCCCATTGCTTAAATGCATATTACATCAGCTTCCATTTCTACAGGTGTCTATTTTGATGACGAATGAATAATTCACATTACTTAAATGCATAAAATTATGCAGGTGCTGATCACAGAATCATTATAATTATTCACATAAAACCAGGTGCATGGTAAAATATAAGTTGTGGTCGAACCATATTCTGTCAAGTGTTATTACTAGTTTCTTTAAATTAAAATAGGATGCCAAACAATTTTACAATTGCCAATATTGGACACCCGGTTTATAAATCCTTGCTGAGATCCTGGTCTACATCATTATAGTAGGGATAACTATTAAGTAGGGATGGGGACCGGGGACCGGTTCATATGTGAAACCGGCCTGAGCATTGCGGTTAACCAGTCAAAAACCGGACCTCTCTCTACACGGTTCGGTTTTCTATGCATGCACAGGGTTCCTGGAGGCGTAATAAAACTGTCAGCACCTACCTCCTCATTGGCATCACAATGTCTGCCAAGCTCGACGATCAAACAGCCATTTCAAAATCTCTCAAGTCTGGTACCCTGCCCACTTTCACTATGCTCAGAAGCCTTCTGAGTATAGAGAAAGTGGCCAGGGAGCTAGTATATAGGAACTTTCCAGAACTTTCCAGTTCAGGCAAGTTCAGCCACGCATTCCATTGCGTAGTTTCGTATCCAATAAATGTCATTAATAAACCGTTTAGGAAACCGTGATAAAACCAAACCATAGAAGCAAAACCGAGAACCGAACCGAACCGAACCGTAGAATTCTCAACGATCCCCATCCCTACTATTAAGTGCTCTGTGGTTTAACATACCTGTACATGAGATGGAATCCACACCGGGACTGAAGTACTCCACAATGGCTCCAGTTCCTCCCTTGACCGTGAGGATACCACCAACCTCGAGAATGATGTCTTTGGGTGATGTCCAGCCATTCAGCTCACCGGTCAGTTTCACACCAATAACCTAGTGGGTCAAACAGAAATGTGAGAAGCTCAATATCAACTATCATATTCAGAAAATAACAGGAATACTCCATTACAACTAATCACACATTATTTCAACTCAGCTTTCTTAGTTATACGTTGTTTTGACAGTAAAATTCTCCGAGGCCAGCACCAGCTGCGTGGCCACTTCAGGGTGCCAGGCAGTGTGCTTACACTTGATCTACAAACACAACACACAGAAATAAAATACAGAACACCTGCCACTTTACACCATGTTAATTTTGTGCATATACAATAATGCGGTCAGCAGGCAGCTGCCTTTGATGTGCAGTTTAATTTTTGGGTACTGTTGTTGAATGACAATCTGTCATGTCAGTGTGTTGTACGATACTAGCATAGGGGTTTGATGTCCAATTGATGCGGACTCCAGGGATGTGCAAAGTACGCATTAAATAAACTGCCATAATATAAACACTGTATACAGTATATTTAACGCAATGCTTATTCAAATAGTGCTTTATGATTGGACAAGCTCCCATTGCTTAAATGCATATTTCATCAGCTTCCATTTCTACAGGTGTCTATTTTGATGACGAATGAATAATTCACATTACTTAAATGCATAAAATTATGCAGGTGCTGATCACAGAATCATAATTATTCACATAAAACCAGGTGCATGGTAAAATATAAGTTGTGGTCGAACCATATTCTGTCAAGTGTTATTACTAGTTTCTTTAAATTAAAATAGGATGCCAAACAATTTTACAATTGCCAATATTGGACACCCGGTTTATAAATCCTTGCTGAGATCCTGGTCTACATCATTATAGTAGGGATAACTATTAAGTAGGGATGGGGACCGGGGACCGGTTCATATGTGAAACCGGCCTGAGCATTGCGGTTAACCAGTCAAAAACCGGACCTCTCTCTACACGGTTCGGTTTTCTATGCATGCACAGGGTTCCTGGAGGCGTAATAAAACTGTCAGCACCTACCTCCTCATTGGCATCACAATGTCTGCCAAGCTCGACGATCAAACAGCCATTTCAAAATCTCTCAAGTCTGGTACCCTGCCCACTTTCACTATGCTCAGAAGCCTTCTGAGTATAGAGAAAGTGGCCAGGGAGCTAGTATATAGGAACTTTCCAGAACTTTCCAGTTCAGGCAAGTTCAGCCACGCATTCCATTGCGTAGTTTCGTATCCAAGAAATGTCATTAATAAACCATTTAGGAAACCGTGATAAAACCGAACCATAGAAGCAAAACCGAGAACCGAACCGAACCGAACCGTAGAATTCTCAACGATCCCCATCCCTACTATTAAGTGCTCTGTGGTTTAACATACCTGTACATGAGATGGAATCCACACCGGGACCGAAGTACTCCACAATGGCTCCAGTTCCTCCCTTGACCGTGAGGATACCACCAACCTCGAGAATGATGTCTTTGGGTGATGTCCAGCCATTCAGCTCACCGGTCAGTTTCACACCAATAACCTAGTGGGTCAAACAGAAATGTGAGAAGCTCAATATCAACTATCATATTCAGAAAATAACAGGAATACTCCATTACAACTAATCACACATTATTTCAACTCAGCTTTCTTAGTTATACGTTGTTTTGAAAGTAAAATTCTCCGAGGCCAGCACCAGCTACGTGGCCACTTCAGGGTGCCAGGCAGTGTGCTTACACTTGATCTACAAACACAACACACAGAAATAAAATACAAAACACCTGCCACTTTACACCATGTTAATTTTGTGCATATACAATAATGCGGTCGGCAGGCAGCTGCCTTTGAGGTGCAGTTTAATTTTTGGGTACTGTTGTTGAATGACAATCTGTCATGTCAGTGTGTTGTACGATACTAGCATAGGGGTTTGATGTCCAATTGATGCGGACTCCAGGGATGTGCAAAGTACGCATTAAATAAACTGCCATAATATAAACACTGTATACAGTATATTTAACGCAATGCTTATTCAAATAGTGCTTTATGATTGGACAAGCTCCCATTGCTTAAATGCATATTACATCAGCTTCCATTTCTACAGGTGTCTATTTTGATGACGAATGAATAATTCACATTACTTAAATGCATAAAATTATGCAGGTGCTGATCACAGAATCATTATAATTATTCACATAAAACCAGGTGCATGGTAAAATATAAGTTGTGGTCGAACCATATTCTGTCAAGTGTTATTACTAGTTTCTTTAAATTAAAATAGGATGCCAAACAATTTTACAATTGCCAATATTGGACACCCGGTTTATAAATCCTTGCTGAGATCCTGGTCTACATCATTATAGTAGGGATAACTATTAAGTAGGGATGGGGACCGTGGACCGGTTCATATGTGAAACCGGCCTGAGCATTGCGGTTAACCAGTCAAAAACCGGACCTCTCTCTACACGGTTCGGTTTTCTATGCATGCACAGGGTTCCTGGAGGCGTAATAAAACTGTCAGCACCTACCTCCTCATTGGCCTCACAATGTCTGCCAAGCTCGACGATCAAACAGCCATTTCAAAATCTCTCAAGTCTGGTACCCTGCCCACTTTCACTATGCTCAGAAGCCTTCTGAGTGTAGAGAAAGTGGCCAGGGAGCTAGTATATAGGAACTTTCCAGAACTTTCCAGTTCAGGCAAGTTCAGCCACGCATTTCATTGGGTAGTTTCGTATCCAAGAAATGTCATTAATAAACCGTTTAGGAAACCGTGATAAAACCGAACCATAGAAGCAAAACCGAGAACCGAACCGAACCGAACCGAACCGTAGAATTCTCAACGATCCCCATCCCTACTATTAAGTGCTCTGTGGTTTTACATACCTGTACATGAGATGGAATCCACACCGGGACCGAAGTACTCCACAATGGCTCCAGTTCCTCCCTTGACCGTGAGGATACCACCAACCTTGAGAATGATGTCTTTGGGTGATGTCCAGCCATTCAGCTCACCGGTCAGTTTCACACCAATAACCTAGTGGGTCAAACAGAAATGTGAGAAGCTCAATATCAACTATCATATTCAGAAAATAACAGGAATACAATCTGTCATGTCAGTGTGTTGTACGATACTAGCATAGGGGTTTGATGTCCAATTGATGCGGACTCCAGGGATGTGCAAAGTACGCATTAAATAAACTGCCATAATATAAACACTGTATACAGTATATTTAACGCAATGCTTATTCAAATAGTGCTTTATGATTGGACAAGCTCCCATTGCTTAAATGCATATTACATCAGCTTCCATTTCTACAGGTGTCTATTTTGATGACGAATGAATAATTCACATTACTTAAAGTCTGATCAGCCATTTCAAAATCTCTCAAGTCTGGTACCCTGCCCACTTTCACTATGCTCAGAAGCCTTCTGAGTATAGAGAAAGTGGCCAGGGAGCTAGTATATAGGAACTTTCCAGAACTTTCCAGTTCAGGCAAGTTCAGCCACGCATTCCATTGCGTAGTTTCGTATCCAAGAAATGTCATTAATAAACCGTTTAGGAAACCGTGATAAAACCAAACCATAGAAGCAAAACCGAGAACCGAACCGAACCGAACCGTAGAATTCTCAACGATCCCCATCCCTACTATTAAGTGCTCTGTGGTTTAACATACCTGTACATGAGATGGAATCCACACCGGGACCGAAGTACTCCACAATGGCTCCAGTTCCTCCCTTGACCGTGAGGATACCACCAACCTCGAGAATGATGTCTTTGGGTGATGTCCAGCCATTCAGCTCACCGGTCAGTTTCACACCAATAACCTAGTGGGTCAAACAGAAATGTGAGAAGCTCAATATCAACTATCATATTCAGAAAATAACAGGAATACTCCATTACAACTAATCACACATTATTTCAACTCAGCTTTCTTAGTTATACGTTGTTTTGACAGTAAAATTCTCCGAGGCCAGCACCAGCTGCGTGGCCACTTCAGGGTGCCAGGCAGTGTGCTTACACTTGATCTACAAACACAACACACAGAAATAAAATACAGAACACCTGCCACTTTACACCATGTTAATTTTGTGCATATACAATAATGCGGTCAGCAGGCAGCTGCCTTTGATGTGCAGTTTAATTTTTGGGTACTGTTGTTGAATGACAATCTGTCATGTCAGTGTGTTGTACGATACTAGCATAGGGGTTTGATGTCCAATTGATGCGGACTCCAGGGATGTGCAAAGTACGCATTAAATAAACTGCCATAATATAAACACTGTATACAGTATATTTAACGCAATGCTTATTCAAATAGTGCTTTATGATTGGACAAGCTCCCATTGCTTAAATGCATATTACATCAGCTTCCATTTCTACAGGTGTCTATTTTGATGACGAATGAATAATTCACATTACTTAAATGCATAAAATTATGCAGGTGCTGATCACAGAATCATTATAATTATTCACATAAAACCAGGTGCATGGTAAAATATAAGTTGTGGTCGAACCATATTCTGTCAAGTGTTATTACTAGTTTCTTTAAATTAAAATAGGATGCCAAACAATTTTACAATTGCCAATATTGGACACCCGGTTTATAAATCCTTGCTGAGATCCTGGTCTACATCATTATAGTAGGGATAACTATTAAGTAGGGATGGGGACCGGGGACCGGTTCATATGTGAAACCGGCCTGAGCATTGTGGTTAACCAGTCAAAAACCGGACCTCTCTCTACACGGTTCGGTTTTCTATGCATGCACAGGGTTCCTGGAGGCGTAATAAAACTGTCAGCACCTACCTCCTCATTGGCATCACAATGTCTGCCAAGCTCGACGATCAAACAGCCATTTCAAAATCTCTCAAGTCTGGTACCCTGCCCACTTTCACTATGCTCAGAAGCCTTCTGAGTATAGAGAAAGTGGCCAGGGAGCTAGTATATAGGAACTTTCCAGAACTTTCCAGTTCAGGCAAGTTCAGCCACGCATTCCATTGCGTAGTTTCGTATCCAAGAAATGTCATTAATAAACCGTTTAGGAAACCGTGATAAAACCGAACCATAGAAGCAAAACCGAGAACCGAACCGAACCGAACCGTAGAATTCTCAACGATCCCCATCCCTACTATTAAGTGCTCTGTGGTTTAACATACCTGTACATGAGATGGAATCCACACCGGGACCGAAGTACTCCACAATGGCTCCAGTTCCTCCCTTGACCGTGAGGATACCACCAACCTCGAGAATGATGTCTTTGGGTGATGTCCAGCCATTCAGCTCACCGGTCAGTTTCACACCAATAACCTAGTGGGTCAAACAGAAATGTGAGAAGCTCAATATCAACTATCATATTCAGAAAATAACAGGAATACTCCATTACAACTAATCACACATTATTTCAACTCAGCTTTCTTAGTTATACGTTGTTTTGAAAGTAAAATTCTCCGAGGCCAGCACCAGCTGCGTGGCCACTTCAGGGTGCCAGGCAGTGTGCTTACACTTGATCTACAAACACAACACACAGAAATAAAATACAAAACACCTGCCACTTTACACCATGTTAATTTTGTGCATATACAATAATGCGGTCGGCAGGCAGCTGCCTTTGATGTGCAGTTTAATTTTTGGGTACTGTTGTTGAATGACAATCTGTCATGTCAGTGTGTTGTACGATACTAGCATAGGGGTTTGATGTCCAATTGATGCGGACTCCAGGGATGTGCAAAGTACGCATTAAATAAACTGCCATAATATAAACACTGTATACAGTATATTTAACGCAATGCTTATTCAAATAGTGCTTTATGATTGGACAAGCTCCCATTGCTTAAATGCATATTACATCAGCTTCCATTTCTACAGGTGTCTATTTTGATGACGAATGAATAATTCACATTACTTAAATGCATAAAATTATGCAGGTGCTGATCACAGAATCATTATAATTATTCACATAAAACCAGGTGCATGGTAAAATATAAGTTGTGGTCGAACCATATTCTGTCAAGTGTTATTACTAGTTTCTTTAAATTAAAATAGGATGCCAAACAATTTTACAATTGCCAATATTGGACACCCGGTTTATAAATCCTTGCTGAGATCCTGGTCTACATCATTATAGTAGGGATAACTATTAAGTAGGGATGGGGACCGGGGACCGGTTCATATGTGAAACCGGCCTGAGCATTGCGGTTAACCAGTCAAAAACCGGACCTCTCTCTACACGGTTCGGTTTTCTATGCATGCACAGGGTTCCTGGAGGCGTAATAAAACTGTCAGCACCTACCTCCTCATTGGCATCACAATGTCTGCCAAGCTCGACGATCAAACAGCCATTTCAAAATCTCTCAAGTCTGGTACCCTGCCCACTTTCACTATGCTCAGAAGCCTTCTGAGTATAGAGAAAGTGGCCAGGGAGCTAGTATATAGGAACTTTCCAGAACTTTCCAGTTCAGGCAAGTTCAGCCACGCATTCCATTGCGTAGTTTCGTATCCAATAAATGTCATTAATAAACCGTTTAGGAAACCGTGATAAAACCAAACCATAGAAGCAAAACCGAGAACCGAACCGAACCGAACCGAACCGTAGAATTCTCAACGATCCCCATCCCTACTATTAAGTGCTCTGTGGTTTAACATACCTGTACATGAGATGGAATCCACACCGGGACTGAAGTACTCCACAATGGCTCCAGTTCCTCCCTTGACCGTGAGGATACCACCAACCTCGAGAATGATGTCTTTGGGTGATGTCCAGCCATTCAGCTCACCGGTCAGTTTCACACCAATAACCTAGTGGGTCAAACAGAAATGTGAGAAGCTCAATATCAACTATCATATTCAGAAAATAACAGGAATACTCCATTACAACTAATCACACATTATTTCAACTCAGCTTTCTTAGTTATACGTTGTTTTGACAGTAAAATTCTCCGAGGCCAGCACCAGCTGCGTGGCCACTTCAGGGTGCCAGGCAGTGTGCTTACACTTGATCTACAAACACAACACACAGAAATAAAATACAGAACACCTGCCACTTTACACCATGTTAATTTTGTGCATATACAATAATGCGGTCAGCAGGCAGCTGCCTTTGATGTGCAGTTTAATTTTTGGGTACTGTTGTTGAATGACAATCTGTCATGTCAGTGTGTTGTACGATGCTAGCATAGGGGTTTGATGTCCAATTGATGCGGACTCCAGGGATGTGCAAAGTACGCATTAAATAAACTGCCATAATATAAACACTGTATACAGTATATTTAACGCAATGCTTATTCAAATAGTGCTTTATGATTGGACAAGCTCCCATTGCTTAAATGCATATTTCATCAGCTTCCATTTCTACAGGTGTCTATTTTGATGACGAATGAATAATTCACATTACTTAAATGCATAAAATTATGCAGGTGCTGATCACAGAATCATTATAATTATTCACATAAAACCAGGTGCATGGTAAAATATAAGTTGTGGTCGAACCATATTCTGTCAAGTGTTATTACTAGTTTCTTTAAATTAAAATAGGATGCCAAACAATTTTACAATTGCCAATATTGGACACCCGGTTTATAAATCCTTGCTGAGATCCTGGTCTACATCATTATAGTAGGGATAACTATTAAGTAGGGATGGGGACCGGGGACCGGTTCATATGTGAAACCGGCCTGAGCATTGCGGTTAACCAGTCAAAAACCGGACCTCTCTCTACACGGTTCGGTTTTCTATGCATGCACAGGGTTCCTGGAGGCGTAATAAAACTGTCAGCACCTACCTCCTCATTGGCATCACAATGTCTGCCAAGCTCGACGATCAAACAGCCATTTCAAAATCTCTCAAGTCTGGTACCCTGCCCACTTTCACTATGCTCAGAAGCCTTCTGAGTATAGAGAAAGTGGCCAGGGAGCTAGTATATAGGAACTTTCCAGAACTTTCCAGTTCAGGCAAGTTCAGCCACGCATTCCATTGCGTAGTTTCGTATCCAATAAATGTCATTAATAAACCGTTTAGGAAACCGTGATAAAACCAAACCATAGAAGCAAAACCGAGAACCGAACCGAACCGAACCGTAGAATTCTCAACGATCCCCATCCCTACTATTAAGTGCTCTGTGGTTTAACATACCTGTACATGAGATGGAATCCACACCGGGACTGAAGTACTCCACAATGGCTCCAGTTCCTCCCTTGACCGTGAGGATACCACCAACCTCGAGAATGATGTCTTTGGGTGATGTCCAGCCATTCAGCTCACCGGTCAGTTTCACACCAATAACCTAGTGGGTCAAACAGAAATGTGAGAAGCTCAATATCAACTATCATATTCAGAAAATAACAGGAATACTCCATTACAACTAATCACACATTATTTCAACTCAGCTTTCTTAGTTATACGTTGTTTTGACAGTAAAATTCTCCGAGGCCAGCACCAGCTGCGTGGCCACTTCAGGGTGCCAGGCAGTGTGCTTACACTTGATCTACAAACACAACACACAGAAATAAAATACAGAACACCTGCCACTTTACACCATGTTAATTTTGTGCATATACAATAATGCGGTCAGCAGGCAGCTGCCTTTGATGTGCAGTTTAATTTTTGGGTACTGTTGTTGAATGACAATCTGTCATGTCAGTGTGTTGTACGATGCTAGCATAGGGGTTTGATGTCCAATTGATGCGGACTCCAGGGATGTGCAAAGTACGCATTAAATAAACTGCCATAATATAAACACTGTATACAGTATATTTAACGCAATGCTTATTCAAATAGTGCTTTATGATTGGACAAGCTCCCATTGCTTAAATGCATATTTCATCAGCTTCCATTTCTACAGGTGTCTATTTTGATGACGAATGAATAATTCACATTACTTAAATGCATAAAATTATGCAGGTGCTGATCACAGAATCATAATTATTCACATAAAACCAGGTGCATGGTAAAATATAAGTTGTGGTCGAACCATATTCTGTCAAGTGTTATTACTAGTTTCTTTAAATTAAAATAGGATGCCAAACAATTTTACAATTGCCAATATTGGACACCCGGTTTATAAATCCTTGCTGAGATCCTGGTCTACATCATTATAGTAGGGATAACTATTAAGTAGGGATGGGGACCGGGGACCGGTTCATATGTGAAACCGGCCTGAGCATTGCGGTTAACCAGTCAAAAACCGGACCTCTCTCTACACGGTTCGGTTTTCTATGCATGCACAGGGTTCCTGGAGGCGTAATAAAACTGTCAGCACCTACCTCCTCATTGGCATCACAATGTCTGCCAAGCTCGACGATCAAACAGCCATTTCAAAATCTCTCAAGTCTGGTACCCTGCCCACTTTCACTATGCTCAGAAGCCTTCTGAGTATAGAGAAAGTGGCCAGGGAGCTAGTATATAGGAACTTTCCAGAACTTTCCAGTTCAGGCAAGTTCAGCCACGCATTCCATTGCGTAGTTTCGTATCCAAGAAATGTCATTAATAAACCATTTAGGAAACCGTGATAAAACCGAACCATAGAAGCAAAACCGAGAACCGAACCGAACCGAACCGTAGAATTCTCAACGATCCCCATCCCTACTATTAAGTGCTCTGTGGTTTAACATACCTGTACATGAGATGGAATCCACACCGGGACCGAAGTACTCCACAATGGCTCCAGTTCCTCCCTTGACCGTGAGGATACCACCAACCTCGAGAATGATGTCTTTGGGTGATGTCCAGCCATTCAGCTCACCGGTCAGTTTCACACCAATAACCTAGTGGGTCAAACAGAAATGTGAGAAGCTCAATATCAACTATCATATTCAGAAAATAACAGGAATACTCCATTACAACTAATCACACATTATTTCAACTCAGCTTTCTTAGTTATACGTTGTTTTGAAAGTAAAATTCTCCGAGGCCAGCACCAGCTACGTGGCCACTTCAGGGTGCCAGGCAGTGTGCTTACACTTGATCTACAAACACAACACACAGAAATAAAATACAAAACACCTGCCACTTTACACCATGTTAATTTTGTGCATATACAATAATGCGGTCGGCAGGCAGCTGCCTTTGAGGTGCAGTTTAATTTTTGGGTACTGTTGTTGAATGACAATCTGTCATGTCAGTGTGTTGTACGATACTAGCATAGGGGTTTGATGTCCAATTGATGCGGACTCCAGGGATGTGCAAAGTACGCATTAAATAAACTGCCATAATATAAACACTGTATACAGTATATTTAACGCAATGCTTATTCAAATAGTGCTTTATGATTGGACAAGCTCCCATTGCTTAAATGCATATTACATCAGCTTCCATTTCTACAGGTGTCTATTTTGATGACGAATGAATAATTCACATTACTTAAATGCATAAAATTATGCAGGTGCTGATCACAGAATCATTATAATTATTCACATAAAACCAGGTGCATGGTAAAATATAAGTTGTGGTCGAACCATATTCTGTCAAGTGTTATTACTAGTTTCTTTAAATTAAAATAGGATGCCAAACAATTTTACAATTGCCAATATTGGACACCCGGTTTATAAATCCTTGCTGAGATCCTGGTCTACATCATTATAGTAGGGATAACTATTAAGTAGGGATGGGGACCGTGGACCGGTTCATATGTGAAACCGGCCTGAGCATTGCGGTTAACCAGTCAAAAACCGGACCTCTCTCTACACGGTTCGGTTTTCTATGCATGCACAGGGTTCCTGGAGGCGTAATAAAACTGTCAGCACCTACCTCCTCATTGGCCTCACAATGTCTGCCAAGCTCGACGATCAAACAGCCATTTCAAAATCTCTCAAGTCTGGTACCCTGCCCACTTTCACTATGCTCAGAAGCCTTCTGAGTGTAGAGAAAGTGGCCAGGGAGCTAGTATATAGGAACTTTCCAGAACTTTCCAGTTCAGGCAAGTTCAGCCACGCATTTCATTGGGTAGTTTCGTATCCAAGAAATGTCATTAATAAACCGTTTAGGAAACCGTGATAAAACCGAACCATAGAAGCAAAACCGAGAACCGAACCGAACCGAACCGAACCGTAGAATTCTCAACGATCCCCATCCCTACTATTAAGTGCTCTGTGGTTTTACATACCTGTACATGAGATGGAATCCACACCGGGACCGAAGTACTCCACAATGGCTCCAGTTCCTCCCTTGACCGTGAGGATACCACCAACCTTGAGAATGATGTCTTTGGGTGATGTCCAGCCATTCAGCTCACCGGTCAGTTTCACACCAATAACCTAGTGGGTCAAACAGAAATGTGAGAAGCTCAATATCAACTATCATATTCAGAAAATAACAGGAATACAATCTGTCATGTCAGTGTGTTGTACGATACTAGCATAGGGGTTTGATGTCCAATTGATGCGGACTCCAGGGATGTGCAAAGTACGCATTAAATAAACTGCCATAATATAAACACTGTATACAGTATATTTAACGCAATGCTTATTCAAATAGTGCTTTATGATTGGACAAGCTCCCATTGCTTAAATGCATATTACATCAGCTTCCATTTCTACAGGTGTCTATTTTGATGACGAATGAATAATTCACATTACTTAAAGTCTGATCAGCCATTTCAAAATCTCTCAAGTCTGGTACCCTGCCCACTTTCACTATGCTCAGAAGCCTTCTGAGTATAGAGAAAGTGGCCAGGGAGCTAGTATATAGGAACTTTCCAGAACTTTCCAGTTCAGGCAAGTTCAGCCACGCATTCCATTGCGTAGTTTCGTATCCAAGAAATGTCATTAATAAACCGTTTAGGAAACCGTGATAAAACCAAACCATAGAAGCAAAACCGAGAACCGAACCGAACCGAACCGTAGAATTCTCAACGATCCCCATCCCTACTATTAAGTGCTCTGTGGTTTAACATACCTGTACATGAGATGGAATCCACACCGGGACCGAAGTACTCCACAATGGCTCCAGTTCCTCCCTTGACCGTGAGGATACCACCAACCTCGAGAATGATGTCTTTGGGTGATGTCCAGCCATTCAGCTCACCGGTCAGTTTCACACCAATAACCTAGTGGGTCAAACAGAAATGTGAGAAGCTCAATATCAACTATCATATTCAGAAAATAACAGGAATACTCCATTACAACTAATCACACATTATTTCAACTCAGCTTTCTTAGTTATACGTTGTTTTGACAGTAAAATTCTCCGAGGCCAGCACCAGCTGCGTGGCCACTTCAGGGTGCCAGGCAGTGTGCTTACACTTGATCTACAAACACAACACACAGAAATAAAATACAGAACACCTGCCACTTTACACCATGTTAATTTTGTGCATATACAATAATGCGGTCAGCAGGCAGCTGCCTTTGATGTGCAGTTTAATTTTTGGGTACTGTTGTTGAATGACAATCTGTCATGTCAGTGTGTTGTACGATACTAGCATAGGGGTTTGATGTCCAATTGATGCGGACTCCAGGGATGTGCAAAGTACGCATTAAATAAACTGCCATAATATAAACACTGTATACAGTATATTTAACGCAATGCTTATTCAAATAGTGCTTTATGATTGGACAAGCTCCCATTGCTTAAATGCATATTACATCAGCTTCCATTTCTACAGGTGTCTATTTTGATGACGAATGAATAATTCACATTACTTAAATGCATAAAATTATGCAGGTGCTGATCACAGAATCATTATAATTATTCACATAAAACCAGGTGCATGGTAAAATATAAGTTGTGGTCGAACCATATTCTGTCAAGTGTTATTACTAGTTTCTTTAAATTAAAATAGGATGCCAAACAATTTTACAATTGCCAATATTGGACACCCGGTTTATAAATCCTTGCTGAGATCCTGGTCTACATCATTATAGTAGGGATAACTATTAAGTAGGGATGGGGACCGTGGACCGGTTCATATGTGAAACCGGCCTGAGCATTGCGGTTAACCAGTCAAAAACCGGACCTCTCTCTACACGGTTCGGTTTTCTATGCATGCACAGGGTTCCTGGAGGCGTAATAAAACTGTCAGCACCTACCTCCTCATTGGCCTCACAATGTCTGCCAAGCTCGACGATCAAACAGCCATTTCAAAATCTCTCAAGTCTGGTACCCTGCCCACTTTCACTATGCTCAGAAGCCTTCTGAGTATAGAGAAAGTGGCCAGGGAGCTAGTATATAGGAACTTTCCAGAACTTTCCAGTTCAGGCAAGTTCAGCCACACATTCCATTGCGTAGTTTCGTATCCAAGAAATGTCATTAATAAACCGTTTAGGAAACCGTGATAAAACCGAACCATAGAAGCAAAACCGAGAACCGAACCGAACCGAACCGTAGAATTCTCAACGATCCCCATCCCTACTATTAAGTGCTCTGTGGTTTAACATACCTGTACATGAGATGGAATCCACACCGGGACCGAAGTACTCCACAATGGCTCCAGTTCCTCCCTTGACCGTGAGGATACCACCAACCTCGAGAATGATGTCTTTGGGTGATGTCCAGCCATTCAGCTCACCGGTCAGTTTCACACCAATAACCTAGTGGGTCAAACAGAAATGTGAGAAGCTCAATATCAACTATCATATTCAGAAAATAACAGGAATACTCCATTACAACTAATCACACATTATTTCAACTCAGCTTTCTTAGTTATACGTTGTTTTGAAAGTAAAATTCTCCGAGGCCAGCACCAGCTGCGTGGCCACTTCAGGGTGCCAGGCAGTGTGCTTACACTTGATCTACAAACACAACACACAGAAATAAAATACAAAACACCTGCCACTTTACACCATGTTAATTTTGTGCATATACAATAATGCGGTCAGCAGGCAGCTGCCTTTGATGTGCAGTTTAATTTTTGGGTACTGTTGTTGAATGACAATCTGTCATGTCAGTGTGTTGTACGATACTAGCATAGGGGTTTGATGTCCAATTGATGCGGACTCCAGGGATGTGCAAAGTACGCATTAAAGAAACTGCCATAATATAAACACTGTATACAGTATATTTAACGCAATGCTTATTCAAATAGTGCTTTATGATTGGACAAGCTCCCATTGCTTAAATGCATATTACATCAGCTTCCATTTCTACAGGTGTCTATTTTGATGACGAATGAATAATTCACATTACTTAAATGCATAAAATTATGCAGGTGCTGATCACAGAATCATTATAATTATTCACATAAAACCAGGTGCATGGTAAAATATAAGTTGTGGTCGAACCATATTCTGTCAAGTGTTATTACTAGTTTCTTTAAATTAAAATAGGATGCCAAACAATTTTACAATTGCCAATATTGGACACCCGGTTTATAAATCCTTGCTGAGATCCTGGTCTACATCATTATAGTAGGGATAACTATTAAGTAGGGATGGGGACCGTGGACCGGTTCATATGTGAAACCGGCCTGAGCATTGCGGTTAACCAGTCAAAAACCGGACCTCTCTCTACACGGTTCGGTTTTCTATGCATGCACAGGGTTCCTGGAGGCGTAATAAAACTGTCAGCACCTACCTCCTCATTGGCCTCACAATGTCTGCCAAGCTCGACGATCAAACAGCCATTTCAAAATCTCTCAAGTCTGGTACCCTGCCCACTTTCACTATGCTCAGAAGCCTTCTGAGTATAGAGAAAGTGGCCAGGGAGCTAGTATATAGGAACTTTCCAGAACTTTCCAGTTCAGGCAAGTTCAGCCACACATTCCATTGCGTAGTTTCGTATCCAAGAAATGTCATTAATAAACCGTTTAGGAAACCGTGATAAAACCGAACCATAGAAGCAAAACCGAGAACCGAACCGAACCGAACCGTAGAATTCTCAACGATCCCCATCCCTACTATTAAGTGCTCTGTGGTTTAACATACCTGTACATGAGATGGAATCCACACCGGGACCGAAGTACTCCACAATGGCTCCAGTTCCTCCCTTGACCGTGAGGATACCACCAACCTCGAGAATGATGTCTTTGGGTGATGTCCAGCCATTCAGCTCACCGGTCAGTTTCACACCAATAACCTAGTGGGTCAAACAGAAATGTGAGAAGCTCAATATCAACTATCATATTCAGAAAATAACAGGAATACTCCATTACAACTAATCACACATTATTTCAACTCAGCTTTCTTAGTTATACGTTGTTTTGAAAGTAAAATTCTCCGAGGCCAGCACCAGCTACGTGGCCACTTCAGGGTGCCAGGCAGTGTGCTTACACTTGATCTACAAACACAACACACAGAAATAAAATACAAAACACCTGCCACTTTACACCATGTTAATTTTGTGCATATACAATAATGCGGTCGGCAGGCAGCTGCCTTTGATGTGCAGTTTAATTTTTGGGTACTGTTGTTGAATGACAATCTGTCATGTCAGTGTGTTGTACGATACTAGCATAGGGGTTTGATGTCCAATTGATGCGGACTCCAGGGATGTGCAAAGTACGCATTAAATAAACTGCCATAATATAAACACTGTATACAGTATATTTAACGCAATGCTTATTCAAATAGTGCTTTATGATTGGACAAGCTCCCATTGCTTAAATGCATATTACATCAGCTTCCATTTCTACAGGTGTCTATTTTGATGACGAATGAATAATTCACATTACTTAAATGCATAAAATTATGCAGGTGCTGATCACAGAATCATTATAATTATTCACATAAAACCAGGTGCATGGTAAAATATAAGTTGTGGTCGAACCATATTCTGTCAAGTGTTATTACTAGTTTCTTTAAATTAAAATAGGATGCCAAACAATTTTACAATTGCCAATATTGGACACCCGGTTTATAAATCCTTGCTGAGATCCTGGTCTACATCATTATAGTAGGGATAACTATTAAGTAGGGATGGGGACCGTGGACCGGTTCATATGTGAAACCGGCCTGAGCATTGCGGTTAACCAGTCAAAAACCGGACCTCTCTCTACACGGTTCGGTTTTCTATGCATGCACAGGGTTCCTGGAGGCGTAATAAAACTGTCAGCACCTACCTCCTCATTGGCCTCACAATGTCTGCCAAGCTCGACGATCAAACAGCCATTTCAAAATCTCTCAAGTCTGGTACCCTGCCCACTTTCACTATGCTCAGAAGCCTTCTGAGTATAGAGAAAGTGGCCAGGGAGCTAGTATATAGGAACTTTCCAGAACTTTCCAGTTCAGGCAAGTTCAGCCACGCATTCCATTGCGTAGTTTCGTATCCAAGAAATGTCATTAATAAACCGTTTAGGAAACCGTGATAAAACCGAACCATAGAAGCAAAACCGAGAACCGAACCGAACCGAACCGTAGAATTCTCAACGATCCCCATCCCTACTATTAAGTGCTCTGTGGTTTAACATACCTGTACATGAGATGGAATCCACACCGGGACCGAAGTACTCCACAATGGCTCCAGTTCCTCCCTTGACCGTGAGGATACCACCAACCTCGAGAATGATGTCTTTGGGTGATGTCCAGCCATTCAGCTCACCGGTCAGTTTCACACCAATAACCTAGTGGGTCAAACAGAAATGTGAGAAGCTCAATATCAACTATCATATTCAGAAAATAACAGGAATACTCCATTACAACTAATCACACATTATTTCAACTCAGCTTTCTTAGTTATACGTTGTTTTGACAGTAAAATTCTCCGAGGCCAGCACCAGCTGCGTGGCCACTTCAGGGTGCCAGGCAGTGTGCTTACACTTGATCTACAAACACAACACACAGAAATAAAATACAGAACACCTGCCACTTTACACCATGTTAATTTTGTGCATATACAATAATGCGGTCAGCAGGCAGCTGCCTTTGATGTGCAGTTTAATTTTTGGGTACTGTTGTTGAATGACAATCTGTCATGTCAGTGTGTTGTACGATACTAGCATAGGGGTTTGATGTCCAATTGATGCGGACTCCAGGGATGTGCAAAGTACGCATTAAATAAACTGCCATAATATAAACACTGTATACAGTATATTTAACGCAATGCTTATTCAAATAGTGCTTTATGATTGGACAAGCTCCCATTGCTTAAATGCATATTACATCAGCTTCCATTTCTACAGGTGTCTATTTTGATGACGAATGAATAATTCACATTACTTAAATGCATAAAATTATGCAGGTGCTGATCACAGAATCATTATAATTATTCACATAAAACCAGGTGCATGGTAAAATATAAGTTGTGGTCGAACCATATTCTGTCAAGTGTTATTACTAGTTTCTTTAAATTAAAATAGGATGCCAAACAATTTTACAATTGCCAATATTGGACACCCGGTTTATAAATCCTTGCTGAGATCCTGGTCTACATCATTATAGTAGGGATAACTATTAAGTAGGGATGGGGACCGTGGACCGGTTCATATGTGAAACCGGCCTGAGCATTGCGGTTAACCAGTCAAAAACCGGACCTCTCTCTACACGGTTCGGTTTTCTATGCATGCACAGGGTTCCTGGAGGCGTAATAAAACTGTCAGCACCTACCTCCTCATTGGCCTCACAATGTCTGCCAAGCTCGACGATCAAACAGCCATTTCAAAATCTCTCAAGTCTGGTACCCTGCCCACTTTCACTATGCTCAGAAGCCTTCTGAGTATAGAGAAAGTGGCCAGGGAGCTAGTATATAGGAACTTTCCAGAACTTTCCAGTTCAGGCAAGTTCAGCCACACATTCCATTGCGTAGTTTCGTATCCAAGAAATGTCATTAATAAACCGTTTAGGAAACCGTGATAAAACCGAACCATAGAAGCAAAACCGAGAACCGAACCGAACCGAACCGTAGAATTCTCAACGATCCCCATCCCTACTATTAAGTGCTCTGTGGTTTAACATACCTGTACATGAGATGGAATCCACACCGGGACCGAAGTACTCCACAATGGCTCCAGTTCCTCCCTTGACCGTGAGGATACCACCAACCTCGAGAATGATGTCTTTGGGTGATGTCCAGCCATTCAGCTCACCGGTCAGTTTCACACCAATAACCTAGTGGGTCAAACAGAAATGTGAGAAGCTCAATATCAACTATCATATTCAGAAAATAACAGGAATACTCCATTACAACTAATCACACATTATTTCAACTCAGCTTTCTTAGTTATACGTTGTTTTGAAAGTAAAATTCTCCGAGGCCAGCACCAGCTACGTGGCCACTTCAGGGTGCCAGGCAGTGTGCTTACACTTGATCTACAAACACAACACACAGAAATAAAATACAAAACACCTGCCACTTTACACCATGTTAATTTTGTGCATATACAATAATGCGGTCGGCAGGCAGCTGCCTTTGATGTGCAGTTTAATTTTTGGGTACTGTTGTTGAATGACAATCTGTCATGTCAGTGTGTTGTACGATACTAGCATAGGGGTTTGATGTCCAATTGATGCGGACTCCAGGGATGTGCAAAGTACGCATTAAATAAACTGCCATAATATAAACACTGTATACAGTATATTTAACGCAATGCTTATTCAAATAGTGCTTTATGATTGGACAAGCTCCCATTGCTTAAATGCATATTACATCAGCTTCCATTTCTACAGGTGTCTATTTTGATGACGAATGAATAATTCACATTACTTAAATGCATAAAATTATGCAGGTGCTGATCACAGAATCATTATAATTATTCACATAAAACCAGGTGCATGGTAAAATATAAGTTGTGGTCGAACCATATTCTGTCAAGTGTTATTACTAGTTTCTTTAAATTAAAATAGGATGCCAAACAATTTTACAATTGCCAATATTGGACACCCGGTTTATAAATCCTTGCTGAGATCCTGGTCTACATCATTATAGTAGGGATAACTATTAAGTAGGGATGGGGACCGTGGACCGGTTCATATGTGAAACCGGCCTGAGCATTGCGGTTAACCAGTCAAAAACCGGACCTCTCTCTACACGGTTCGGTTTTCTATGCATGCACAGGGTTCCTGGAGGCGTAATAAAACTGTCAGCACCTACCTCCTCATTGGCCTCACAATGTCTGCCAAGCTCGACGATCAAACAGCCATTTCAAAATCTCTCAAGTCTGGTACCCTGCCCACTTTCACTATGCTCAGAAGCCTTCTGAGTGTAGAGAAAGTGGCCAGGGAGCTAGTATATAGGAACTTTCCAGAACTTTCCAGTTCAGGCAAGTTCAGCCACGCATTTCATTGCGTAGTTTCGTATCCAAGAAATGTCATTAATAAACCGTTTAGGAAACCGTGATAAAACCGAACCATAGAAGCAAAACCGAGAACCGAACCGAACCGAACCGAACCGTAGAATTCTCAACGATCCCCATCCCTACTATTAAGTGCTCTGTGGTTTTACATACCTGTACATGAGATGGAATCCACACCGGGACCGAAGTACTCCACAATGGCTCCAGTTCCTCCCTTGACCGTGAGGATACCACCAACCTTGAGAATGATGTCTTTGGGTGATGTCCAGCCATTCAGCTCACCGGTCAGTTTCACACCAATAACCTAGTGGGTCAAACAGAAATGTGAGAAGCTCAATATCAACTATCATATTCAGAAAATAACAGGAATACAATCTGTCATGTCAGTGTGTTGTACGATACTAGCATAGGGGTTTGATGTCCAATTGATGCGGACTCCAGGGATGTGCAAAGTACGCATTAAATAAACTGCCATAATATAAACACTGTATACAGTATATTTAACGCAATGCTTATTCAAATAGTGCTTTATGATTGGACAAGCTCCCATTGCTTAAATGCATATTACATCAGCTTCCATTTCTACAGGTGTCTATTTTGATGACAAATGAATAATTCACATTACTTAAAGTCTGATCAGCCATTTCAAAGTCTCTCAAGTCTGGTACCCTGCCCACTTTCACTATGCTCAGAAGCCTTCTGAGTATAGAGAAAGTGGCCAGGGAGCTAGTATATAGGAACTTTCCAGAACTTTCCAGTTCAGGCAAGTTCAGCCACGCATTCCATTGCGTAGTTTCGTATCCAAGAAATGTCATTAATAAACCGTTTAGGAAACCGTGATAAAACCAAACCATAGAAGCAAAACCGAGAACCGAACCGAACCGAACCGTAGAATTCTCAACGATCCCCATCCCTACTATTAAGTGCTCTGTGGTTTAACATACCTGTACATGAGATGGAATCCACACCGGGACCGAAGTACTCCACAATGGCTCCAGTTCCTCCCTTGACCGTGAGGATACCACCAACCTCGAGAATGATGTCTTTGGGTGATGTCCAGCCATTCAGCTCACCGGTCAGTTTCACACCAATAACCTAGTGGGTCAAACAGAAATGTGAGAAGCTCAATATCAACTATCATATTCAGAAAATAACAGGAATACTCCATTACAACTAATCACACATTATTTCAACTCAGCTTTCTTAGTAATACGTTGTTTTGACAGTAAAATTCTCCGAGGCCAGCACCAGCTGCGTGGCCACTTCAGGGTGCCAGGCAGTGTGCTTACACTTGATCTACAAACACAACACACAGAAACAAAATACAGAACACCTGCCACTTTACACCATGTTAATTTTGTGCATATACAATAATGCGGTCAGCAGGCAGCTGCCTTTGATGTGCAGTTTAATTTTTGGGTACTGTTGTTGAATGACAATCTGTCATGTCAGTGTGTTGTACGATACTAGCATAGGGGTTTGATGTCCAATTGATGCGGACTCCAGGGATGTGCAAAGTACGCATTAAATAAACTGCCATAATATAAACACTGTATACAGTATATTTAACGCAATGCTTATTCAAATAGTGCTTTATGATTGGACAAGCTCCCATTGCTTAAATGCATATTTCATCAGCTTCCATTTCTACAGGTGTCTATTTTGATGACGAATGAATAATTCACATTACTTAAATGCATAAAATTATGCAGGTGCTGATCACAGAATCATAATTATTCACATAAAACCAGGTGCATGGTAAAATATAAGTTGTGGTCGAACCATATTCTGTCAAGTGTTATTACTAGTTTCTTTAAATTAAAATAGGATGCCAAACAATTTTACAATTGCCAATATTGGACACCCGGTTTATAAATCCTTGCTGAGATCCTGGTCTACATCATTATAGTAGGGATAACTATTAAGTAGGGATGGGGACCGGGGACCGGTTCATATGTGAAACCGGCCTGAGCATTGCGGTTAACCAGTCAAAAACCGGACCTCTCTCTACACGGTTCGGTTTTCTATGCATGCACAGGGTTCCTGGAGGCGTAATAAAACTGTCAGCACCTACCTCCTCATTGGCATCACAATGTCTGCCAAGCTCGACGATCAAACAGCCATTTCAAAATCTCTCAAGTCTGGTACCCTGCCCACTTTCACTATGCTCAGAAGCCTTCTAAATATAGAGAAAGTGGCCAGGGAGCTAGTATATAGGAACTTTCCAGTTCAGGCAAGTTCAGCCACGCATTTCATTGCGTAGTTTCGTATCCAAGAAATGTCATTAATAAACCGTTTAGGAAACCGTGATAAAACCGAACCATAGAAGCAAAACCGAGAACCGAACCGAACCGAACCGAACCGTAGAATTCTCAACGATCCCCATCCCTACTATTAAGTGCTCTGTGGTTTAACATACCTGTACATGAGATGGAATCCACACCGGGACCGAAGTACTCCACAATGGCTCCAGTTCCTCCCTTGACCGTGAGGATACCACCAACCTTGAGAATGATGTCTTTGGGTGATGTCCAGCCATTCAGCTCACCGGTCAGTTTCACACCAATAACCTAGTGGGTCAAACAGAAATGTGAGAAGCTCAATATCAACTATCATATTCAGAAAATAACAGGAATACAATCTGTCATGTCAGTGTGTTGTACGATACTAGCATAGGGGTTTGATGTCCAATTGATGCGGACTCCAGGGATGTGCAAAGTACGCATTAAATAAACTGCCATAATATAAACACTGTATACAGTATATTTAACGCAATGCTTATTCAAATAGTGCTTTATGATTGGACAAGCTCCCATTGCTTAAATGCATATTACATCAGCTTCCATTTCTACAGGTGTCTATTTTGATGACGAATGAATAATTCACATTACTTAAAGTCTGATCAGCCATTTCAAAATCTCTCAAGTCTGGTACCCTGCCCACTTTCACTATGCTCAGAAGCCTTCTGAGTATAGAGAAAGTGGCCAGGGAGCTAGTATATAGGAACTTTCCAGAACTTTCCAGTTCAGGCAAGTTCAGCCACGCATTCCATTGCGTAGTTTCGTATCCAAGAAATGTCATTAATAAACCGTTTAGGAAACCGTGATAAAACCAAATCATAGAAGCAAAACCGAGAACCGAACCGAACCGAACCGTAGAATTCTCAACGATCCCCATCCCTACTATTAAGTGCTCTGTGGTTTAACATACCTGTACATGAGATGGAATCCACACCGGGACCGAAGTACTCCACAATGGCTCCAGTTCCTCCCTTGACCGTGAGGATACCACCAACCTCGAGAATGATGTCTTTGGGTGATGTCCAGCCATTCAGCTCACCGGTCAGTTTCACACCAATAACCTAGTGGGTCAAACAGAAATGTGAGAAGCTCAATATCAACTATCATATTCAGAAAATAACAGGAATACTCCATTACAACTAATCACACATTATTTCAACTCAGCTTTCTTAGTTATACGTTGTTTTGACAGTAAAATTCTCCGAGGCCAGCACCAGCTGCGTGGCCACTTCAGGGTGCCAGGCAGTGTGCTTACACTTGATCTACAAACACAACACACAGAAACAAAATACAGAACACCTGCCACTTTACACCATGTTAATTTTGTGCATATACAATAATGCGGTCAGCAGGCAGCTGCCTTTGATGTGCAGTTTAATTTTTGGGTACTGTTGTTGAATGACAATCTGTCATGTCAGTGTGTTGTACGATACTAGCATAGGGGTTTGATGTCCAATTGATGCGGACTCCAGGGATGTGCAAAGTACGCATTAAATAAACTGCCATAATATAAACACTGTATACAGTATATTTAACGCAATGCTTATTCAAATAGTGCTTTATGATTGGACAAGCTCCCATTGCTTAAATGCATATTTCATCAGCTTCCATTTCTACAGGTGTCTATTTTGATGACGAATGAATAATTCACATTACTTAAATGCATAAAATTATGCAGGTGCTGATCACAGAATCATAATTATTCACATAAAACCAGGTGCATGGTAAAATATAAGTTGTGGTCGAACCATATTCTGTCAAGTGTTATTACTAGTTTCTTTAAATTAAAATAGGATGCCAAACAATTTTACAATTGCCAATATTGGACACCCGGTTTATAAATCCTTGCTGAGATCCTGGTCTACATCATTATAGTAGGGATAACTATTAAGTAGGGATGGGGACCGGGGACCGGTTCATATGTGAAACCGGCCTGAGCATTGCGGTTAACCAGTCAAAAACCGGACCTCTCTCTACACGGTTCGGTTTTCTATGCATGCACAGGGTTCCTGGAGGCGTAATAAAACTGTCAGCACCTACCTCCTCATTGGCATCACAATGTCTGCCAAGCTCGACGATCAAACAGCCATTTCAAAATCTCTCAAGTCTGGTACCCTGCCCACTTTCACTATGCTCAGAAGCCTTCTGAGTATAGAGAAAGTGGCCAGGGAGCTAGTATATAGGAACTTTCCAGTTCAGGCAAGTTCAGCCACGCATTTCATTGCGTAGTTTCGTATCCAAGAAATGTCATTAATAAACCGTTTAGGAAACCGTGATAAAACCGAACCATAGAAGCAAAACCGAGAACCGAACCGAACCGAACCGAACCGAACCGAACCGTAGAATTCTCAACGATCCCCATCCCTACTATTAAGTGCTCTGTGGTTTTACATACCTGTACATGAGATGGAATCCACACCGGGACCGAAGTACTCCACAATGGCTCCAGTTCCTCCCTTGACCGTGAGGATACCACCAACCTTGAGAATGATGTCTTTGGGTGATGTCCAGCCATTCAGCTCACCGGTCAGTTTCACACCAATAACCTAGTGGGTCAAACAGAAATGTGAGAAGCTCAATATCAACTATCATATTCAGAAAATAACAGGAATACAATCTGTCATGTCAGTGTGTTGTACGATACTAGCATAGGGGTTTGATGTCCAATTGATGCGGACTCCAGGGATGTGCAAAGTACGCATTAAATAAACTGCCATAATATAAACACTGTATACAGTATATTTAACGCAATGCTTATTCAAATAGTGCTTTATGATTGGACAAGCTCCCATTGCTTAAATGCATATTACATCAGCTTCCATTTCTACAGGTGTCTATTTTGATGACGAATGAATAATTCACATTACTTAAAGTCTGATCAGCCATTTCAAAATCTCTCAAGTCTGGTACCCTGCCCACTTTCACTATGCTCAGAAGCCTTCTGAGTATAGAGAAAGTGGCCAGGGAGCTAGTATATAGGAACTTTCCAGAACTTTCCAGTTCAGGCAAGTTCAGCCACGCATTCCATTGCGTAGTTTCGTATCCAAGAAATGTCATTAATAAACCGTTTAGGAAACCGTGATAAAACCGAACCATAGAAGCAAAACCGAGAACCGAACCGAACCGAACCGAACCGTAGAATTCTCAACGATCCCCATCCCTACTATTAAGTGCTCTGTGGTTTAACATACCTGTACATGAGATGGAATCCACACCGGGACCGAAGTACTCCACAATGGCTCCAGTTCCTCCCTTGACCGTGAGGATACCACCAACCTCGAGAATGATGTCTTTGGGTGATGTCCAGCCATTCAGCTCACCGGTCAGTTTCACACCAATAACCTAGTGGGTCAAACAGAAATGTGAGAAGCTCAATATCAACTATCATATTCAGAAAATAACAGGAATACTCCATTACAACTAATCACACATTATTTCAACTCAGCTTTCTTAGTTATACGTTGTTTTGAAAGTAAAATTCTCCGAGGCCAGCACCAGCTGCGTGGCCACTTCAGGGTGCCAGGCAGTGTGCTTACACTTGATCTACAAACACAACACACAGAAATAAAATACAAAACACCTGCCACTTTACACCATGTTAATTTTGTGCATATACAATAATGCGGTCGGCAGGCAGCTGCCTTTGATGTGCAGTTTAATTTTTGGGTACTGTTGTTGAATGACAATCTGTCATGTCAGTGTGTTGTACGATACTAGCATAGGGGTTTGATGTCCAATTGATGCGGACTCCAGGGATGTGCAAAGTACGCATTAAATAAACTGCCATAATATAAACACTGTATACAGTATATTTAACGCAATGCTTATTCAAATAGTGCTTTATGATTGGACAAGCTCCCATTGCTTAAATGCATATTACATCAGCTTCCATTTCTACAGGTGTCTATTTTGATGACGAATGAATAATTCACATTACTTAAATGCATAAAATTATGCAGGTGCTGATCACAGAATCATTATAATTATTCACATAAAACCAGGTGCATGGTAAAATATAAGTTGTGGTCGAACCATATTCTGTCAAGTGTTATTACTAGTTTCTTTAAATTAAAATAGGATGCCAAACAATTTTACAATTGCCAATATTGGACACCCGGTTTATAAATCCTTGCTGAGATCCTGGTCTACATCATTATAGTAGGGATAACTATTAAGTAGGGATGGGGACCGTGGACCGGTTCATATGTGAAACCGGCCTGAGCATTGCGGTTAACCAGTCAAAAACCGGACCTCTCTCTACACGGTTCGGTTTTCTATACCATGCACAGGGTTCCTGGAGGCGTAATAAAACTGTCAGCACCTACCTCCTCATTGGCCTCACAATGTCTGCCAAGCTCGACGATCAAACAGCCATTTCAAAATCTCTCAAGTCTGGTACCCTGCCCACTTTCACTATGCTCAGAAGCCTTCTGAGTATAGAGAAAGTGGCCAGGGAGCTAGTATATAGGAACTTTCCAGAACTTTCCAGTTCAGGCAAGTTCAGCCACGCATTCCATTGCGTAGTTTCGTATCCAAGAAATGTCATTAATAAACCGTTTAGGAAACCGTGATAAAACCGAACCATAGAAGCAAAACCGAGAACCGAACCGAACCGAACCGTAGAATTCTCAACGATCTCCATCCCTACTATTAAGTGCTCTGTGGTTTAACATACCTGTACATGCGATGGAATCCACACCGGGACCGAAGTACTCCACTATGGCTCCAGTTCCTCCCTTGACCGTGAGGATACCACCAACCTTGAGAATGATGTCTTTGGGTGATGTCCAGCCATTCAGCTCACCGGTCAGTTTCACACCAATAACCTAGTGGGTCAAACAGAAATGTGAGAAGCTCAATATCAACTATCATATTCAGAGAATAACAGGAATACTCCATTACAACAAATCACACATTATTTCAACTCAGCTTTCTTAGTTATACGTTGTTTTGAAAGTAAAATTCTCCGAGGCCAGCACCAGCTGCGTGGCCACTTCAGGGTGCCAGGCAGTGTGCTTACACTTGATCTACAAACACAACACACAGAAATAAAATACAAAACACCTGCCACTTTACACCATGTTAATTTTGTGCATATACAATAATGCGGTCGGCAGGCAGCTGCCTTTGATGTGCAGTTTAATTTTGTGGTACTGTTGTTGAATGACAATCTGTCATGTCAGTGTGTTGTACGATACTAGCATAGGGGTTTGATGTCCAATTGATGCGGACTCCAGGGATGTGCAAAGTACGCATTAAATAAACTGCCATAATATAAACACTGTATACAGTATATTTAACGCAATGCTTATTCAAATAGTGCTTTATGATTGGACAAGCTCCCATTGCTTAAATGCATATTACATCAGCTTCCATTTCTACAGGTGTCTATTTTGATGACGAATGAATAATTCACATTACTTAAATGCATAAAATTATGCAGGTGCTGATCACAGAATCATTATAATTATTCACATAAAACCAGGTGCATGGTAAAATATAAGTTGTGGTCGAACCATATTCTGTCAAGTGTTATTACTAGTTTCTTTAAATTAAAATAGGATGCCAAACAATTTTACAATTGCCAATATTGGACACCCGGTTTATAAATCCTTGCTGAGATCCTGGTCTACATCATTATAGTAGGGATAACTATTAAGTAGGGATGGGGACCGTGGACCGGTTCATATGTGAAACCGGCCTGAGCATTGCGGTTAACCAGTCAAAAACCGGACCTCTCTCTACACGGTTCGGTTTTCTATGCATGCACAGGGTTCCTGGAGGCGTAATAAAACTGTCAGCACCTACCTCCTCATTGGCCTCACAATGTCTGCCAAGCTCGACGATCAAACAGCCATTTCAAAATCTCTCAAGTCTGGTACCCTGCCCACTTTCACTATGCTCAGAAGCCTTCTGAGTGTAGAGAAAGTGGCCAGGGAGCTAGTATATAGGAACTTTCCAGAACTTTCCAGTTCAGGCAAGTTCAGCCACGCATTTCATTGCGTAGTTTCGTATCCAAGAAATGTCATTAATAAACCGTTTAGGAAACCGTGATAAAACCGAACCATAGAAGCAAAACCGAGAACCGAACCGAACCGAACCGAACCGTAGAATTCTCAACGATCCCCATCCCTACTATTAAGTGCTCTGTGGTTTTAAATACCTGTACAAGAGATGGAATCCACACCGGGACCGAAGTACTCCACAATGGCTCCAGTTCCTCCCTTGACCGTGAGGATACCACCAACCTTGAGAATGATGTCTTTGGGTGATGTCCAGCCATTCAGCTCACCGGTCAGTTTCACACCAATAACCTAGTGGGTCAAACAGAAATGTGAGAAGCTCAATATCAACTATCATATTCAGAAAATAACAGGAATACAATCTGTCATGTCAGTGTGTTGTACGATACTAGCATAGGGGTTTGATGTCCAATTGATGCGGACTCCAGGGATGTGCAAAGTACGCATTAAATAAACTGCCATAATATAAACACTGTATACAGTATATTTAACGCAATGCTTATTCAAATAGTGCTTTATGATTGGACAAGCTCCCATTGCTTAAATGCATATTACATCAGCTTCCATTTCTACAGGTGTCTATTTTGATGACGAATGAATAATTCACATTACTTAAAGTCTGATCAGCCATTTCAAAATCTCTCAAGTCTGGTACCCTGCCCACTTTCACTATGCTCAGAAGCCTTCTGAGTGTAGAGAAAGTGGCCAGGGAGCTAGTATATAGGAACTTTCCAGTTCAGGCAAGTTCAGCCACGCATTCCATTGCGTAGTTTCGTATCCAAGAAATGTCATTAATAAACCGTTTAGGAAACCGTGATAAAACCGAACCATAGAAGCAAAACCGAGAACCGAACCGAACCGAACCGTAGAATTCTCAACGATCCCCATCCCTACTATTAAGTGCTCTGTGGTTTTACATACCTGTACATGAGATGGAATCCACACCGGGACCGAAGTACTCCACAATGGCTCCAGTTCCTCCCTTGACCGTCAGGATACCAGCAACCTTGAGAATGATGTCTTTGGGTGATGTCCAGCCATTCAGCTCACCGGTCAGTTTCACACCAATAACCTAGTGGGTCAAACAGAAATGTGAGAAGCTCAATATCAACTATCATATTCAGAAAATAACAGGAATACTCCATTACAACTAATCACACATTATTTCAACTCAGCTTTCTTAGTTATACGTTGTTTTGAAAGTAAAATTCTCCGAGGCCAGCACCAGCTGCGTGGCCACTTCAGGGTGCCAGGCAGTGTGCTTACACTTGATCTACAAACACAACACACAGAAATAAAATACAGAACACCTGCCACTTTACACCATGTTAATTTTGTGCATATACAATAATGCGGTCGGCAGGCAGCTGCTTTTGATGTGCAGTTTAATTTTTGGGTACTGTTGTTGAATGACAATCTGTCATGTCAGTGTGTTGTACGATACTAGCATAGGGGTTTGATGTCCAATTGATGCGGACTCCAGGGATGTGCAAAGTACGCATTAAATAAACTGCCATAATATAAACACTGTATACAGTATATTTAACGCAATGCTTATTCAAATAGTGCTTTATGATTGGACAAGCTCCCATTGCTTAAATGCATATTTCATCAGCTTCCATTTCTACAGGTGTCTATTTTGATGACGAATGAATAATTCACATTACTTAAATGCATAAAATTATGCAGGTGCTGATCACAGAATCATTATAATTATTCACATAAAACCAGGTGCATGGTAAAATATAAGTTGTGGTCGAACCATATTCTGTCAAGTGTTATTACTAGTTTCTTTAAATTAAAATAGGATGCCAAACAATTTTACAATTGCCAATATTGGACACCCGGTTCATAAATCCTTGCTGAGATCCTGGTCTACATCATTATAGTAGGGATAACTATTAAGTAGGGATGGGGACCGTGGACCGGTTCATATGTGAAACCGGCCTGAGCATTGCGGTTAACCAGTCAAAAACCGGACCTCTCTCTACACGGTTCGGTTTTCTATGCATGCACAGGGTTCCTGGAGGCGTAATAAAACTGTCAGCACCTACCTCCTCATTGGCCTCACAATGTCTGCCAAGCTCGACGATCAAACAGCCATTTCAAAATCTCTCAAGTCTGGTACCCTGCCCACTTTCACTATGCTCAGAAGCCTTCTGAGTGTAGAGAAAGTGGCCAGGGAGCTAGTATATAGGAACTTTCCAGAACTTTCCAGTTCAGGCAAGTTCAGCCACGCATTCCATTGCGTAGTTTCGTATCCAAGAAATGTCATTAATAAACCGTTAAGGAAACCGTGATAAAACCGCACCATAGAAGCAAAACCGAGAACCGAACCGAACCGAACCGAACCGTAGAATTCTCAACGATCCCCATCCCTACTATTAAGTGCTCTGTGGTTTAACATACCTGTACATGAGATGGAATCCACACCGGGACCGAAGTACTCCACAATGGCTCCAGTTCCTCCCTTGACCGTGAGGATACCACCAACCTTGAGAATGATGTCTTTGGGTGATGTCCAGCCATTCAGCTCACCGGTCAGTTTCACACCAATAACCTAGTGGGTCAAACAGAAATGTGAGAAGCTCAATATCAACTATCATATTCAGAAAATAACAGGAATACTCCATTACAACTAATCACACATTATTTCAACTCAGCTTTCTTAGTTATACGTTGTTTTGAAAGTAAAATTCTCCGAGGCCAGCACCAGCTGCGTGGCCACTTCAGGGTGCCAGGCAGTGTGCTTACACTTGATCTACAAACACAACACACAGAAATAAAATACAAAACACCTGCCACTTTACACCATGTTAATTTTGTGCATATACAATAATGCGGTCGGCAGGCAGCTGCCTTTGATGTGCAGTTTAATTTTTGGGTACTGTTGTTGAATGACAATCTGTCATGTCAGTGTGTTGTACGATACTAGCATAGGGGTTTGATGTCCAATTGATGCGGACTCCAGGGATGTGCAAAGTACGCATTAAATAAACTGCCATAATATAAACACTGTATACAGTATATTTAACGCAATGCTTATTCAAATAGTGCTTTATGATTGGACAAGCTCCCATTGCTTAAATGCATATTACATCAGCTTCCATTTCTACAGGTGTCTATTTTGATGACGAATGAATAATTCACATTACTTAAATGCATAAAATTATGCAGGTGCTGATCACAGAATCATTATAATTATTCACATAAAACCAGGTGCATGGTAAAATATAAGTTGTGGTCGAACCATATTCTGTCAAGTGTTATTACTAGTTTCTTTAAATTAAAATAGGATGCCAAACAATTTTACAATTGCCAATATTGGACACCCAGTTTATAAATCCTTGCTGAGATCCTGGTCTACATCATTATAGTAGGGATAACTATTAAGTAGGGATGGGGACCGTGGACCGGTTCATATGTGAAACCGGCCTGAGCATTGCGGTTAACCAGTCAAAAACCGGACCTCTCTCTACACGGTTCGGTTTTCTATGCATGCACAGGGTTCCTGGAGGCGTAATAAAACTGTCAGCACCTACCTCCTCATTGGCCTCACAATGTCTGCCAAGCTCGACGATCAAACAGCCATTTCAAAATCTCTCAAGTCTGGTACCCTGCCCACTTTCACTATGCTCAGAAGCCTTCTGAGTGTAGAGAAAGTGGCCAGGGAGCTAGTATATAGGAACTTTCCAGAACTTTCCAGTTCAGGCAAGTTCAGCCACGCATTTCATTGCGTAGTTTCGTATCCAAGAAATGTCATAAATAAACCGTTTAGGAAACCGTGATAAAACCGAACCATAGAAGCAAAACCGAGAACCGAACCGAACCGAACCGTAGAATTCTCAACGATCCCCATCCCTACTATAAAGTGCTCTGTGGTTTAACATACCTGTACATGAGATGGAATCCACACCGGGACCGAAGTACTCCACAATGGCTCCAGTTCCTCCCTTGACCGTGAGGATACCACCAACCTTGAGAATGATGTCTTTGGGTGATGTCCAGCCATTCAGCTCACCGGTCAGTTTCACACCAATAACCTAGTGGGTCAAACAGAAATGTGAGAAGCTCAATATCAACTATCATATTCAGAAAATAACAGGAATACAATCTGTCATGTCAGTGTGTTGTACGATACTAGCATAGGGGTTTGATGTCCAATTGATGCGGACTCCAGGGATGTGCAAAGTACGCATTAAATAAACTGCCATAATATAAACACTGTATACAGTATATTTAACGCAATGCTTATTCAAATAGTGCTTTATGATTGGACAAGCTCCCATTGCTTAAATGCATATTACATCAGCTTCCATTTCTACAGGTGTCTATTTTGATGATGAATGAATAATTCACATTACTTAAAGTCTGATCAGCCATTTCAAAATCTCTCAAGTCTGGTACCCTGCCCACTTTCACTATGCTCAGAAGCCTTCTGAGTGTTGAGAAAGTGGCCAGGGAGCTAGTATATAGGAACTTTCCAGAACTTTCCAGTTCAGGCAAGTTCAGCCACGCATTCCATTGCGTAGTTTTGTATCCAAGAAATGTCATTAATAAACCGTTTAGGAAACCGTGATAAAACCGAACCATAGAAGCAAAACCGAGAACCGAACCGAACCGAACCGTAGAATTCTCAACGATCCCCATCCCTACTATAAAGTGCTCTGTGGTTTAACATACCTGTACATGAGATGGAATCCACACCGGGACCGAAGTACTCCACAATGGCTCCAGTTCCTCCCTTGACCGTGAGGATACCACCAACCTTGAGAATGATGTCTTTGGGTGATGTCCAGCCATTCAGCTCACCGGTCAGTTTCACACCAATAACCTAGTGGGTCAAACAGAAATGTGAGAAGCTCAATATCAACTATCATATTCAGAAAATAACAGGAATACAATCTGTCATGTCAGTGTGTTGTACGATACTAGCATAGGGGTTTGATGTCCAATTGATGCGGACTCCAGGGATGTGCAAAGTACGCATTAAATAAACTGCCATAATATAAACACTGTATACAGTATATTTAACGCAATGCTTATTCAAATAGTGCTTTATGATTGGACAAGCTCCCATTGCTTAAATGCATATTACATCAGCTTCCATTTCTACAGGTGTCTATTTTGATGATGAATGAATAATTCACATTACTTAAAGTCTGATCAGCCATTTCAAAATCTCTCAAGTCTGGTACCCTGCCCAATTTCACTATGCTCAGAAGCCTTCTGAGTGTTGAGAAAGTGGCCAGGGAGCTAGTATATAGGAACTTTCCAGAACTTTCCAGTTCAGGCAAGTTCAGCCACGCATTCCATTGCGTAGTTTCGTATCCAAGAAATGTCATTAATAAACCGTTTAGGAAACCGTGATAAAACTGCACCATAGAAGCAAAACCCAGAACCGAACCGAACCGAACCGTAGAATTCTCAACGATCCCCATCCCTACTATTAAGTGCTCTGTGGTTTAACATACCTGTACATGAGATGGAATCCACACCGGGACCGAATTACTCCACAATGGCTCCAGTTCCTCCCTTGACCGTGAGGATACCACCAACCTTGAGAATGATGTCTTTGGGTGATGTCCAGCCATTCAGCTCACCGGTCAGTTTCACACCAATAACCTAGTGGGTCAAACAGAAATGTGAGAAGCTCAATATCAACTATCATATTCAGAAAATAACAGGAATACTCCATTACAACTAATCACACATTATTTCAACTCAGCTTTCTTAGTTATACGTTGTTTTGAAAGTAAAATTCTCCGAGGCCAGCACCAGCTGCGTGGCCACTTCAGGGTGCCAGGCAGTGTGCTTACACTTGATCTACAAACACAACACACAGAAATAAAATACAGAACACCTGCCACTTTACACCATGTTAATTTTGTGCATATACATTAATGCGGTCAGCAGGCAGCTGCCTTTGATGTGCAGTTTAATTTTTGGGTACTGTTGTTGAATGACAATCTGTCATGTCAGTGTGTTGTACGATACTAGCATAGGGGTTTGATGTCCAATTGATGCGGACTCCAGGGATGTGCAAAGTACGCATTAAATAAACTGCCATAATATAAACACTGTATACAGTATATTTAACGCAATGCTTATTCAAATAGTGCTTTATGATTGGACAAGCTCCCATTGCTTAAATGCATATTTCATCAGCTTCCATTTCTACAGGTGTCTATTTTGATGACGAATGAATAATTCACATTACTTAAATGCATAAAATTATGCAGGTGCTGATCACAGAATCATTATAATTATTCACATAAAACCAGGTGCATGGTAAAATATAAGTTGTGGTCGAACCATATTCTGTCAAGTGTTATTACTAGTTTCTTTAAATTAAAATAGGATGCCAAACAATTTTACAATTGCCAATATTGGACACCCGGTTTATAAATCCTTGCTGAGATCCTGGTCTACATCATTATAGTAGGGATAACTATTAAGTAGGGATGGGGACCGTGGACCGGTTCATATGTGAAACCGGCCTGAGCATTGCGGTTAACCAGTCAAAAACCGGACCTCTCTCTACACGGTTCGGTTTTCTATGCATGCACAGGGTTCCTGGAGGCGTAATAAAACTGTCAGCACCTACCTCCTCATTGGCCTCACAATGTCTGCCAAGCTCGACGATCAAACAGCCATTTCAAAATCTCTCAAGTCTGGTACCCTGCCCACTTTCACTATGCTCAGAAGTAGGGATGGGGACCGTTGAGAATTCTACGGTTCGGTTCGGTTTTCGGTTTTGCTTCTACGGTTCGGTTTTATCACGGTTTCCTAAACGGTTTATTAATGACATTTCTTGGATACGTAACTACGCAATGGAATGCGTGGCTGAACTTGCCTGAACTTGTAAGTTCCTATATACTAGTTCCCTGGCCAGTTTCTCTATGCTCAGAAGGCTTCTGCGCATAGTGAAAGTGGCCAGAGAACAGGAAGCGCCATTCATCGTGACTTTGAAATGGCTATTTGATCGGCGCACTTGACAGACATTGTGAGGCCAGCAGGAGGCCTCCTGCTGACAGTTTTATTACGCTTCCAGCGTGCATAGAAAACCGAACCGCATGGAGTGAGGTCCGGTTTCAGACCGGTTAACCGCAATGCTCAGGCCGGTATCACATGTGGACCGGTCTCCGGTCCCCATCCCTACTCAGAAGCCTTCTGAGTGTAGAGAAAGTGGCCAGGGAGCTAGTATATAGGAAGTTTCCAGAACTTTCCAGTTCAGGCAAGTTCAGCCACGCATTCCATTGCGTAGTTTCGTATCCAAGAAATGTCATTAATAAACCGTTTAGGAAACCGTGATAAAACTGCACCATAGAAGCAAAACCGAGAACCGAACCGAACCGAACCGTAGAATTCTCAACGATCCCCATCCCTACTATTAAGTGCTCTGTGGTTTAACATACCTGTACATGAGATGGAATCCACACCGGGACCGAAGTACTCCACAATGGCTCCAGTTCCTCCCTTGACTGTGAGGATACCACCAACCTTGAGAATGATGTCTTTGGCAGATGTCCAGCCATTCAGCTCACCGGTCAGTTTCATACCAATAACCTAGTGGGTCAAACAGAAATGTGAGAAGCTCAATATCAACTATCATATTCAGAAAATAACAGGAATACAATCTGTCATGTCAGTGTGTTGTACGATACTAGCATAGGGGTTTGATGTCCAATTGATGCGGACTCCAGGGATGTGCAAAGTACGCATTAAATAAACTGCCATAATATAAACACTGTATACAGTATATTTAACGCAATGCTTATTCAAATAGTGCTTTATGATTGGACAAGCTCCCATTGCTTAAATGCATATTACATCAGCTTCCATTTCTACAGGTGTCTATTTTGATGATGAATGAATAATTCACATTACTTAAAGTCTGATCAGCCATTTCAAAATCTCTCAAGTCTGGTACCCTGCCCACTTTCACTATGCTCAGAAGCCTTCTGAGTGTTGAGAAAGTGGCCAGGGAGCTAGTATATAGGAACTTTCCAGAACTTTCCAGTTCAGGCAAGTTCAGCCACGCATTCCATTGCGTAGTTTCGTATCCAAGAAATGTCATTAATAAACCGTTTAGGAAACCGTGATAAAACTGCACCATAGAAGCAAAACCCAGAACCGAACCGAACCGAACCGTAGAATTCTCAACGATCCCCATCCCTACTATTAAGTGCTCTGTGGTTTAACATACCTGTACATGAGATGGAATCCACACCGGGACCGAAGTACTCCACAATGGCTCCAGTTCCTCCCTTGACCGTGAGGATACCACCAACCTTGAGAATGATGTCTTTGGGTGATGTCCAGCCATTCAGCTCACCGGTCAGTTTCACACCAATAACCTAGTGGGTCAAACAGAAATGTGAGAAGCTCAATATCAACTATCATATTCAGAAAATAACAGGAATACTCCATTACAACTAATCACACATTATTTCAACTCAGCTTTCTTAGTTATACGTTGTTTTGAAAGTAAAATTCTCCGAGGCCAGCACCAGCTGCGTGGCCACTTCAGGGTGCCAGGCAGTGTGCTTACACTTGATCTACAAACACAACACACAGAAATAAAATACAGAACACCTGCCACTTTACACCATGTTAATTTTGTGCATATACATTAATGCGGTCAGCAGGCAGCTGCCTTTGATGTGCAGTTTAATTTTTGGGTACTGTTGTTGAATGACAATCTGTCATGTCAGTGTGTTGTACGATACTAGCATAGGGGTTTGATGTCCAATTGATGCGGACTCCAGGGATGTGCAAAGTACGCATTAAATAAACTGCCATAATATAAACACTGTATACAGTATATTTAACGCAATGCTTATTCAAATAGTGCTTTATGATTGGACAAGCTCCCATTGCTTAAATGCATATTTCATCAGCTTCCATTTCTACAGGTGTCTATTTTGATGACGAATGAATAATTCACATTACTTAAATGCATAAAATTATGCAGGTGCTGATCACAGAATCATTATAATTATTCACATAAAACCAGGTGCATGGTAAAATATAAGTTGTGGTCGAACCATATTCTGTCAAGTGTTATTACTAGTTTCTTTAAATTAAAATAGGATGCCAAACAATTTTACAATTGCCAATATTGGACACCCGGTTTATAAATCCTTGCTGAGATCCTGGTCTACATCATTATAGTAGGGATAACTATTAAGTAGGGATGGGGACCGTGGACCGGTTCATATGTGAAACCGGCCTGAGCATTGCGGTTAACCAGTCAAAAACCGGACCTCTCTCTACACGGTTCGGTTTTCTATGCATGCACAGGGTTCCTGGAGGCGTAATAAAACTGTCAGCACCTACCTCCTCATTGGCCTCACAATGTCTGCCAAGCTCGACGATCAAACAGCCATTTCAAAATCTCTCAAGTCTGGTACCCTGCCCACTTTCACTATGCTCAGAAGTAGGGATGGGGACCGTTGAGAATTCTACGGTTCGGTTCGGTTTTCGGTTTTGCTTCTACGGTTCGGTTTTATCACGGTTTCCTAAACGGTTTATTAATGACATTTCTTGGATACGTAACTACGCAATGGAATGCGTGGCTGAACTTGCCTGAACTTGTAAGTTCCTATATACTAGTTCCCTGGCCAGTTTCTCTATGCTCAGAAGGCTTCTGCGCATAGTGAAAGTGGCCAGAGAACAGGAAGCGCCATTCATCGTGACTTTGAAATGGCTATTTGATCGGCGCACTTGACAGACATTGTGAGGCCAGCAGGAGGCCTCCTGCTGACAGTTTTATTACGCTTCCAGCGTGCATAGAAAACCGAACCGCATGGAGTGAGGTCCGGTTTCAGACCGGTTAACCGCAATGCTCAGGCCGGTATCACATGTGGACCGGTCTCCGGTCCCCATCCCTACTCAGAAGCCTTCTGAGTGTAGAGAAAGTGGCCAGGGAGCTAGTATATAGGAAGTTTCCAGAACTTTCCAGTTCAGGCAAGTTCAGCCACGCATTCCATTGCGTAGTTTCGTATCCAAGAAATGTCATTAATAAACCGTTTAGGAAACCGTGATAAAACTGCACCATAGAAGCAAAACCGAGAACCGAACCGAACCGAACCGTAGAATTCTCAACGATCCCCATCCCTACTATTAAGTGCTCTGTGGTTTAACATACCTGTACATGAGATGGAATCCACACCGGGACCGAAGTACTCCACAATGGCTCCAGTTCCTCCCTTGACTGTGAGGATACCACCAACCTTGAGAATGATGTCTTTGGCAGATGTCCAGCCATTCAGCTCACCGGTCAGTTTCATACCAATAACCTAGTGGGTCAAACAGAAATGTGAGAAGCTCAATATCAACTATCATATTCAGAAAATAACAGGAATACAATCTGTCATGTCAGTGTGTTGTACGATACTAGCATAGGGGTTTGATGTCCAATTGATGCGGACTCCAGGGATGTGCAAAGTACGCATTAAATAAACTGCCATAATATAAACACTGTATACAGTATATTTAACGCAATGCTTATTCAAATAGTGCTTTATGATTGGACAAGCTCCCATTGCTTAAATGCATATTACATCAGCTTCCATTTCTACAGGTGTCTATTTTGATGATGAATGAATAATTCACATTACTTAAAGTCTGATCAGCCATTTCAAAATCTCTCAAGTCTGGTACCCTGCCCACTTTCACTATGCTCAGAAGCCTTCTGAGTGTTGAGAAAGTGGCCAGGGAGCTAGTATATAGGAACTTTCCAGAACTTTCCAGTTCAGGCAAGTTCAGCCACGCATTCCATTGCGTAGTTTCGTATCCAAGAAATGTCATTAATAAACCGTTTAGGAAACCGTGATAAAACCGAACCATAGAAGCAAAACCGAGAACCGAACCGAACCGTAGAATTCTCAACGATCCCCATCCCTACTATTAAGTGCTCTGTGGTTTAACATACCTGTACATGAGATGGAATCCACACCGGGACCGAAGTACTCCACAATGGCTCCAGTTCCTCCCTTGACCGTGAGGATACCACCAACCTTGAGAATGATGTCTTTGGGTGATGTCCAGCCATTCAGCTCACCGGTCAGTTTCACACCAATAACCTAGTGGGTCAAACAGAAATGTGAGAAGCTCAATATCAACTATCATATTCAGAAAATAACAGGAATACAATCTGTCATGTCAGTGTGTTGTACGATACTAGCATAGGGGTTTGATGTCCAATTGATGCGGACTCCAGGGATGTGCAAAGTACGCATTAAATAAACTGCCATAATATAAACACTGTATACAGTATATTTAACGCAATGCTTATTCAAATAGTGCTTTATGATTGGACAAGCTCCCATTGCTTAAATGCATATTACATCAGCTTCCATTTCTACAGGTGTCTATTTTGATGATGAATGAATAATTCACATTACTTAAAGTCTGATCAGCCATTTCAAAATCTCTCAAGTCTGGTACCCTGCCCACTTTCACTATGCTCAGAAGCCTTCTGAGTGTTGAGAAAGTGGCCAGGGAGCTAGTATATAGGAACTTTCCAGAACTTTCCAGTTCAGGCAAGTTCAGCCACGCATTCCATTGCGTAGTTTCGTATCCAAGAAATGTCATTAATAAACCGTTTAGGAAACCGTGATAAAACCGAACCATAGAAGCAAAACCGAGAACCGAACCGAACCGAACCGTAGAATTCTCAACGATCCCCATCCCTACTATTAAGTGCTCTGTGGTTTAACATACCTGTACATGAGATGGAATCCACACCGGGACCGAAGTACTCCACAATGACTCCAGTTCCTCCCTTGACCGTGAGGATACCACCAACCTTGAGAATGATGTCTTTGGGTGATGTCCAGCCATTCAGCTCACCGGTCAGTTTCACACCAATAACCTAGTGGGTCAAACAGAAATGTGAGAAGCTCAATATCAACTATCATATTCAGAAAATAACAGGAATACTCCATTACAACTAATCACACATTATTTCAACTCAGCTTTCTTAGTTATACGTTGTTTTGAAAGTAAAATTCTCCGAGGCCAGCACCAGCTGCGTGGCCACTTCAGGGTGCCAGGCAGTGTGCTTACACTTGATCTACAAACACAACACACAGAAATAAAATACAGAACACCTGCCACTTTACACCATGTTAATTTTGTGCATATACAATAATGCGGTCAGCAGGCAGCTGCCTTTGATGTGCAGTTTAATTTTTGGGTACTGTTGTTGAATGACAATCTGTCATGTCAGTGTGTTGTACGATACTAGCATAGGGGTTTGATGTCCAATTGATGCGGACTCCAGGGATGTGCAAAGTACGCATTAAATAAACTGCCATAATATAAACACTGTATACAGTATATTTAACGCAATGCTTATTCAAATAGTGCTTTATGATTGGACAAGCTCCCATTGCTTAAATGCATATTTCATCAGCTTCCATTTCTACAGGTGTCTATTTTGATGACGAATGAATAATTCACATTACTTAAATGCATAAAATTATGCAGGTGCTGATCACAGAATCATTATAATAATTCACATAAAACCAGGTGCATGGTAAAATATAAGTTGTGGTCGAACCATATTCTATCAAGTGTTATTACTAGTTTCTTTAAATTAAAATAGGATGCCAAACAATTTTACAATTGCCAATATTGGACACCCGGTTTATAAATCCTTGCTGAGATCCTGGTCTACATCATTATAGTAGGGATAACTATCAAGTAGGGATGGGGACCGTGGACCGGTTCATATGTGAAACCTGCCTGAGCATTGCGGTTAACCAGTCAAAAACCGGACCTCTCTCTACACGGTTCGGTTTTCTATGCATGCACAGGGTTCCTGGAGGCGTAATAAAACTGTCAGCACCTACCTCCTCATTGGCCTCACAATGTCTGCCAAGCTCGACGATCAAACAGCCATTTCAAAATCTCTCAAGTCTGGTACCCTGCCCACTTTCACTATGCTCAGAAGCCTTCTGAGTGTAGAGAAAGTGGCCAGGGAGCTAGTATATAGGAACTTTCCAGAACTTTCCAGTTCAGGCAAGTTCAGCCACGCATTCCATTGCGTAGTTTCGTATCCAAGAAATGTCATTAATAAACCGTTTAGGAAACCGTGATAAAACTGCACCATAGAAGCAAAACCGAGAACCGAACCGAACCGAACCGTAGAATTCTCAACGATCCCCATCCCTACTATTAAGTGCTCTGTGGTTTTACATACCTGTACATGAGATGGAATCCACACCGGGACCGAAGTACTCCACAATGGCTCCAGTTCCTCCCTTGACCGTGAGGATACCACCAACCTTGAGAATGATGTCTTTGGGTGATGTCCAGCCATTCAGCTCACCGGTCAGTTTCACACCAATAACCTAGTGGGTCAAACAGAAATGTGAGAAGCTCAATATCAACTATCATATTCAGAAAATAACAGGAATACAATCTGTCATGTCAGTGTGTTGTACGATACTAGCATAGGGGTTTGATGTCCAATTGATGCGGACTCCAGGGATGTGCAAAGTACGCATTAAATAAACTGCCATAATATAAACACTGTATACAGTATATTTAACGCAATGCTTATTCAAATAGTGCTTTATGATTGGACAAGCTCCCATTGCTTAAATGCATATTACATCAGCTTCCATTTCTACAGGTGTCTATTTTGATGATGAATGAATAATTCACATTACTTAAAGTCTGATCAGCCATTTCAAAATCTCTCAAGTCTGGTACCCTGCCCAATTTCACTATGCTCAGAAGCCTTCTGAGTGTTGAGAAAGTGGCCAGGGAGCTAGTATATAGGAACTTTCCAGAACTTTCCAGTTCAGGCAAGTTCAGCCACGCATTCCATTGCGTAGTTTCGTATCCAAGAAATGTCATTAATAAACCGTTTAGGAAACCGTGATAAAACCGAACCATAGAAGCAAAACCGAGAACCGAACCGAACCGAACCGTAGAATTCTCAACGATCCCCATCCTTACTATTAAGTGCTCTGTGGTTTAACATACCTGTACATGAGATGGAATCCACACCGGGACCGAAGTACTCCACAATGGCTCCAGTTCCTCCCTTGACTGTGAGGATACCACCAACCTTGAGAATGATGTCTTTGGCAGATGTCCAGCCATTCAGCTCACCGGTCAGTTTCATACCAATAACCTAGTGGGTCAAACAGAAATGTGAGAAGCTCAATATCAACTATCATATTCAGAAAATAACAGGAATACAATCTGTCATGTCAGTGTGTTGTACGATACTAGCATAGGGGTTTGATGTCCAATTGATGCGGACTCCAGGGATGTGCAAAGTACGCATTAAATAAACTGCCATAATATAAACACTGTATACTAGAGTATATTTAACGCAATGCTTATTCAAATAGTGCTTTATGATTGGACAAGCTCCCATTGCTTAAATGCATATTACATCAGCTTCCATTTCTACAGGTGTCTATTTTGATGATGAATGAATAATTCACATTACTTAAAGTCTGATCAGCCATTTCAAAATCTCTCAAGTCTGGTACCCTGCCCACTTTCACTATGCTCAGAAGCCTTCTGAGTGTTGAGAAAGTGGCCAGGGAGCTAGTATATAGGAACTTTCCAGAACTTTCCAGTTCAGGCAAGTTCAGCCACGCATTCCATTGCGTAGTTTCGTATCCAAGAAATGTCATTAATAAACCGTTTAGGAAACCGTGATAAAACCGAACCATAGAAGCAAAACCGAGAACCGAACCGAACCGTAGAATTCTCAACGATCCCCATCCCTACTATTAAGTGCTCTGTGGTTTAACATACCTGTACATGAGATGGAATCCACACCGGGACCGAAGTACTCCACAATGGCTCCAGTTCCTCCCTTGACCGTGAGGATACCACCAACCTTGAGAATGATGTCTTTGGGTGATGTCCAGCCATTCAGCTCACCGGTCAGTTTCACACCAATAACCTAGTGGGTCAAACAGAAATGTGAGAAGCTCAATATCAACTATCATATTCAGAAAATAACAGGAATACAATCTGTCATGTCAGTGTGTTGTACGATACTAGCATAGGGGTTTGATGTCCAATTGATGCGGACTCCAGGGATGTGCAAAGTACGCATTAAATAAACTGCCATAATATAAACACTGTATACAGTATATTTAACGCAATGCTTATTCAAATAGTGCTTTATGATTGGACAAGCTCCCATTGCTTAAATGCATATTACATCAGCTTCCATTTCTACAGGTGTCTATTTTGATTGATGAATGAATAATTCACATTACTTAAAGTCTGATCAGCCATTTCAAAATCTCTCAAGTCTGGTACCCTGCCCACTTTCACTATGCTCAGAAGCCTTCTGAGTGTTGAGAAAGTGGCCAGGGAGCTAGTATATAGGAACTTTCCAGAACTTTCCAGTTCAGGCAAGTTCAGCCACGCATTCCATTGCGTAGTTTCGTATCCAAGAAATGTCATTAATAAACCGTTTAGGAAACCGTGATAAAACCGAACCATAGAAGCAAAACCGAGAACCGAACCGAACCGAACCGTAGAATTCTCAACGATCCCCATCCCTACTATTAAGTGCTCTGTGGTTTAACATACCTGTACATGAGATGGAATCCACACCGGGACCGAAGTACTCCACAATGACTCCAGTTCCTCCCTTGACCGTGAGGATACCACCAACCTTGAGAATGATGTCTTTGGGTGATGTCCAGCCATTCAGCTCACCGGTCAGTTTCACACCAATAACCTAGTGGGTCAAACAGAAATGTGAGAAGCTCAATATCAACTATCATATTCAGAAAATAACAGGAATACTCCATTACAACTAATCACACATTATTTCAACTCAGCTTTCTTAGTTATACGTTGTTTTGAAAGTAAAATTCTCCGAGGCCAGCACCAGCTGCGTGGCCACTTCAGGGTGCCAGGCAGTGTGCTTACACTTGATCTACAAACACAACACACAGAAATAAAATACAGAACACCTGCCACTTTACACCATGTTAATTTTGTGCATATACAATAATGCGGTCAGCAGGCAGCTGCCTTTGATGTGCAGTTTAATTTTTGGGTACTGTTGTTGAATGACAATCTGTCATGTCAGTGTGTTGTACGATACTAGCATAGGGGTTTGATGTCCAATTGATGCGGACTCCAGGGATGTGCAAAGTACGCATTAAATAAACTGCCATAATATAAACACTGTATACAGTATATTTAACGCAATGCTTATTCAAATAGTGCTTTATGATTGGACAAGCTCCCATTGCTTAAATGCATATTTCATCAGCTTCCATTTCTACAGGTGTCTATTTTGATGACGAATGAATAATTCACATTACTTAAATGCATAAAATTATGCAGGTGCTGATCACAGAATCATTATAATTATTCACATAAAACCAGGTGCATGGTAAAATATAAGTTGTGGTCGAACCATATTCTATCAAGTGTTATTACTAGTTTCTTTAAATTAAAATAGGATGCCAAACAATTTTACAATTGCCAATATTGGACACCCGGTTTATAAATCCTTGCTGAGATCCTGGTCTACATCATTATAGTAGGGATAACTATCAAGTAGGGATGGGGACCGTGGACCGGTTCATATGTGAAACCTGCCTGAGCATTGCGGTTAACCGGTCAAAAACCGGACCTCTCTCTACACGGTTCGGTTTTCTATGCATGCACAGGGTTCCTGGAGGCGTAATAAAACTGTCAGCACCTACCTCCTCATTGGCCTCACAATGTCTGCCAAGCTCGACGATCAAACAGCCATTTCAAAATCTCTCAAGTCTGGTACCCTGCCCACTTTCACTATGCTCAGAAGCCTTCTGAGTGTAGAGAAAGTGGCCAGGGAGCTAGTATATAGGAACTTTCCAGAACTTTCCAGTTCAGGCAAGTTCAGCCACGCATTCCATTGCGTAGTTTCGTATCCAAGAAATGTCATTAATAAACCGTTTAGGAAACCGTGATAAAACTGCACCATAGAAGCAAAACCGAGAACCGAACCGAACCGAACCGTAGAATTCTCAACGATCCCCATCCCTACTATTAAGTGCTCTGTGGTTTTACATACCTGTACATGAGATGGAATCCACACCGGGACCGAAGTACTCCACAATGGCTCCAGTTCCTCCCTTGACCGTGAGGATACCACCAACCTTGAGAATGATGTCTTTGGGTGATGTCCAGCCATTCAGCTCACCGGTCAGTTTCACACCAATAACCTAGTGGGTCAAACAGAAATGTGAGAAGCTCAATATCAACTATCATATTCAGAAAATAACAGGAATACAATCTGTCATGTCAGTGTGTTGTACGATACTAGCATAGGGGTTTGATGTCCAATTGATGCGGACTCCAGGGATGTGCAAAGTACGCATTAAATAAACTGCCATAATATAAACACTGTATACAGTATATTTAACGCAATGCTTATTCAAATAGTGCTTTATGATTGGACAAGCTCCCATTGCTTAAATGCATATTACATCAGCTTCCATTTCTACAGGTGTCTATTTTGATGATGAATGAATAATTCACATTACTTAAAGTCTGATCAGCCATTTCAAAATCTCTCAAGTCTGGTACCCTGCCCAATTTCACTATGCTCAGAAGCCTTCTGAGTGTTGAGAAAGTGGCCAGGGAGCTAGTATATAGGAACTTTCCAGAACTTTCCAGTTCAGGCAAGTTCAGCCACGCATTCCATTGCGTAGTTTCGTATCCAAGAAATGTCATTAATAAACCGTTTAGGAAACCATGATAAAACCGAACCATAGAAGCAAAACCGAGAACCGAACCGAACCGAACCGTAGAATTCTCAACGATCCCCATCCCTACTATTAAGTGCTCTGTGGTTTAACATACCTGTACATGAGATGGAATCCACACCGGGACCGAAGTACTCCACAATGGCTCCAGTTCCTCCCTTGACCGTGAGGATACCACCAACCTTGAGAATGATGTCTTTGGGTGATGTCCAGCCATTCAGCTCACCGGTCAGTTTCACACCAATAACCTAGTGGGTCAAACAGAAATGTGAGAAGCTCAATATCAACTATCATATTCAGAAAATAACAGGAATACTCCATTACAACTAATCACACATTATTTCAACTCAGCTTTCTTAGTTATACGTTGTTTTGAAAGTAAAATTCTCCGAGGCCAGCACCAGCTGCGTGGCCACTTCAGGGTGCCAGGCAGTGTGCTTACACTTGATCTACAAACACAACACACAGAAATAAAATACAGAACACCTGCCACTTTACACCATGTTAATTTTGTGCATATACAATAATGCGGTCAGCAGGCAGCTGCCTTTGATGTGCAGTTTAATTTTTGGGTACTGTTGTTGAATGACAATCTGTCATGTCAGTGTGTTGTACGATACTAGCATAGGGGTTTGATGTCCAATTGATGCGGACTCCAGGGATGTGCAAAGTACGCATTAAATAAACTGCCATAATATAAACACTGTATACAGTATATTTAACGCAATGCTTATTCAAATAGTGCTTTATGATTGGACAAGCTCCCATTGCTTAAATGCATATTTCATCAGCTTCCATTTCTACAGGTGTCTATTTTGATGACGAATGAATAATTCACATTACTTAAATGCATAAAATTATGCAGGTGCTGATCACAGAATCATTATAATTATTCACATAAAACCAGGTGCATGGTAAAATATAAGTTGTGGTCGAACCATATTCTGTCAAGTGTTATTACTAGTTTCTTTAAATTAAAATAGGATGCCAAACAATTTTACAATTGCCAATATTGGACACCCGGTTTATAAATCCTTGCTGAGATCCTGGTCTACATCATTATAGTAGGGATAACTATCAAGTAGGGATGGGGACCGTGGACCGGTTCATATGTGAAACCTGCCTGAGCATTGCGGTTAACCAGTCAAAAACCGGACCTCTCTCTACACGGTTCGGTTTTCTATGCATGCACAGGGTTCCTGGAGGCGTAATAAAACTGTCAGCACCTACCTCCTCATTGGCCTCACAATGTCTGCCAAGCTCGACGATCAAACAGCCATTTCAAAATCTCTCAAGTCTGGTACCCTGCCCACTTTCACTATGCTCAGAAGCCTTCTGAGTGTAGAGAAAGTGGCCAGGGAGCTAGTATATAGGAACTTTCCAGAACTTTCCAGTTCAGGCAAGTTCAGCCACGCATTCCATTGCGTAGTTTCGTATCCAAGAAATGTCATTAATAAACCGTTTAGGAAACCGTGATAAAACTGCACCATAGAAGCAAAACCGAGAACCGAACCGAACCGAACCGTAGAATTCTCAACGATCCCCATCCCTACTATTAAGTGCTCTGTGGTTTTACATACCTGTACATGAGATGGAATCCACACCGGGACCGAAGTACTCCACAATGGCTCCAGTTCCTCCCTTGACCGTGAGGATACCACCAACCTTGAGAATGATGTCTTTGGATGTCCAGCCATTCAGCTCACCGGTCAGTTTCACACCAATAACCTAGTGGGTCAAACAGAAATGTGAGAAGCTCAATATCAACTATCATATTCAGAAAATAACAGGAATACTCCATTACAACTAATCACACATTATTTCAACTCAGCTTTCTTAGTTATACGTTGTTTTGAAAGTAAAATTCTCCGAGGCCAGCACCAGCTGCGTGGCCACTTCAGGGTGCCAGGCAGTGTGCTTACACTTGATCTACAAACACAACACACAGAAATAAAATACAGAACACCTGCCACTTTACACCATGTTAATTTTGTGCATATACAATAATGCGGTCAGCAGGCAGCTGCCTTTGATGTGCAGTTTAATTTTTGGGTACTGTTGTTGAATGACAATCTGTCATGTCAGTGTGTTGTACGATACTAGCATAGGGGTTTGATGTCCAATTGATGCGGACTCCAGGGATGTGCAAAGTACGCATTAAATAAACTGCCATAATATAAACACTGTATACAGTATATTTAACGCAATGCTTATTCAAATAGTGCTTTATGATTGGACAAGCTCCCATTGCTTAAATGCATGTTTCATCAGCTTCCATTTCTACAGGTGTCTATTTTGATGACGAATGAATAATTCACATTACTTAAATGCATAAAATTATGCAGGTGCTGATCACAGAATCATTATAATTATTCACATAAAACCAGGTGCATGGTAAAATATAAGTTGTGGTCGAACCATATTCTGTCAAGTGTTATTACTAGTTTCTTTAAATTAAAATAGGATGCCAAACAATTTTACAATTGCCAATATTGGACACCCGGTTTATAAATCCTTGCTGAGATCCTGGTCTACATCATTATAGTAGGGATAACTATCAAGTAGGGATGGGGACCGTGGACCGGTTCATATGTGAAACCTGCCTGAGCATTGCGGTTAACCAGTCAAAAACCGGACCTCTCTCTACACGGTTCGGTTTTCTATGCATGCACAGGGTTCCTGGAGGCGTAATAAAACTGTCAGCACCTACCTCCTCATTGGCCTCACAATGTCTGCCAAGCTCGACGATCAAACAGCCATTTCAAAATCTCTCAAGTCTGGTACCCTGCCCACTTTCACTATGCTCAGAAGCCTTCTGAGTGTAGAGAAAGTGGCCAGGGAGCTAGTATATAGGAACTTTCCAGAACTTTCCAGTTCAGGCAAGTTCAGCCACGCATTCCATTGCGTAGTTTCGTATCCAAGAAATGTCATTAATAAACCGTTTAGGAAACCGTGATAAAACTGCACAATAGAAGCAAAACCGAGAACCGAACCGAACCGAACCGTAGAATTCTCAACGATCCCCATCCCTACTATTAAGTGCTCTGTGGTTTTACATACCTGTACATGAGATGGAATCCACACCGGGACCGAAGTACTCCACAATGGCTCCAGTTCCTCCCTTGACCGTGAGGATACCACCAACCTTGAGAATGATGTCTTTGGGTGATGTCCAGCCATTCAGCTCACCGGTCAGTTTCACACCAATAACCTAGTGGGTCAAACAGAAATGTGAGAAGCTCAATATCAACTATCATATTCAGAAAATAACAGGAATACAATCTGTCATGTCAGTGTGTTGTACGATACTAGCATAGGGGTTTGATGTCCAATTGATGCGGACTCCAGGGATGTGCAAAGTACGCATTAAATAAACTGCCATAATATAAACACTGTATACAGTATATTTAACGCAATGCTTATTCAAATAGTGCTTTATGATTGGACAAGCTCCCATTGCTTAAATGCATATTACATCAGCTTCCATTTCTACAGGTGTCTATTTTGATGATGAATGAATAATTCACATTACTTAAAGTCTGATCAGCCATTTCAAAATCTCTCAAGTCTGGTACCCTGCCCAATTTCACTATGCTCAGAAGCCTTCTGAGTGTTGAGAAAGTGGCCAGGGAGCTAGTATATAGGAACTTTCCAGAACTTTCCAGTTCAGGCAAGTTCAGCCACGCATTCCATTGCGTAGTTTCGTATCCAAGAAATGTCATTAATAAACCGTTTAGGAAACCATGATAAAACCGAACCATAGAAGCAAAACCGAGAACCGAACCGAACCGAACCGTAGAATTCTCAACGATCCCCATCCCTACTATTAAGTGCTCTGTGGTTTAACATACCTGTACATGAGATGGAATCCACACCGGGACCGAAGTACTCCACAATGGCTCCAGTTCCTCCCTTGACCGTGAGGATACCACCAACCTTGAGAATGATGTCTTTGGGTGATGTCCAGCCATTCAGCTCACCGGTCAGTTTCACACCAATAACCTAGTGGGTCAAACAGAAATGTGAGAAGCTCAATATCAACTATCATATTCAGAAAATAACAGGAATACTCCATTACAACTAATCACACATTATTTCAACTCAGCTTTCTTAGTTATACGTTGTTTTGAAAGTAAAATTCTCCGAGGCCAGCACCAGCTGCGTGGCCACTTCAGGGTGCCAGGCAGTGTGCTTACACTTGATCTACAAACACAACACACAGAAATAAAATACAGAACACCTGCCACTTTACACCATGTTAATTTTGTGCATATACAATAATGCGGTCAGCAGGCAGCTGCCTTTGATGTGCAGTTTAATTTTTGGGTACTGTTGTTGAATGACAATCTGTCATGTCAGTGTGTTGTACGATACTAGCATAGGGGTTTGATGTCCAATTGATGCGGACTCCAGGGATGTGCAAAGTACGCATTAAATAAACTGCCATAATATAAACACTGTATACAGTATATTTAACGCAATGCTTATTCAAATAGTGCTTTATGATTGGACAAGCTCCCATTGCTTAAATGCATATTTCATCAGCTTCCATTTCTACAGGTGTCTATTTTGATGACGAATGAATAATTCACATTACTTAAATGCATAAAATTATGCAGGTGCTGATCACAGAATCATTATAATTATTCACATAAAACCAGGTGCATGGTAAAATATAAGTTGTGGTCGATCCATATTCTATCAAGTGTTATTACTAGTTTCTTTAAATTAAAATAGGATGCCAAACAATTTTACAATTGCCAATATTGGACACCCGGTTTATAAATCCTTGCTGAGATCCTGGTCTACATCATTATAGTAGGGATAACTATCAAGTAGGGATGGGGACCGTGGACCGGTTCATATGTGAAACCTGCCTGAGCATTGCGGTTAACCAGTCAAAAACCGGACCTCTCTCTACACGGTTCGGTTTTCTATGCATGCACAGGGTTCCTGGAGGCGTAATAAAACTGTCAGCACCTACCTCCTCATTGGCCTCACAATGTCTGCCAAGCTCGACGATCAAACAGCCATTTCAAAATCTCTCAAGTCTGGTACCCTGCCCACTTTCACTATGCTCAGAAGCCTTCTGAGTGTAGAGAAAGTGGCCAGGGAGCTAGTATATAGGAACTTTCCAGAACTTTCCAGTTCAGGCAAGTTCAGCCACGCATTCCATTGCGTAGTTTCGTATCCAAGAAATGTCATTAATAAACCGTTTAGGAAACCGTGATAAAACTGCACCATAGAAGCAAAACCGAGAACCGAACCGAACCGAACCGTAGAATTCTCAACGATCCCCATCCCTACTATTAAGTGCTCTGTGGTTTTACATACCTGTACATGAGATGGAATCCACACCGGGACCGAAGTACTCCACAATGGCTCCAGTTCCTCCCTTGACCGTGAGGATACCACCAACCTTGAGAATGATGTCTTTGGGTGATGTCCAGCCATTCAGCTCACCGGTCAGTTTCACACCAATAACCTAGTGGGTCAAACAGAAATGTGAGAAGCTCAATATCAACTATCATATTCAGAAAATAACAGGAATACAATCTGTCATGTCAGTGTGTTGTACGATACTAGCATAGGGGTTTGATGTCCAATTGATGCGGACTCCAGGGATGTGCAAAGTACGCATTAAATAAACTGCCATAATATAAACACTGTATACAGTATATTTAACGCAATGCTTATTCAAATAGTGCTTTATGATTGGACAAGCTCCCATTGCTTAAATGCATATTACATCAGCTTCCATTTCTACAGGTGTCTATTTTGATGATGAATGAATAATTCACATTACTTAAAGTCTGATCAGCCATTTCAAAATCTCTCAAGTCTGGTACCCTGCCCAATTTCACTATGCTCAGAAGCCTTCTGAGTGTTGAGAAAGTGGCCAGGGAGCTAGTATATAGGAACTTTCCAGAACTTTCCAGTTCAGGCAAGTTCAGCCACGCATTCCATTGCGTAGTTTCGTATCCAAGAAATGTCATTAATAAACCGTTTAGGAAACCATGATAAAACCGAACCATAGAAGCAAAACCGAGAACCGAACCGAACCGAACCGTAGAATTCTCAACGATCCCCATCCCTACTATTAAGTGCTCTGTGGTTTAACATACCTGTACATGAGATGGAATCCACACCGGGACCGAAGTACTCCACAATGGCTCCAGTTCCTCCCTTGACCGTGAGGATACCACCAACCTTGAGAATGATGTCTTTGGGTGATGTCCAGCCATTCAGCTCACCGGTCAGTTTCACACCAATAACCTAGTGGGTCAAACAGAAATGTGAGAAGCTCAATATCAACTATCATATTCAGAAAATAACAGGAATACTCCATTACAACTAATCACACATTATTTCAACTCAGCTTTCTTAGTTATACGTTGTTTTGAAAGTAAAATTCTCCGAGGCCAGCACCAGCTGCGTGGCCACTTCAGGGTGCCAGGCAGTGTGCTTACACTTGATCTACAAACACAACACACAGAAATAAAATACAGAACACCTGCCACTTTACACCATGTTAATTTTGTGCATATACAATAATGCGGTCAGCAGGCAGCTGCCTTTGATGTGCAGTTTAATTTTTGGGTACTGTTGTTGAATGACAATCTGTCATGTCAGTGTGTTGTACGATACTAGCATAGGGGTTTGATGTCCAATTGATGCGGACTCCAGGGATGTGCAAAGTACGCATTAAATAAACTGCCATAATATAAACACTGTATACAGTATATTTAACGCAATGCTTATTCAAATAGTGCTTTATGATTGGACAAGCTCCCATTGCTTAAATGCATATTTCATCAGCTTCCATTTCTACAGGTGTCTATTTTGATGACGAATGAATAATTCACATTACTTAAATGCATAAAATTATGCAGGTGCTGATCACAGAATCATTATAATTATTCACATAAAACCAGGTGCATGGTAAAATATAAGTTGTGGTCGAACCATATTCTGTCAAGTGTTATTACTAGTTTCTTTAAATTAAAATAGGATGCCAAACAATTTTACAATTGCCAATATTGGACACCCGGTTTATAAATCCTTGCTGAGATCCTGGTCTACATCATTATAGTAGGGATAACTATCAAGTAGGGATGGGGACCGTGGACCGGTTCATATGTGAAACCTGCCTGAGCATTGCGGTTAACCAGTCAAAAACCGGACCTCTCTCTACACGGTTCGGTTTTCTATGCATGCACAGGGTTCCTGGAGGCGTAATAAAACTGTCAGCACCTACCTCCTCATTGGCCTCACAATGTCTGCCAAGCTCGACGATCAAACAGCCATTTCAAAATCTCTCAAGTCTGGTACCCTGCCCACTTTCACTATGCTCAGAAGCCTTCTGAGTGTAGAGAAAGTGGCCAGGGAGCTAGTATATAGGAACTTTCCAGAACTTTCCAGTTCAGGCAAGTTCAGCCACGCATTCCATTGCGTAGTTTCGTATCCAAGAAATGTCATTAATAAACCGTTTAGGAAACCGTGATAAAACTGCACCATAGAAGCAAAACCGAGAACCGAACCGAACCGAACCGTAGAATTCTCAACGATCCCCATCCCTACTATTAAGTGCTCTGTGGTTTTACATACCTGTACATGAGATGGAATCCACACCGGGACCGAAGTACTCCACAATGGCTCCAGTTCCTCCCTTGACCGTGAGGATACCACCAACCTTGAGAATGATGTCTTTGGATGTCCAGCCATTCAGCTCACCGGTCAGTTTCACACCAATAACCTAGTGGGTCAAACAGAAATGTGAGAAGCTCAATATCAACTATCATATTCAGAAAATAACAGGAATACAATCTGTCATGTTAGTGTGTTGTACGATACTAGCATAGGGGTTTGATGTCCAATTGATGCGGACTCCAGGGATGTGCAAAGTACGCATTAAATAAACTGCCATAATATAAACACTGTATACAGTATATTTAACGCAATGCTTATTCAAATAGTGCTTTATGATTGGACAAGCTCCCATTGCTTAAATGCATATTACATCAGCTTCCATTTCTACAGGTGTCTATTTTGATGATGAATGAATAATTCACATTACTTAAAGTCTGATCAGCCATTTCAAAATCTCTCAAGTCTGGTACCCTGCCCAATTTCACTATGCTCAGAAGCCTTCTGAGTGTTGAGAAAGTGGCCAGGGAGCTAGTATATAGGAACTTTCCAGAACTTTCCAGTTCAGGCAAGTTCAGCCACGCATTCCATTGCGTAGTTTCGTATCCAAGAAATGTCATTAATAAACCGTTTAGGAAACCATGATAAAACCGAACCATAGAAGCAAAACCGAGAACCGAACCGAACCGAACCGTAGAATTCTCAACGATCCCCATCCCTACTATTAAGTGCTCTGTGGTTTAACATACCTGTACATGAGATGGAATCCACACCGGGACCGAAGTACTCCACAATGGCTCCAGTTCCTCCCTTGACCGTGAGGATACCACCAACCTTGAGAATGATGTCTTTGGGTGATGTCCAGCCATTCAGCTGACCGGTCAGTTTCACACCAATAACCTAGTGGGTCAAACAGAAATGTGAGAAGCTCAATATCAACTATCATATTCAGAAAATAACAGGAATACTCCATTACAACTAATCACACATTATTTCAACTCAGCTTTCTTAGTTATACGTTGTTTTGAAAGTAAAATTCTCCGAGGCCAGCACCAGCTGCGTGGCCACTTCAGGGTGCCAGGCAGTGTGCTTACACTTGATCTACAAACACAACACACAGAAATAAAATACAGAACACCTGCCACTTTACACCATGTTAATTTTGTGCATATACAATAATGCGGTCAGCAGGCAGCTGCCTTTGATGTGCAGTTTAATTTTTGGGTACTGTTGTTGAATGACAATCTGTCATGTCAGTGTGTTGTACGATACTAGCATAGGGGTTTGATGTCCAATTGATGCGGACTCCAGGGATGTGCAAAGTACGCATTAAATAAACTGCCATAATATAAACACTGTATACAGTATATTTAACGCAATGCTTATTCAAATAGTGCTTTATGATTGGACAAGCTCCCATTGCTTAAATGCATGTTTCATCAGCTTCCATTTCTACAGGTGTCTATTTTGATGACGAATGAATAATTCACATTACTTAAATGCATAAAATTATGCAGGTGCTGATCACAGAATCATTATAATTATTCACATAAAACCAGGTGCATGGTAAAATATAAGTTGTGGTCGAACCATATTCTGTCAAGTGTTATTACTAGTTTCTTTAAATTAAAATAGGATGCCAAACAATTTTACAATTGCCAATATTGGACACCCGGTTTATAAATCCTTGCTGAGATCCTGGTCTACATCATTATAGTAGGGATAACTATCAAGTAGGGATGGGGACCGTGGACCGGTTCATATGTGAAACCTGCCTGAGCATTGCGGTTAACCGGTCAAAAACCGGACCTCTCTCTACACGGTTCGGTTTTCTATGCATGCACAGGGTTCCTGGAGGCGTAATAAAACTGTCAGCACCTACCTCCTCATTGGCCTCACAATGTCTGCCAAGCTCGACGATCAAACAGCCATTTCAAAATCTCTCAAGTCTGGTACCCTGCCCACTTTCACTATGCTCAGAAGCCTTCTGAGTGTAGAGAAAGTGGCCAGGGAGCTAGTATATAGGAACTTTCCAGAACTTTCCAGTTCAGGCAAGTTCAGCCACGCATTCCATTGCGTAGTTTCGTATCCAAGAAATGTCATTAATAAACCGTTTAGGAAACCGTGATAAAACTGCACCATAGAAGCAAAACCGAGAACCGAACCGAACCGAACCGTAGAATTCTCAACGATCCCCATCCCTACTATTAAGTGCTCTGTGGTTTTACATACCTGTACATGAGATGGAATCCACACCGGGACCGAAGTACTCCACAATGGCTCCAGTTCCTCCCTTGACCGTGAGGATACCACCAACCTTGAGAATGATGTCTTTGGGTGATGTCCAGCCATTCAGCTCACCGGTCAGTTTCACACCAATAACCTAGTGGGTCAAACAGAAATGTGAGAAGCTCAATATCAACTATCATATTCAGAAAATAACAGGAATACTCCATTACAACTAATCACACATTATTTCAACTCAGCTTTCTTAGTTATACGTTGTTTTGAAAGTAAAATTCTCCGAGGCCAGCACCAGCTGCGTGGCCACTTCAGGGTGCCAGGCAGTGTGCTTACACTTGATCTACAAACACAACACACAGAAATAAAATACAGAACACCTGCCACTTTACACCATGTTAATTTTGTGCATATACAATAATGCGGTCAGCAGGCAGCTGCCTTTGATGTGCAGTTTAATTTTTGGGTACTGTTGTTGAATGACAATCTGTCATGTCAGTGTGTTGTACGATACTAGCATAGGGGTTTGATGTCCAATTGATGCGGACTCCAGGGATGTGCAAAGTACGCATTAAATAAACTGCCATAATATAAACACTGTATACAGTATATTTAACGCAATGCTTATTCAAATAGTGCTTTATGATTGGACAAGCTCCCATTGCTTAAATGCATGTTTCATCAGCTTCCATTTCTACAGGTGTCTATTTTGATGACGAATGAATAATTCACATTACTTAAATGCATAAAATTATGCAGGTGCTGATCACAGAATCATTATAATTATTCACATAAAACCAGGTGCATGGTAAAATATAAGTTGTGGTCGAACCATATTCTGTCAAGTGTTATTACTAGTTTCTTTAAATTAAAATAGGATGCCAAACAATTTTACAATTGCCAATATTGGACACCCGGTTTATAAATCCTTGCTGAGATCCTGGTCTACATCATTATAGTAGGGATAACTATCAAGTAGGGATGGGGACCGTGGACCGGTTCATATGTGAAACCTGCCTGAGCATTGCGGTTAACCAGTCAAAAACCGGACCTCTCTCTACACGGTTCGGTTTTCTATGCATGCACAGGGTTCCTGGAGGCGTAATAAAACTGTCAGCACCTACCTCCTCATTGGCCTCACAATGTCTGCCAAGCTCGACGATCAAACAGCCATTTCAAAATCTCTCAAGTCTGGTACCCTGCCCACTTTCACTATGCTCAGAAGCCTTCTGAGTGTAGAGAAAGTGGCCAGGGAGCTAGTATATAGGAACTTTCCAGAACTTTCCAGTTCAGGCAAGTTCAGCCACGCATTCCATTGCGTAGTTTCGTATCCAAGAAATGTCATTAATAAACCGTTTAGGAAACCGTGATAAAACTGCACAATAGAAGCAAAACCGAGAACCGAACCGAACCGAACCGTAGAATTCTCAACGATCCCCATCCCTACTATTAAGTGCTCTGTGGTTTTACATACCTGTACATGAGATGGAATCCACACCGGGACCGAAGTACTCCACAATGGCTCCAGTTCCTCCCTTGACCGTGAGGATACCACCAACCTTGAGAATGATGTCTTTGGGTGATGTCCAGCCATTCAGCTCACCGGTCAGTTTCACACCAATAACCTAGTGGGTCAAACAGAAATGTGAGAAGCTCAATATCAACTATCATATTCAGAAAATAACAGGAATACAATCTGTCATGTCAGTGTGTTGTACGATACTAGCATAGGGGTTTGATGTCCAATTGATGCGGACTCCAGGGATGTGCAAAGTACGCATTAAATAAACTGCCATAATATAAACACTGTATACAGTATATTTAACGCAATGCTTATTCAAATAGTGCTTTATGATTGGACAAGCTCCCATTGCTTAAATGCATATTACATCAGCTTCCATTTCTACAGGTGTCTATTTTGATGATGAATGAATAATTCACATTACTTAAAGTCTGATCAGCCATTTCAAAATCTCTCAAGTCTGGTACCCTGCCCAATTTCACTATGCTCAGAAGCCTTCTGAGTGTTGAGAAAGTGGCCAGGGAGCTAGTATATAGGAACTTTCCAGAACTTTCCAGTTCAGGCAAGTTCAGCCACGCATTCCATTGCGTAGTTTCGTATCCAAGAAATGTCATTAATAAACCGTTTAGGAAACCATGATAAAACCGAACCATAGAAGCAAAACCGAGAACCGAACCGAACCGAACCGTAGAATTCTCAACGATCCCCATCCCTACTATTAAGTGCTCTGTGGTTTAACATACCTGTACATGAGATGGAATCCACACCGGGACCGAAGTACTCCACAATGAACCGTAGAATTCTCAACGATCCCCATCCCTACTATTAAGTGCTCTGTGGTTTAACATACCTGTACATGAGATGGAATCCACACCGGGACCGAAGTACTCCACAATGGCTCCAGTTCCTCCCTTGACCGTGAGAATACCACCAACCTTGAGAATGATGTCTTTGGGTGATGTCCAGCCATTCAGCTCACCGGTCAGTTTCACACCAATAACCTAGTGGGTCAAACAGAAATGTGAGAAGCTCAATATCAACTATCATATTCAGAAAATAACAGGAATACAATCTGTCATGTCAGTGTGTTGTACGATACTAGCATAGTGCTTTATGATTGGACAAGCTCCCATTGCTTAAATGCATATTACATCAGCTTCCATTTCTACAGGTGTCTATTTTGATGATGAATGAATAATTCACATTACTTAAAGTCTGATCAGCCATTTCAAAATCTCTCAAGTCTGGTACCCTGCCCAATTTCACTATGCTCAGAAGCCTTCTGAGTGTTGAGAAAGTGGCCAGGGAGCTAGTATATAGGAACTTTCCAGAACTTTCCAGTTCAGGCAAGTTCAGCCACGCATTCCATTGCGTAGTTTCGTATCCAAGAAATGTCATTAATAAACCGTTTAGGAAACCATGATAAAACCGAACCATAGAAGCAAAACCGAGAACCGAACCGAACCGAACCGTAGAATTCTCAACGATCCCCATCCCTACTATTAAGTGCTCTGTGGTTTAACATACCTGTACATGAGATGGAATCCACACCGGGACCGAAGTACTCCACAATGACTCCAGTTCCTCCCTTGACCGTGAGGATACCACCAACCTTGAGAATGATGTCTTTGGGTGATGTCCAGCCATTCAGCTCACCGGTCAGTTTCACACCAATAACCTAGTGGGTCAAACAGAAATGTGAGAAGCTCAATATCAACTATCATATTCAGAAAATAACAGGAATACAATCTGTCATGTCAGTGTGTTGTACGATACTAGCATAGGGGTTTGATGTCCAATTGATGCGGACTCCAGGGATGTGCAAAGTACGCATTAAATAAACTGCCATAATATAAACACTGTATACAGTATATTTAACGCAATGCTTATTCAAATAGTGCTTTATGATTGGACAAGCTCCCATTGCTTAAATGCATATTACATCAGCTTCCATTTCTACAGGTGTCTATTTTGATGATGAATGAATAATTCACATTACTTAAAGTCTGATCAGCCATTTCAAAATCTCTCAAGTCTGGTACCCTGCCCACTTTCACTATGCTCAGAAGCCTTCTGAGTGTTGAGAAAGTGGCCAGGGAGCTAGTATATAGGAACTTTCCATAACTTTCCAGTTCAGGCAAGTTCAGCCACGCATTCCATTGCGTAGTTTCGTATCCAAGAAATGTCATTAATAAACCGTTTAGGAAACCGTGATAAAACTGCACAATAGAAGCAAAACCGAGAACCGAACCGAACCGAACCGTAGAATTCTCAACGATCCCCATCCCTACTATTAAGTGCTCTGTGGTTTTACATACCTGTACATGAGATGGAATCCACACCGGGACCGAAGTACTCCACAATGGCTCCAGTTCCTCCCTTGACCGTGAGGATACCACCAACCTTGAGAATGATGTCTTTGGGTGATGTCCAGCCATTCAGCTCACCGGTCAGTTTCACACCAATAACCTAGTGGGTCAAACAGAAATGTGAGAAGCTCAATATCAACTATCATATTCAGAAAATAACAGGAATACAATCTGTCATGTCAGTGTGTTGTACGATACTAGCATAGGGGTTTGATGTCCAATTGATGCGGACTCCAGGGATGTGCAAAGTACGCATTAAATAAACTGCCATAATATAAACACTGTATACAGTATATTTAACGCAATGCTTATTCAAATAGTGCTTTATGATTGGACAAGCTCCCATTGCTTAAATGCATATTACATCAGCTTCCATTTCTACAGGTGTCTATTTTGATGATGAATGAATAATTCACATTACTTAAAGTCTGATCAGCCATTTCAAAATCTCTCAAGTCTGGTACCCTGCCCAATTTCACTATGCTCAGAAGCCTTCTGAGTGTTGAGAAAGTGGCCAGGGAGCTAGTATATAGGAACTTTCCAGAACTTTCCAGTTCAGGCAAGTTCAGCCACGCATTCCATTGCGTAGTTTCGTATCCAAGAAATGTCATTAATAAACCGTTTAGGAAACCATGATAAAACCGAACCATAGAAGCAAAACCGAGAACCGAACCGAACCGAACCGTAGAATTCTCAACGATCCCCATCCCTACTATTAAGTGCTCTGTGGTTTAACATACCTGTACATGAGATGGAATCCACACCGGGACCGAAGTACTCCACAATGAACCGTAGAATTCTCAACGATCCCCATCCCTACTATTAAGTGCTCTGTGGTTTAACATACCTGTACATGAGATGGAATCCACACCGGGACCGAAGTACTCCACAATGGCTCCAGTTCCTCCCTTGACCGTGAGAATACCACCAACCTTGAGAATGATGTCTTTGGGTGATGTCCAGCCATTCAGCTCACCGGTCAGTTTCACACCAATAACCTAGTGGGTCAAACAGAAATGTGAGAAGCTCAATATCAACTATCATATTCAGAAAATAACAGGAATACAATCTGTCATGTCAGTGTGTTGTACGATACTAGCATAGTGCTTTATGATTGGACAAGCTCCCATTGCTTAAATGCATATTACATCAGCTTCCATTTCTACAGGTGTCTATTTTGATGATGAATGAATAATTCACATTACTTAAAGTCTGATCAGCCATTTCAAAATCTCTCAAGTCTGGTACCCTGCCCAATTTCACTATGCTCAGAAGCCTTCTGAGTGTTGAGAAAGTGGCCAGGGAGCTAGTATATAGGAACTTTCCAGAACTTTCCAGTTCAGGCAAGTTCAGCCACGCATTCCATTGCGTAGTTTCGTATCCAAGAAATGTCATTAATAAACCGTTTAGGAAACCATGATAAAACCGAACCATAGAAGCAAAACCGAGAACCGAACCGAACCGAACCGTAGAATTCTCAACGATCCCCATCCCTACTATTAAGTGCTCTGTGGTTTAACATACCTGTACATGAGATGGAATCCACACCGGGACCGAAGTACTCCACAATGACTCCAGTTCCTCCCTTGACCGTGAGGATACCACCAACCTTGAGAATGATGTCTTTGGGTGATGTCCAGCCATTCAGCTCACCGGTCAGTTTCACACCAATAACCTAGTGGGTCAAACAGAAATGTGAGAAGCTCAATATCAACTATCATATTCAGAAAATAACAGGAATACAATCTGTCATGTCAGTGTGTTGTACGATACTAGCATAGGGGTTTGATGTCCAATTGATGCGGACTCCAGGGATGTGCAAAGTACGCATTAAATAAACTGCCATAATATAAACACTGTATACAGTATATTTAACGCAATGCTTATTCAAATAGTGCTTTATGATTGGACAAGCTCCCATTGCTTAAATGCATATTACATCAGCTTCCATTTCTACAGGTGTCTATTTTGATGATGAATGAATAATTCACATTACTTAAAGTCTGATCAGCCATTTCAAAATCTCTCAAGTCTGGTACCCTGCCCACTTTCACTATGCTCAGAAGCCTTCTGAGTGTTGAGAAAGTGGCCAGGGAGCTAGTATATAGGAACTTTCCATAACTTTCCAGTTCAGGCAAGTTCAGCCACGCATTCCATTGCGTAGTTTCGTATCCAAGAAATGTCATTAATAAACCGTTTAGGAAACCGTGATAAAACCGAACCATAGAAGCAAAACCCAGAACCGAACCGAACCGAACCGTAGAATTCTCAACGATCCCCATCCCTACTATTAAGTGCTCTGTGGTTTAACATACCTGTACATGAGATGGAATCCACACCGGGACCGAAGTACTCCACAATGGCTCCAGTTCCTCCCTTGACCGTGAGGATACCACCAACCTTGAGAATGATGTCTTTGGGTGATGTCCAGCCATTCAGCTCACCGGTCAGTTTCACACCAATAACCTAGTGGGTCAAACAGAAATGTGAGAAGCTCAATATCAACTATCATATTCAGAAAATAACAGGAATACAATCTGTCATGTCAGTGTGTTGTACGATACTAGCATAGGGGTTTGATGTCCAATTGATGCGGACTCCAGGGATGTGCAAAGTACGCATTAAATAAACTGCCATAATATAAACACTGTATACAGTATATTTAACGCAATGCTTATTCAAATAGTGCTTTATGATTGGACAAGCTCCCATTGCTTAAATGCATATTACATCAGCTTCCATTTCTACAGGTGTCTATTTTGATGATGAATGAATAATTCACATTACTTAAAGTCTGATCAGCCATTTCAAAATCTCTCAAGTCTGGTACCCTGCCCAATTTCACTATGCTCAGAAGCCTTCTGAGTGTTGAGAAAGTGGCCAGGGAGCTAGTATATAGGAACTTTCCAGAACTTTCCAGTTCAGGCAAGTTCAGCCACGCATTCCATTGCGTAGTTTCGTATCCAAGAAATGTCATTAATAAACCGTTTAGGAAACCGTGATAAAACCGAACCATAGAAGCAAAACCGAGAACCGAACCGAACCGAACCGTAGAATTCTCAACGATCCCCATCCCTACTATTAAGTGCTCTGTGGTTTAACATACCTGTACATGAGATGGAATCCACACCGGGACCGAAGTACTCCACAATGGCTCCAGTTCCTCCCTTGACTGTGAGGATACCACCAACCTTGAGAATGATGTCTTTGGCAGATGTCCAGCCATTCAGCTCACCAGTCAGTTTCATACCAATAACCTAGTGGGTCAAACAGAAATGTGAGAAGCTCAATATCAACTATCATATTCAGAAAATAACAGGAATACAATCTGTCATGTCAGTGTGTTGTACGATACTAGCATAGGGGTTTGATGTCCAATTGATGCGGACTCCAGGGATGTGCAAAGTACCCATTAAATAAACTGCCATAATATAAACACTGTATACAGTATATTTAACGCAATGCTTATTCAAATAGTGCTTTATGATTGGACAAGCTCCCATTGCTTAAATGCATATTACATCAGCTTCCATTTCTACAGGTGTCTATTTTGATGATGAATGAATAATTCACATTACTTAAAGTCTGATCAGCCATTTCAAAATCTCTCAAGTCTGGTACCCTGCCCACTTTCACTATGCTCAGAAGCCTTCTGAGTGTTGAGAAAGTGGCCAGGGAGCTAGTATATAGGAACTTTCCAGAACTTTCCAGTTCAGGCAAGTTCAGCCACGCATTCCATTGCGTAGTTTCGTATCCAAGAAATGTCATTAATAAACCGTTTAGGAAACCGTGATAAAACCGAACCATAGAAGCAAAACCGAGAACCGAACCGAACCGTAGAATTCTCAACGATCCCCATCCCTACTATTAAGTGCTCTGTGGTTTAACATACCTGTACATGAGATGGAATCCACACCGGGACCGAAGTACTCCACAATGGCTCCAGTTCCTCCCTTGACCGTGAGGATACCACCAACCTTGAGAATGATGTCTTTGGGTGATGTCCAGCCATTCAGCTCACCGGTCAGTTTCATACCAATAACCTAGTGGGTCAAACAGAAATGTGAGAAGCTCAATATCAACTATCATATTCAGAAAATAACAGGAATACAATCTGTCATGTCAGTGTGTTGTACGATACTAGCATAGGGGTTTGATGTCCAATTGATGCGGACTCCAGGGATGTGCAAAGTACGCATTAAATAAACTGCCATAATATAAACACTGTATACAGTATATTTAACGCAATGCTTATTCAAATAGTGCTTTATGATTGGACAAGCTCCCATTGCTTAAATGCATATTACATCAGCTTCCATTTCTACAGGTGTCTATTTTGATGATGAATGAATAATTCACATTACTTAAAGTCTGATCAGCCATTTCAAAATCTCTCAAGTCTGGTACCCTGCCCACTTTCACTATGCTCAGAAGCCTTCTGAGTGTTGAGAAAGTGGCCAGGGAGCTAGTATATAGGAACTTTCCAGAACTTTCCAGTTCAGGCAAGTTCAGCCACGCATTCCATTGCGTAGTTTCGTATCCAAGAAATGTCATTAATAAACCGTTTAGGAAACCGTGATAAAACTGCACCATAGAAGCAAAACCGAGAACCGAACCGAACCGAACCGTAGAATTCTCAACGATCCCCATCCCTACTATTAAGTGCTCTGTGGTTTTACATACCTGTACATGAGATGGAATCCACACCGGGACCGAAGTACTCCACAATGGCTCCAGTTCCTCCCTTGACCGTGAGGATACCACCAACCTTGAGAATGATGTCTTTGGGTGATGTCCAGCCATTCAGCTCACCGGTCAGTTTCACACCAATAACCTAGTGGGTCAAACAGAAATGTGAGAAGCTCAATATCAACTATCATATTCAGAAAATAACAGGAATACTCCATTACAACTAATCACACATTATTTCAACTCAGCTTTCTTAGTTATACGTTGTTTTGAAAGTAAAATTCTCCGAGGCCAGCACCAGCTGCGTGGCCACTTCAGGGTGCCAGGCAGTGTGCTTACACTTGATCTACAAACACAACACACAGAAATAAAATACAGAACACCTGCCACTTTACACCATGTTAATTTTGTGCATATACAATAATGCGGTCAGCAGGCAGCTGCCTTTGATGTGCAGTTTAATTTTTGGGTACCGTTGTTGAATGACAATCTGTCATGTCAGTGTGTTGTACGATACTAGCATAGGGGTTTGATGTCCAATTGATGCGGACTCCAGGGATGTGCAAAGTACGCATTAAATAAACTGCCATAATATAAACACTGTATACAGTATATTTAACGCAATGCTTATTCAAATAGTGCTTTATGATTGGACAAGCTCCCATTGCTTAAATGCATGTTTCATCAGCTTCCATTTCTACAGGTGTCTATTTTGATGACGAATGAATAATTCACATTACTTAAATGCATAAAATTATGCAGGTGCTGATCACAGAATCATTATAATTATTCACATAAAACCAGGTGCATGGTAAAATATAAGTTGTGGTCGAACCATATTCTGTCAAGTGTTATTACTAGTTTCTTTAAATTAAAATAGGATGCCAAACAATTTTACAATTGCCAATATTGGACACCCGGTTTATAAATCCTTGCTGAGATCCTGGTCTACATCATTATAGTAGGGATAACTATCAAGTAGGGATGGGGACCGTGGACCGGTTCATATGTGAAACCTGCCTGAGCATTGCGGTTAACCAGTCAAAAACCGGACCTCTCTCTACACGGTTCGGTTTTCTATGCATGCACAGGGTTCCTGGAGGCGTAATAAAACTGTCAGCACCTACCTCCTCATTGGCCTCACAATGTCTGCCAAGCTCGACGATCAAACAGCCATTTCAAAATCTCTCAAGTCTGGTACCCTGCCCACTTTCACTATGCTCAGAAGCCTTCTGAGTGTAGAGAAAGTGGCCAGGGAGCTAGTATATAGGAACTTTCCAGAACTTTCCAGTTCAGGCAAGTTCAGCCACGCATTCCATTGCGTAGTTTCGTATCCAAGAAATGTCATTAATAAACCGTTTAGGAAACCGTGATAAAACTGCACAATAGAAGCAAAACCGAGAACCGAACCGAACCGAACCGTAGAATTCTCAACGATCCCCATCCCTACTATTAAGTGCTCTGTGGTTTTACATACCTGTACATGAGATGGAATCCACACCGGGACCGAAGTACTCCACAATGGCTCCAGTTCCTCCCTTGACCGTGAGGATACCACCAACCTTGAGAATGATGTCTTTGGGTGATGTCCAGCCATTCAGCTCACCGGTCAGTTTCACACCAATAACCTAGTGGGTCAAACAGAAATGTGAGAAGCTCAATATCAACTATCATATTCAGAAAATAACAGGAATACAATCTGTCATGTCAGTGTGTTGTACGATACTAGCATAGGGGTTTGATGTCCAATTGATGCGGACTCCAGGGATGTGCAAAGTACGCATTAAATAAACTGCCATAATATAAACACTGTATACAGTATATTTAACGCAATGCTTATTCAAATAGTGCTTTATGATTGGACAAGCTCCCATTGCTTAAATGCATATTACATCAGCTTCCATTTCTACAGGTGTCTATTTTGATGATGAATGAATAATTCACATTACTTAAAGTCTGATCAGCCATTTCAAAATCTCTCAAGTCTGGTACCCTGCCCAATTTCACTATGCTCAGAAGCCTTCTGAGTGTTGAGAAAGTGGCCAGGGAGCTAGTATATAGGAACTTTCCAGAACTTTCCAGTTCAGGCAAGTTCAGCCACGCATTCCATTGCGTAGTTTCGTATCCAAGAAATGTCATTAATAAACCGTTTAGGAAACCATGATAAAACCGAACCATAGAAGCAAAACCGAGAACCGAACCGAACCGAACCGTAGAATTCTCAACGATCCCCATCCCTACTATTAAGTGCTCTGTGGTTTAACATACCTGTACATGAGATGGAATCCACACCGGGACCGAAGTACTCCAAAATGAACCGTAGAATTCTCAACGATCCCCATCCCTACTATTAAGTGCTCTGTGGTTTAACATACCTGTACATGAGATGGAATCCACACCGGGACCGAAGTACTCCACAATGGCTCCAGTTCCTCCCTTGACCGTGAGGATACCACCAACCTTGAGAATGATGTCTTTGGGTGATGTCCAGCCATTCAGCTCACCGGTCAGTTTCACACCAATAACCTAGTGGGTCAAACAGAAATGTGAGAAGCTCAATATCAACTATCATATTCAGAAAATAACAGGAATACAATCTGTCATGTCAGTGTGTTGTACGATACTAGCATAGTGCTTTATGATTGGACAAGCTCCCATTGCTTAAATGCATATTACATCAGCTTCCATTTCTACAGGTGTCTATTTTGATGATGAATGAATAATTCACATTACTTAAAGTCTGATCAGCCATTTCAAAATCTCTCAAGTCTGGTACCCTGCCCAATTTCACTATGCTCAGAAGCCTTCTGAGTGTTGAGAAAGTGGCCAGGGAGCTAGTATATAGGAACTTTCCAGAACTTTCCAGTTCAGGCAAGTTCAGCCACGCATTCCATTGCGTAGTTTCGTATCCAAGAAATGTCATTAATAAACCGTTTAGGAAACCATGATAAAACCGAACCATAGAAGCAAAACCGAGAACCGAACCGAACCGAACCGTAGAATTCTCAACGATCCCCATCCCTACTATTAAGTGCTCTGTGGTTTAACATACCTGTACATGAGATGGAATCCACACCGGGACCGAAGTACTCCACAATGACTCCAGTTCCTCCCTTGACCGTGAGGATACCACCAACCTTGAGAATGATGTCTTTGGGTGATGTCCAGCCATTCAGCTCACCGGTCAGTTTCACACCAATAACCTAGTGGGTCAAACAGAAATGTGAGAAGCTCAATATCAACTATCATATTCAGAAAATAACAGGAATACAATCTGTCATGTCAGTGTGTTGTACGATACTAGCATAGGGGTTTGATGTCCAATTGATGCGGACTCCAGGGATGTGCAAAGTACGCATTAAATAAACTGCCATAATATAAACACTGTATACAGTATATTTAACGCAATGCTTATTCAAATAGTGCTTTATGATTGGACAAGCTCCCATTGCTTAAATGCATATTACATCAGCTTCCATTTCTACAGGTGTCTATTTTGATGATGAATGAATAATTCACATTACTTAAAGTCTGATCAGCCATTTCAAAATCTCTCAAGTCTGGTACCCTGCCCACTTTCACTATGCTCAGAAGCCTTCTGAGTGTTGAGAAAGTGGCCAGGGAGCTAGTATATAGGAACTTTCCATAACTTTCCAGTTCAGGCAAGTTCAGCCACGCATTCCATTGCGTAGTTTCGTATCCAAGAAATGTCATTAATAAACCGTTTAGGAAACCATGATAAAACCGAACCATAGAAGCAAAACCCAGAACCGAACCGAACCGAACCGTAGAATTCTCAACGATCCCCATCCCTACTATTAAGTGCTCTGTGGTTTAACATACCTGTACATGAGATGGAATCCACACCGGGACCGAAGTACTCCACAATGGCTCCAGTTCCTCCCTTGACCGTGAGGATACCACCAACCTTGAGAATGATGTCTTTGGGTGATGTCCAGCCATTCAGCTCACCGGTCAGTTTCACACCAATAACCTAGTGGGTCAAACAGAAATGTGAGAAGCTCAATATCAACTATCATATTCAGAAAATAACAGGAATACAATCTGTCATGTCAGTGTGTTGTACGATACTAGCATAGGGGTTTGATGTCCAATTGATGCGGACTCCAGGGATGTGCAAAGTACGCATTAAATAAACTGCCATAATATAAACACTGTATACAGTATATTTAACGCAATGCTTATTCAAATAGTGCTTTATGATTGGACAAGCTCCCATTGCTTAAATGCATATTACATCAGCTTCCATTTCTACAGGTGTCTATTTTGATGATGAATGAATAATTCACATTACTTAAAGTCTGATCAGCCATTTCAAAATCTCTCAAGTCTGGTACCCTGCCCAATTTCACTATGCTCAGAAGCCTTCTGAGTGTTGAGAAAGTGGCCAGGGAGCTAGTATATAGGAACTTTCCAGAACTTTCCAGTTCAGGCAAGTTCAGCCACGCATTCCATTGCGTAGTTTCGTATCCAAGAAATGTCATTAATAAACCGTTTAGGAAACCGTGATAAAACCGAACCATAGAAGCAAAACCGAGAACCGAACCGAACCGAACCGTAGAATTCTCAACGATCCCCATCCCTACTATTAAGTGCTCTGTGGTTTAACATACCTGTACATGAGATGGAATCCACACCGGGACCGAAGTACTCCACAATGGCTCCAGTTCCTCCCTTGACTGTGAGGATACCACCAACCTTGAGAATGATGTCTTTGGCAGATGTCCAGCCATTCAGCTCACCGGTCAGTTTCATACCAATAACCTAGTGGGTCAAACAGAAATGTGAGAAGCTCAATATCAACTATCATATTCAGAAAATAACAGGAATACAATCTGTCATGTCAGTGTGTTGTACGATACTAGCATAGGGGTTTGATGTCCAATTGATGCGGACTCCAGGGATGTGCAAAGTACGCATTAAATAAACTGCCATAATATAAACACTGTATACAGTATATTTAACGCAATGCTTATTCAAATAGTGCTTTATGATTGGACAAGCTCCCATTGCTTAAATGCATATTACATCAGCTTCCATTTCTACAGGTGTCTATTTTGATGATGAATGAATAATTCACATTACTTAAAGTCTGATCAGCCATTTCAAAATCTCTCAAGTCTGGTACCCTGCCCACTTTCACTATGCTCAGAAGCCTTCTGAGTGTTGAGAAAGTGGCCAGGGAGCTAGTATATAGGAACTTTCCAGAACTTTCCAGTTCAGGCAAGTTCAGCCACGCATTCCATTGCGTAGTTTCGTATCCAAGAAATGTCATTAATAAACCGTTTAGGAAACCGTGATAAAACCGAACCATAGAAGCAAAACCGAGAACCGAACCGAACCGTAGAATTCTCAACGATCCCCATCCCTACTATAAGTGCTCTGTGGTTTAACATACCTGTACATGAGATGGAATCCACACCGGGACCGAAGTACTCCACAATGGCTCCAGTTCCTCCCTTGACCGTGAGGATACCACCAACCTTGAGAATGATGTCTTTGGGTGATGTCCAGCCATTCAGCTCACCGGTCAGTTTCACACCAATAACCTAGTGGGTCAAACAGAAATGTGAGAAGCTCAATATCAACTATCATATTCAGAAAATAACAGGAATACAATCTGTCATGTCAGTGTGTTGTACGATACTAGCATAGGGGTTTGATGTCCAATTGATGCGGACTCCAGGGATGTGCAAAGTACGCATTAAATAAACTGCCATAATATAAACACTGTATACAGTATATTTAACGCAATGCTTATTCAAATAGTGCTTTATGATTGGACAAGCTCCCATTGCTTAAATGCATATTACATCAGCTTCCATTTCTACAGGTGTCTATTTTGATGATGAATGAATAATTCACATTACTTAAAGTCTGATCAGCCATTTCAAAATCTCTCAAGTCTGGTACCCTGCCCACTTTCACTATGCTCAGAAGCCTTCTGAGTGTTGAGAAAGTGGCCAGGGAGCTAGTATATAGGAACTTTCCAGAACTTTCCAGTTCATGCAAGTTCAGCCACGCATTCCATTGCGTAGTTTCGTATCCAAGAAATGTCATTAATAAACCGTTTAGGAAACCGTGATAAAACCGAACCATAGAAGCAAAACCGAGAACCGAACCGAACCGAACCGTAGAATTCTCAACGATCCCCATCCCTACTATTAAGTGCTCTGTGGTTTAACATACCTGTACATGAGATGGAATCCACACCGGGACCGAAGTACTCCACAATGACTCCAGTTCCTCCCTTGACCGTGAGGATACCACCAACCTTGAGAATGATGTCTTTGGGTGATGTCCAGCCATTCAGCTCACCGGTCAGTTTCACACCAATAACCTAGTGGGTCAAACAGAAATGTGAGAAGCTCAATATCAACTATCATATTCAGAAAATAACAGGAATACTCTATTACAACTAATCACACATTATTTCAACTCAGCTTTCTTAGTTATACGTTGTTTTGAAAGTAAAATTCTCCGAGGCCAGCACCAGCTGCGTGGCCACTTCAGGGTGCCAGGCAGTGTGCTTACACTTGATCTACAAACACAACACACAGAAATAAAATACAGAACACCTGCCACTTTACACCATGTTAATTTTGTGCATATACAATAATGCGGTCAGCAGGCAGCTGCCTTTGATGTGCAGTTTAATTTTTGGGTACTGTTGTTGAATGACAATCTGTCATGTCAGTGTGTTGTACGATACTAGCATAGGGGTTTGATGTCCAATTGATGCGGACTCCAGGGATGTGCAAAGTACGCATTAAATAAACTGCCATAATATAAACACTGTATACAGTATATTTAACGCAATGCTTATTCAAATAGTGCTTTATGATTGGACAAGCTCCCATTGCTTAAATGCATATTTCATCAGCTTCCATTTCTACAGGTGTCTATTTTGATGACGAATGAATAATTCACATTACTTAAATGCATAAAATTATGCAGGTGCTGATCACAGAATCATTATAATTATTCACATAAAACCAGGTGCATGGTAAAATATAAGTTGTGGTCGAACCATATTCTGTCAAGTGTTATTACTAGTTTCTTTAAATTAAAATAGGATGCCAAACAATTTTACAATTGCCAATATTGGACACCCGGTTTATAAATCCTTGCTGAGATCCTGGTCTACATCATTATAGTAGGGATAACTATCAAGTAGGGATGGGGACCATGGACCGGTTCATATGTGAAACCGGCCTGAGCATTGCGGTTAACCAGTCAAAAACCGGACCTCTCTCTACACGGTTCGGTTTTCTATGCATGCACAGGGTTCCTGGAGGCGTAATAAAACTGTCAGCACCTACCTCCTCATTGGCCTCACAATGTCTGCCAAGCTCGACGATCAAACAGCCATTTCAAAATCTCTCAAGTCTGGTACCCTGCCCACTTTCACTATGCTCAGAAGCCTTCTGAGTGTAGAGAAAGTGGCCAGGGAGCTAGTATATAGGAACTTTCCAGAACTTTCCAGTTCAGGCAAGTTCAGCCACGCATTCCATTGCGTAGTTTCGTATCCAAGAAATGTCATTAATAAACCGTTTAGGAAACCGTGATAAAACTGCACCATAGACGCAAAACCGAGAACCGAACCGAACCGAACCGTAGAATTCTCAACGATCCCCATCCCTACTATTAAGTGCTCTGTGGTTTTACATACCTGTACATGAGATGGAATCCACACCGGGACCGAAGTACTCCACAATGGCTCCAGTTCCTCCCTTGACCGTGAGGATACCACCAACCTTGAGAATGATGTCTTTGGGTGATGTCCAGCCATTCAGCTCACCGGTCAGTTTCACACCAATAACCTAGTGGGTCAAACAGAAATGTGAGAAGCTCAATATCAACTATCATATTCAGAAAATAACAGGAATACAATCTGTCATGTCAGTGTGTTGTACGATACTAGCATAGGGGTTTGATGTCCAATTGATGCGGACTCCAGGGATGTGCAAAGTACGCATTAAATAAACTGCCATAATATAAACACTGTATACAGTATATTTAACGCAATGCTTATTCAAATAGTGCTTTATGATTGGACAAGCTCCCATTGCTTAAATGCATATTACATCAGCTTCCATTTCTACAGGTGTCTATTTTGATGATGAATGAATAATTCACATTACTTAAAGTCTGATCAGCCATTTCAAAATCTCTCAAGTCTGGTACCCTGCCCAATTTCACTATGCTCAGAAGCCTTCTGAGTGTAGAGAAAGTGGCCAGGGAGCTAGTATATAGGAACTTTCCAGAACTTTCCAGTTCAGGCAAGTTCAGCCACGCATTCCATTGCGTAGTTTCGTATCCAAGAAATGTCATTAATAAACCGTTTAGGAAACTGTGATAAAACCGAACCATAGAAGCAAAACCGAGAACCGAACCGAACCGAACCGTAGAATTCTCAACGATCCCCATCCCTACTATTAAGTGCTCTGTGGTTTTACATACCTGTACATGAGATGGAATCCACACCGGGACCGAAGTACTCCACAATGGCTCCAGTTCCTCCCTTGACCGTGAGGATACCACCAACCTTGAGAATGATGTCTTTGGGTGATGTCCAGCCATTCAGCTCACCGGTCAGTTTCACACCAATAACCTAGTGGGTCAAACAGAAATGTGAGAAGCTCAATATCAACTATCATATTCAGAAAATAACAGGAATACAATCTGTCATGTCAGTGTGTTGTACGATACTAGCATAGGGGTTTGATGTCCAATTGATGCGGACTCCAGGGATGTGCAAAGTACGCATTAAATAAACTGCCATAATATAAACACTGTATACAGTATATTTAACGCAATGCTTATTCAAATAGTGCTTTATGATTGGACAAGCTCCCATTGCTTAAATGCATATTACATCAGCTTCCATTTCTACAGGTGTCTATTTTGATGATGAATGAATAATTCACATTACTTAAAGTCTGATCAGCCATTTCAAAATCTCTCAAGTCTGGTACCCTGCCCAATTTCACTATGCTCAGAAGCCTTCTGAGTGTTGAGAAAGTGGCCAGGGAGCTAGTATATAGGAACTTTCCAGAACTTTCCAGTTCAGGCAAGTTCAGCCACGCATTCCATTGCGTAGTTTCGTATCCAAGAAATGTCATTAATAAACCGTTTAGGAAACTGTGATAAAACCGAACCATAGAAGCAAAACCGAGAACCGAACCGAACCGAACCGTAGAATTCTCAACGATCCCCATCCCTACTATTAAGTGCTCTGTGGTTTAACATACCTGTACATGAGATGGAATCCACACCGGGACCGAAGTACTCCACAATGGCTCCAGTTCCTCCCTTGACTGTGAGGATACCACCAACCTTGAGAATGATGTCTTTGGCAGATGTCCAGCCATTCAGCTCACCGGTCAGTTTCATACCAATAACCTAGTGGGTCAAACAGAAATGTGAGAAGCTCAATATCAACTATCATATTCAGAAAATAACAGGAATACAATCTGTCATGTCAGTGTGTTGTACGATACTAGCATAGGGGTTTGATGTCCAATTGATGCGGACTCCAGGGATGTGCAAAGTACGCATTAAATAAACTGCCATAATATAAACACTGTATACAGTATATTTAACGCAATGCTTATTCAAATAGTGCTTTATGATTGGACAAGCTCCCATTGCTTAAATGCATATTACATCAGCTTCCATTTCTACAGGTGTCTATTTTGATGATGAATGAATAATTCACATTACTTAAAGTCTGATCAGCCATTTCAAAATCTCTCAAGTCTGGTACCCTGCCCACTTTCACTATGCTCAGAAGCCTTCTGAGTGTTGAGAAAGTGGCCAGGGAGCTAGTATATAGGAACTTTCCAGAACTTTCCAGTTCAGGCAAGTTCAGCCACGCATTCCATTGCGTAGTTTCGTATCCAAGAAATGTCATTAATAAACCGTTTAGGAAACCGTGATAAAACCGAACCATAGAAGCAAAACCGAGAACCGAACCGAACCGAACCGTAGAATTCTCAACGATCCCCATCCCTACTATTAAGTGCTCTGTGGTTTAACATACCTGTACATGAGATGGAATCCACACCGGGACCGAAGTACTCCACAATGGCTCCAGTTCCTCCCTTGACCGTGAGGATACCACCAACCTTGAGAATGATGTCTTTGGGTGATGTCCAGCCATTCAGCTCACCGGTCAGTTTCACACCAATAACCTAGTGGGTCAAACAGAAATGTGAGAAGCTCAATATCAACTATCATATTCAGAAAATAACAGGAATACTCCATTACAACTAATCACACATTATTTCAACTCAGCTTTCTTAGTTATACGTTGTTTTGAAAGTAAAATTCTCCGAGGCCAGCACCAGCTGCGTGGCCACTTCAGGGTGCCAGGCAGTGTGCTTACACTTGATCTACAAACACAACACACAGAAATAAAATACAGAACACCTGCCACTTTACACCAGGGGCTTAGCCGTAATGCGTCCAGCGCGTCATTTGGACACGCAGAACACTGTTTTTTGACAGTTTGGACACCCAAAAGTTTATGTCAGAATTTGCTAAAGATGACTTTTCTTAGAAGATAGAAGATGTAGAAGCTGTAGTGTCACTTTTATAAGACACACAAAGCAGTATCTGGCCTAAAAAAGCAAAATCTGTAAAGGTATAGGGTCTATCTAATTAGTAGTATGTATTTTGTACCACACTTTGGACACGCAAAAGTCTATGAAACCTCTATTTGGACACCCTGTTTCCAAATATCGGCTAAGACCCTGCTTTACACCATGTTAATTTTGTGCATATACAATAATGCGGTCGGCAGGCAGCTGCCTTTGATGTGCAGTTTAATTTTTGGGTACTGTTGTTGAATGACAATCTGTCATGTCAGTGTGTTGTACGATACTAGCATAGGGGTTTGATGTCCAATTGATGCGGACTCCAGGGATGTGCAAAGTACGCATTAAATAAACTGCCATAATATAAACACTGTATACAGTACATTTAACGCAATGCTTATTCAAATAGTGCTTTATGATTGGACAAGCTCCCATTGCTTAAATGCATATTACATCAGCTTCCATTTCTACAGGTGTCTATTTTGATGACGAATGAATAATTCACATTACTTAAATGCATAAAATTATGCAGGTGCTGATCACAGAATCATTATAATTATTCACATAAAACCAGGTGCATGGTAAAATATAAGTTGTGGTCGAACCATATTCTGTCAAGTGTTATTACTAGTTTCTTTAAATTAAAATAGGATGCCAAACAATTTTACAATTGCCAATATTGGACACCCGGTTTATAAATCCTTGCTGAGATCCTGGTCTACATCATTATAGCAGGGATAACTATTAAGTAGGGATGGGGACCGTGGACCGGTTCATATGTGAAACCGGCATGAGCATTGCGGTTAAACCAGTCAAAAACCGGACCTCTCTCTACACGGTTCGGTTTTCTATGCATGCACAGGGTTCCTGGAGGCGTAATAAAACTGTCAGCACCTACCTCCTCATTGGCCTCACAATGTCTGCCAAGCTCGACGATCAAACAGCCATTTCAAAATCTCTCAAGTCTGGTACCCTGCCCACTTTCACTATGCTCAGAAGCCTTCTGAGTGTAGAGAAAGTGGCCAGGGAGCTAGTATATAGGAACTTTCCAGAACTTTCCAGTTCAGGCAAGTTCAGCCACGCATTCCATTGCGTAGTTTCGTATCCAAGAAATGTCATTAATAAACCGTTAAGGAAACCGTGATAAAACCGAACCATAGAAGCAAAACCGAGAACCGAACCGAACTGAACCGTAGAATTCTCAACGATCCCCATCCCTACTATTAAGTGCTCTGTGGTTTTACATACCTGTACATGAGATGGAATCCACACCGGGACCGAAGTACTCCACAATGGCTCCAGTTCCTCCCTTGACCGTGAGGATACCACCAACCTTGAGAATGATGTCTTTGGGTGATGTCCAGCCATTCAGCTCACCGGTCAGTTTCACACCAATAACCTAGTGGGTCAAACAGAAATGTGAGAAGCTCAATATCAACTATCATATTCAGAAAATAACAGGAATACAATCTGTCATGTCAGTGTGTTGTACGATACTAGCATAGGGGTTTGATGTCCAATTGATGCGGACTCCAGGGATGTGCAAAGTACGCATTAAATAAACTGCCATAATATAAACACTGTATACAGTATATTTAACGCAATGCTTATTCAAATAGTGCTTTATGATTGGACAAGCTCCCATTGCTTAAATGCATATTACATCAGCTTCCATTTCTACAGGTGTCTATTTTGATGATGAATGAATAATTCACATTACTTAAAGTCTGATCAGCCATTTCAAAATCTCTCAAGTCTGGTACCCTGCCCAATTTCACTATGCTCAGAAGCCTTCTGAGTGTTGAGAAAGTGGCCAGGGAGCTAGTATATAGGAACTTTCCAGAACTTTCCAGTTCAGGCAAGTTCAGCCACGCATTCCATTGCGTAGTTTCGTATCCAAGAAATGTCATTAATAAACCGTTTAGGAAACCATGATAAAACCGAACCATAGAAGCAAAACCGAGAACCGAACCGAACCGAACCGTAGAATTCTCAACGATCCCCATCCCTACTATTAAGTGCTCTGTGGTTTAACATACCTGTACATGAGATGGAATCCACACCGGGACCGAAGTACTCCACAATGGCTCCAGTTCCTCCCTTGACCGTGAGGATACCACCAACCTTGAGAATGATGTCTTTGGGTGATGTCCAGCCATTCAGCTCACCGGTCAGTTTCACACCAATAACCTAGTGGGTCAAACAGAAATGTGAGAAGCTCAATATCAACTATCATATTCAGAAAATAACAGGAATACTCCATTACAACTAATCACACATTATTTCAACTCAGCTTTCTTAGTTATACGTTGTTTTGAAAGTAAAATTCTCCGAGGCCAGCACCAGCTGCGTGGCCACTTCAGGGTGCCAGGCAGTGTGCTTACACTTGATCTACAAACACAACACACAGAAATAAAATACAGAACACCTGCCACTTTACACCATGTTAATTTTGTGCATATACAATAATGCGGTCAGCAGGCAGCTGCCTTTGATGTGCAGTTTAATTTTTGGGTACTGTTGTTGAATGACAATCTGTCATGTCAGTGTGTTGTACGATACTAGCATAGGGGTTTGATGTCCAATTGATGCGGACTCCAGGGATGTGCAAAGTACGCATTAAATAAACTGCCATAATATAAACACTGTATACAGTATATTTAACGCAATGCTTATTCAAATAGTGCTTTATGATTGGACAAGCTCCCATTGCTTAAATGCATATTTCATCAGCTTCCATTTCTACAGGTGTCTATTTTGATGACGAATGAATAATTCACATTACTTAAATGCATAAAATTATGCAGGTGCTGATCACAGAATCATTATAATTATTCACATAAAACCAGGTGCATGGTAAAATATAAGTTGTGGTCGAACCATATTCTGTCAAGTGTTATTACTAGTTTCTTTAAATTAAAATAGGATGCCAAACAATTTTACAATTGCCAATATTGGACACCCGGTTTATAAATCCTTGCTGAGATCCTGGTCTACATCATTATAGTAGGGATAACTATCAAGTAGGGATGGGGACCGTGGACCGGTTCATATGTGAAACCTGCCTGAGCATTGCGGTTAACCAGTCAAAAACCGGACCTCTCTCTACACGGTTCGGTTTTCTATGCATGCACAGGGTTCCTGGAGGCGTAATAAAACTGTCAGCACCTACCTCCTCATTGGCCTCACAATGTCTGCCAAGCTCGACGATCAAACAGCCATTTCAAAATCTCTCAAGTCTGGTACCCTGCCCACTTTCACTATGCTCAGAAGCCTTCTGAGTGTAGAGAAAGTGGCCAGGGAGCTAGTATATAGGAACTTTCCAGAACTTTCCAGTTCAGGCAAGTTCAGCCACGCATTCCATTGCGTAGTTTCGTATCCAAGAAATGTCATTAATAAACCGTTAAGGAAACCGTGATAAAACTGCACCATAGAAGCAAAACCGAGAACCGAACCGAACCGAACCGTAGAATTCTCAACGATCCCCATCCCTACTATTAAGTGCTCTGTGGTTTTACATACCTGTACATGAGATGGAATCCACACCGGGACCGAAGTACTCCACAATGGCTCCAGTTCCTCCCTTGACCGTGAGGATACCACCAACCTTGAGAATGATGTCTTTGGGTGATGTCCAGCCATTCAGCTCACCGGTCAGTTTCACACCAATAACCTAGTGGGTCAAACAGAAATGTGAGAAGCTCAATATCAACTATCATATTCAGAAAATAACAGGAATACAATCTGTCATGTCAGTGTGTTGTACGATACTAGCATAGGGGTTTGATGTCCAATTGATGCGGACTCCAGGGATGTGCAAAGTACGCATTAAATAAACTGCCATAATATAAACACTGTATACAGTATATTTAACGCAATGCTTATTCAAATAGTGCTTTATGATTGGACAAGCTCCCATTGCTTAAATGCATATTACATCAGCTTCCATTTCTACAGGTGTCTATTTTGATGATGAATGAATAATTCACATTACTTAAAGTCTGATCAGCCATTTCAAAATCTCTCAAGTCTGGTACCCTGCCCAATTTCACTATGCTCAGAAGCCTTCTGAGTGTTGAGAAAGTGGCCAGGGAGCTAGTATATAGGAACTTTCCAGAACTTTCCAGTTCAGGCAAGTTCAGCCACGCATTCCATTGCGTAGTTTCGTATCCAAGAAATGTCATTAATAAACCGTTTAGGAAACCATGATAAAACCGAACCATAGAAGCAAAACCGAGAACCGAACCGAACCGAACCGTAGAATTCTCAACGATCCCCATCCCTACTATTAAGTGCTCTGTGGTTTAACATACCTGTACATGAGATGGAATCCACACCGGGACCGAAGTACTCCACAATGGCTCCAGTTCCTCCCTTGACCGTGAGGATACCACCAACCTTGAGAATGATGTCTTTGGGTGATGTCCAGCCATTCAGCTGACCGGTCAGTTTCACACCAATAACCTAGTGGGTCAAACAGAAATGTGAGAAGCTCAATATCAACTATCATATTCAGAAAATAACAGGAATACTCCATTACAACTAATCACACATTATTTCAACTCAGCTTTCTTAGTTATACGTTGTTTTGAAAGTAAAATTCTCCGAGGCCAGCACCAGCTGCGTGGCCACTTCAGGGTGCCAGGCAGTGTGCTTACACTTGATCTACAAACACAACACACAGAAATAAAATACAGAACACCTGCCACTTTACACCATGTTAATTTTGTGCATATACAATAATGCGGTCAGCAGGCAGCTGCCTTTGATGTGCAGTTTAATTTTTGGGTACTGTTGTTGAATGACAATCTGTCATGTCAGTGTGTTGTACGATACTAGCATAGGGGTTTGATGTCCAATTGATGCGGACTCCAGGGATGTGCAAAGTACGCATTAAATAAACTGCCATAATATAAACACTGTATACAGTATATTTAACGCAATGCTTATTCAAATAGTGCTTTATGATTGGACAAGCTCCCATTGCTTAAATGCATGTTTCATCAGCTTCCATTTCTACAGGTGTCTATTTTGATGACGAATGAATAATTCACATTACTTAAATGCATAAAATTATGCAGGTGCTGATCACAGAATCATTATAATTATTCACATAAAACCAGGTGCATGGTAAAATATAAGTTGTGGTCGAACCATATTCTGTCAAGTGTTATTACTAGTTTCTTTAAATTAAAATAGGATGCCAAACAATTTTACAATTGCCAATATTGGACACCCGGTTTATAAATCCTTGCTGAGATCCTGGTCTACATCATTATAGTAGGGATAACTATCAAGTAGGGATGGGGACCGTGGACCGGTTCATATGTGAAACCTGCCTGAGCATTGCGGTTAACCGGTCAAAAACCGGACCTCTCTCTACACGGTTCGGTTTTCTATGCATGCACAGGGTTCCTGGAGGCGTAATAAAACTGTCAGCACCTACCTCCTCATTGGCCTCACAATGTCTGCCAAGCTCGACGATCAAACAGCCATTTCAAAATCTCTCAAGTCTGGTACCCTGCCCACTTTCACTATGCTCAGAAGCCTTCTGAGTGTAGAGAAAGTGGCCAGGGAGCTAGTATATAGGAACTTTCCAGAACTTTCCAGTTCAGGCAAGTTCAGCCACGCATTCCATTGCGTAGTTTCGTATCCAAGAAATGTCATTAATAAACCGTTTAGGAAACCGTGATAAAACTGCACCATAGAAGCAAAACCGAGAACCGAACCGAACCGAACCGTAGAATTCTCAACGATCCCCATCCCTACTATTAAGTGCTCTGTGGTTTTACATACCTGTACATGAGATGGAATCCACACCGGGACCGAAGTACTCCACAATGGCTCCAGTTCCTCCCTTGACCGTGAGGATACCACCAACCTTGAGAATGATGTCTTTGGGTGATGTCCAGCCATTCAGCTCACCGGTCAGTTTCACACCAATAACCTAGTGGGTCAAACAGAAATGTGAGAAGCTCAATATCAACTATCATATTCAGAAAATAACAGGAATACAATCTGTCATGTCAGTGTGTTGTACGATACTAGCATAGGGGTTTGATGTCCAATTGATGCGGACTCCAGGGATGTGCAAAGTACGCATTAAATAAACTGCCATAATATAAACACTGTATACAGTATATTTAACGCAATGCTTATTCAAATAGTGCTTTATGATTGGACAAGCTCCCATTGCTTAAATGCATATTACATCAGCTTCCATTTCTACAGGTGTCTATTTTGATGATGAATGAATAATTCACATTACTTAAAGTCTGATCAGCCATTTCAAAATCTCTCAAGTCTGGTACCCTGCCCAATTTCACTATGCTCAGAAGCCTTCTGAGTGTTGAGAAAGTGGCCAGGGAGCTAGTATATAGGAACTTTCCAGAACTTTCCAGTTCAGGCAAGTTCAGCCACGCATTCCATTGCGTAGTTTCGTATCCAAGAAATGTCATTAATAAACCGTTTAGGAAACCATGATAAAACCGAACCATAGAAGCAAAACCGAGAACCGAACCGAACCGAACCGTAGAATTCTCAACGATCCCCATCCCTACTATTAAGTGCTCTGTGGTTTAACATACCTGTACATGAGATGGAATCCACACCGGGACCGAAGTACTCCACAATGGCTCCAGTTCCTCCCTTGACCGTGAGGATACCACCAACCTTGAGAATGATGTCTTTGGGTGATGTCCAGCCATTCAGCTGACCGGTCAGTTTCACACCAATAACCTAGTGGGTCAAACAGAAATGTGAGAAGCTCAATATCAACTATCATATTCAGAAAATAACAGGAATACTCCATTACAACTAATCACACATTATTTCAACTCAGCTTTCTTAGTTATACGTTGTTTTGAAAGTAAAATTCTCCGAGGCCAGCACCAGCTGCGTGGCCACTTCAGGGTGCCAGGCAGTGTGCTTACACTTGATCTACAAACACAACACACAGAAATAAAATACAGAACACCTGCCACTTTACACCATGTTAATTTTGTGCATATACAATAATGCGGTCAGCAGGCAGCTGCCTTTGATGTGCAGTTTAATTTTTGGGTACTGTTGTTGAATGACAATCTGTCATGTCAGTGTGTTGTACGATACTAGCATAGGGGTTTGATGTCCAATTGATGCGGACTCCAGGGATGTGCAAAGTACGCATTAAATAAACTGCCATAATATAAACACTGTATACAGTATATTTAACGCAATGCTTATTCAAATAGTGCTTTATGATTGGACAAGCTCCCATTGCTTAAATGCATGTTTCATCAGCTTCCATTTCTACAGGTGTCTATTTTGATGACGAATGAATAATTCACATTACTTAAATGCATAAAATTATGCAGGTGCTGATCACAGAATCATTATAATTATTCACATAAAACCAGGTGCATGGTAAAATATAAGTTGTGGTCGAACCATATTCTGTCAAGTGTTATTACTAGTTTCTTTAAATTAAAATAGGATGCCAAACAATTTTACAATTGCCAATATTGGACACCCGGTTTATAAATCCTTGCTGAGATCCTGGTCTACATCATTATAGTAGGGATAACTATCAAGTAGGGATGGGGACCGTGGACCGGTTCATATGTGAAACCTGCCTGAGCATTGCGGTTAACCGGTCAAAAACCGGACCTCTCTCTACACGGTTCGGTTTTCTATGCATGCACAGGGTTCCTGGAGGCGTAATAAAACTGTCAGCACCTACCTCCTCATTGGCCTCACAATGTCTGCCAAGCTCGACGATCAAACAGCCATTTCAAAATCTCTCAAGTCTGGTACCCTGCCCACTTTCACTATGCTCAGAAGCCTTCTGAGTGTAGAGAAAGTGGCCAGGGAGCTAGTATATAGGAACTTTCCAGAACTTTCCAGTTCAGGCAAGTTCAGCCACGCATTCCATTGCGTAGTTTCGTATCCAAGAAATGTCATTAATAAACCGTTTAGGAAACCGTGATAAAACTGCACCATAGAAGCAAAACCGAGAACCGAACCGAACCGAACCGTAGAATTCTCAACGATCCCCATCCCTACTATTAAGTGCTCTGTGGTTTTACATACCTGTACATGAGATGGAATCCACACCGGGACCGAAGTACTCCACAATGGCTCCAGTTCCTCCCTTGACCGTGAGGATACCACCAACCTTGAGAATGATGTCTTTGGGTGATGTCCAGCCATTCAGCTCACCGGTCAGTTTCACACCAATAACCTAGTGGGTCAAACAGAAATGTGAGAAGCTCAATATCAACTATCATATTCAGAAAATAACAGGAATACTCCATTACAACTAATCACACATTATTTCAACTCAGCTTTCTTAGTTATACGTTGTTTTGAAAGTAAAATTCTCCGAGGCCAGCACCAGCTGCGTGGCCACTTCAGGGTGCCAGGCAGTGTGCTTACACTTGATCTACAAACACAACACACAGAAATAAAATACAGAACACCTGCCACTTTACACCATGTTAATTTTGTGCATATACAATAATGCGGTCAGCAGGCAGCTGCCTTTGATGTGCAGTTTAATTTTTGGGTACTGTTGTTGAATGACAATCTGTCATGTCAGTGTGTTGTACGATACTAGCATAGGGGTTTGATGTCCAATTGATGCGGACTCCAGGGATGTGCAAAGTACGCATTAAATAAACTGCCATAATATAAACACTGTATACAGTATATTTAACGCAATGCTTATTCAAATAGTGCTTTATGATTGGACAAGCTCCCATTGCTTAAATGCATGTTTCATCAGCTTCCATTTCTACAGGTGTCTATTTTGATGACGAATGAATAATTCACATTACTTAAATGCATAAAATTATGCAGGTGCTGATCACAGAATCATTATAATTATTCACATAAAACCAGGTGCATGGTAAAATATAAGTTGTGGTCGAACCATATTCTGTCAAGTGTTATTACTAGTTTCTTTAAATTAAAATAGGATGCCAAACAATTTTACAATTGCCAATATTGGACACCCGGTTTATAAATCCTTGCTGAGATCCTGGTCTACATCATTATAGTAGGGATAACTATCAAGTAGGGATGGGGACCGTGGACCGGTTCATATGTGAAACCTGCCTGAGCATTGCGGTTAACCAGTCAAAAACCGGACCTCTCTCTACACGGTTCGGTTTTCTATGCATGCACAGGGTTCCTGGAGGCGTAATAAAACTGTCAGCACCTACCTCCTCATTGGCCTCACAATGTCTGCCAAGCTCGACGATCAAACAGCCATTTCAAAATCTCTCAAGTCTGGTACCCTGCCCACTTTCACTATGCTCAGAAGCCTTCTGAGTGTAGAGAAAGTGGCCAGGGAGCTAGTATATAGGAACTTTCCAGAACTTTCCAGTTCAGGCAAGTTCAGCCACGCATTCCATTGCGTAGTTTCGTATCCAAGAAATGTCATTAATAAACCGTTTAGGAAACCGTGATAAAACTGCACAATAGAAGCAAAACCGAGAACCGAACCGAACCGAACCGTAGAATTCTCAACGATCCCCATCCCTACTATTAAGTGCTCTGTGGTTTTACATACCTGTACATGAGATGGAATCCACACCGGGACCGAAGTACTCCACAATGGCTCCAGTTCCTCCCTTGACCGTGAGGATACCACCAACCTTGAGAATGATGTCTTTGGGTGATGTCCAGCCATTCAGCTCACCGGTCAGTTTCACACCAATAACCTAGTGGGTCAAACAGAAATGTGAGAAGCTCAATATCAACTATCATATTCAGAAAATAACAGGAATACAATCTGTCATGTCAGTGTGTTGTACGATACTAGCATAGGGGTTTGATGTCCAATTGATGCGGACTCCAGGGATGTGCAAAGTACGCATTAAATAAACTGCCATAATATAAACACTGTATACAGTATATTTAACGCAATGCTTATTCAAATAGTGCTTTATGATTGGACAAGCTCCCATTGCTTAAATGCATATTACATCAGCTTCCATTTCTACAGGTGTCTATTTTGATGATGAATGAATAATTCACATTACTTAAAGTCTGATCAGCCATTTCAAAATCTCTCAAGTCTGGTACCCTGCCCAATTTCACTATGCTCAGAAGCCTTCTGAGTGTTGAGAAAGTGGCCAGGGAGCTAGTATATAGGAACTTTCCAGAACTTTCCAGTTCAGGCAAGTTCAGCCACGCATTCCATTGCGTAGTTTCGTATCCAAGAAATGTCATTAATAAACCGTTTAGGAAACCATGATAAAACCGAACCATAGAAGCAAAACCGAGAACCGAACCGAACCGAACCGTAGAATTCTCAACGATCCCCATCCCTACTATTAAGTGCTCTGTGGTTTAACATACCTGTACATGAGATGGAATCCACACCGGGACCGAAGTACTCCACAATGAACCGTAGAATTCTCAACGATCCCCATCCCTACTATTAAGTGCTCTGTGGTTTAACATACCTGTACATGAGATGGAATCCACACCGGGACCGAAGTACTCCACAATGGCTCCAGTTCCTCCCTTGACCGTGAGGATACCACCAACCTTGAGAATGATGTCTTTGGGTGATGTCCAGCCATTCAGCTCACCGGTCAGTTTCACACCAATAACCTAGTGGGTCAAACAGAAATGTGAGAAGCTCAATATCAACTATCATATTCAGAAAATAACAGGAATACAATCTGTCATGTCAGTGTGTTGTACGATACTAGCATAGTGCTTTATGATTGGACAAGCTCCCATTGCTTAAATGCATATTACATCAGCTTCCATTTCTACAGGTGTCTATTTTGATGATGAATGAATAATTCACATTACTTAAAGTCTGATCAGCCATTTCAAAATCTCTCAAGTCTGGTACCCTGCCCAATTTCACTATGCTCAGAAGCCTTCTGAGTGTTGAGAAAGTGGCCAGGGAGCTAGTATATAGGAACTTTCCAGAACTTTCCAGTTCAGGCAAGTTCAGCCACGCATTCCATTGCGTAGTTTCGTATCCAAGAAATGTCATTAATAAACCGTTTAGGAAACCATGATAAAACCGAACCATAGAAGCAAAACCGAGAACCGAACCGAACCGAACCGTAGAATTCTCAACGATCCCCATCCCTACTATTAAGTGCTCTGTGGTTTAACATACCTGTACATGAGATGGAATCCACACCGGGACCGAAGTACTCCACAATGACTCCAGTTCCTCCCTTGACCGTGAGGATACCACCAACCTTGAGAATGATGTCTTTGGGTGATGTCCAGCCATTCAGCTGACCGGTCAGTTTCACACCAATAACCTAGTGGGTCAAACAGAAATGTGAGAAGCTCAATATCAACTATCATATTCAGAAAATAACAGGAATACAATCTGTCATGTCAGTGTGTTGTACGATACTAGCATAGGGGTTTGATGTCCAATTGATGCGGACTCCAGGGATGTGCAAAGTACGCATTAAATAAACTGCCATAATATAAACACTGTATACAGTATATTTAACGCAATGCTTATTCAAATAGTGCTTTATGATTGGACAAGCTCCCATTGCTTAAATGCATATTACATCAGCTTCCATTTCTACAGGTGTCTATTTTGATGATGAATGAATAATTCACATTACTTAAAGTCTGATCAGCCATTTCAAAATCTCTCAAGTCTGGTACCCTGCCCACTTTCACTATGCTCAGAAGCCTTCTGAGTGTTGAGAAAGTGGCCAGGGAGCTAGTATATAGGAACTTTCCATAACTTTCCAGTTCAGGCAAGTTCAGCCACGCATTCCATTGCGTAGTTTCGTATCCAAGAAATGTCATTAATAAACCGTTTAGGAAACCGTGATAAAACCGAACCATAGAAGCAAAACCCAGAACCGAACCGAACCGAACCGTAGAATTCTCAACGATCCCCATCCCTACTATTAAGTGCTCTGTGGTTTAACATACCTGTACATGAGATGGAATCCACACCGGGACCGAAGTACTCCACAATGGCTCCAGTTCCTCCCTTGACCGTGAGGATACCACCAACCTTGAGAATGATGTCTTTGGGTGATGTCCAGCCATTCAGCTCACCGGTCAGTTTCACACCAATAACCTAGTGGGTCAAACAGAAATGTGAGAAGCTCAATATCAACTATCATATTCAGAAAATAACAGGAATACAATCTGTCATGTCAGTGTGTTGTACGATACTAGCATAGGGGTTTGATGTCCAATTGATGCGGACTCCAGGGATGTGCAAAGTACGCATTAAATAAACTGCCATAATATAAACACTGTATACAGTATATTTAACGCAATGCTTATTCAAATAGTGCTTTATGATTGGACAAGCTCCCATTGCTTAAATGCATATTACATCAGCTTCCATTTCTACAGGTGTCTATTTTGATGATGAATGAATAATTCACATTACTTAAAGTCTGATCAGCCATTTCAAAATCTCTCAAGTCTGGTACCCTGCCCAATTTCACTATGCTCAGAAGCCTTCTGAGTGTTGAGAAAGTGGCCAGGGAGCTAGTATATAGGAACTTTCCAGAACTTTCCAGTTCAGGCAAGTTCAGCCACGCATTCCATTGCGTAGTTTCGTATCCAAGAAATGTCATTAATAAACCGTTTAGGAAACCGTGATAAAACCGAACCATAGAAGCAAAACCGAGAACCGAACCGAACCGAACCGTAGAATTCTCAACGATCCCCATCCCTACTATTAAGTGCTCTGTGGTTTAACATACCTGTACATGAGATGGAATCCACACCGGGACCGAAGTACTCCACAATGGCTCCAGTTCCTCCCTTGACCGTGAGGATACCACCAACCTTGAGAATGATGTCTTTGGGTGATGTCCAGCCATTCAGCTCACCGGTCAGTTTCACACCAATAACCTAGTGGGTCAAACAGAAATGTGAGAAGCTCAATATCAACTATCATATTCAGAAAATAACAGGAATACAATCTGTCATGTCAGTGTGTTGTACGATACTAGCATAGGGGTTTGATGTCCAATTGATGCGGACTCCAGGGATGTGCAAAGTACGCATTAAATAAACTGCCATAATATAAACACTGTATACAGTATATTTAACGCAATGCTTATTCAAATAGTGCTTTATGATTGGACAAGCTCCCATTGCTTAAATGCATATTACATCAGCTTCCATTTCTACAGGTGTCTATTTTGATGATGAATGAATAATTCACATTACTTAAAGTCTGATCAGCCATTTCAAAATCTCTCAAGTCTGGTACCCTGCCCACTTTCACTATGCTCAGAAGCCTTCTGAGTGTTGAGAAAGTGGCCAGGGAGCTAGTATATAGGAACTTTCCAGAACTTTCCAGTTCATGCAAGTTCAGCCACGCATTCCATTGCGTAGTTTCGTATCCAAGAAATGTCATTAATAAACCGTTTAGGAAACCGTGATAAAACCGAACCATAGAAGCAAAACCGAGAACCGAACCGAACCGAACCGTAGAATTCTCAACGATCCCCATCCCTACTATTAAGTGCTCTGTGGTTTAACATACCTGTACATGAGATGGAATCCACACCGGGACCGAAGTACTCCACAATGACTCCAGTTCCTCCCTTGACCGTGAGGATACCACCAACCTTGAGAATGATGTCTTTGGGTGATGTCCAGCCATTCAGCTCACCGGTCAGTTTCACACCAATAACCTAGTGGGTCAAACAGAAATGTGAGAAGCTCAATATCAACTATCATATTCAGAAAATAACAGGAATACTCTATTACAACTAATCACACATTATTTCAACTCAGCTTTCTTAGTTATACGTTGTTTTGAAAGTAAAATTCTCCGAGGCCAGCACCAGCTGCGTGGCCACTTCAGGGTGCCAGGCAGTGTGCTGACACTTGATCTACAAACACAACACACAGAAATAAAATACAGAACACCTGCCACTTTACACCATGTTAATTTTGTGCATATACAATAATGCGGTCAGCAGGCAGCTGCCTTTGATGTGCAGTTTAATTTTTGGGTACTGTTGTTGAATGACAATCTGTCATGTCAGTGTGTTGTACGATACTAGCATAGGGGTTTGATGTCCAATTGATGCGGACTCCAGGGATGTGCAAAGTACGCATTAAATAAACTGCCATAATATAAACACTGTATACAGTATATTTAACGCAATGCTTATTCAAATAGTGCTTTATGATTGGACAAGCTCCCATTGCTTAAATGCATATTTCATCAGCTTCCATTTCTACAGGTGTCTATTTTGATGACGAATGAATAATTCACATTACTTAAATGCATAAAATTATGCAGGTGCTGATCACAGAATCATTATAATTATTCACATAAAACCAGGTGCATGGTAAAATATAAGTTGTGGTCGAACCATATTCTGTCAAGTGTTATTACTAGTTTCTTTAAATTAAAATAGGATGCCAAACAATTTTACAATTGCCAATATTGGACACCCGGTTTATAAATCCTTGCTGAGATCCTGGTCTACATCATTATAGTAGGGATAACTATCAAGTAGGGATGGGGACCGTGGACCGGTTCATATGTGAAACCGGCCTGAGCATTGCGGTTAACCAGTCAAAAACCGGACCTCTCTCTACACGGTTCGGTTTTCTATGCATGCACAGGGTTCCTGGAGGCGTAATAAAACTGTCAGCACCTACCTCCTCATTGGCCTCACAATGTCTGCCAAGCTCGACGATCAAACAGCCATTTCAAAATCTCTCAAGTCTGGTACCCTGCCCACTTTCACTATGCTCAGAAGCCTTCTGAGTGTAGAGAAAGTGGCCAGGGAGCTAGTATATAGGAACTTTCCAGAACTTTCCAGTTCAGGCAAGTTCAGCCACGCATTCCATTGCGTAGTTTCGTATCCAAGAAATGTCATTAATAAACCGTTTAGGAAACCGTGATAAAACTGCACCATAGACGCAAAACCGAGAACCGAACCGAACCGAACCGTAGAATTCTCAACGATCCCCATCCCTACTATTAAGTGCTCTGTGGTTTTACATACCTGTACATGAGATGGAATCCACACCGGGACCGAAGTACTCCACAATGGCTCCAGTTCCTCCCTTGACCGTGAGGATACCACCAACCTTGAGAATGATGTCTTTGGGTGATGTCCAGCCATTCAGCTCACCGGTCAGTTTCACACCAATATCCTAGTGGGTCAAACAGAAATGTGAGAAGCTCAATATCAACTATCATATTCAGAAAATAACAGGAATACAATCTGTCATGTCAGTGTGTTGTACGATACTAGCATAGGGGTTTGATGTCCAATTGATGCGGACTCCAGGGATGTGCAAAGTACGCATTAAATAAACTGCCATAATATAAACACTGTATACAGTATATTTAACGCAATGCTTATTCAAATAGTGCTTTATGATTGGACAAGCTCCCATTGCTTAAATGCATATTACATCAGCTTCCATTTCTACAGGTGTCTATTTTGATGATGAATGAATAATTCACATTACTTAAAGTCTGATCAGCCATTTCAAAATCTCTCAAGTCTGGTACCCTGCCCAATTTCACTATGCTCAGAAGCCTTCTGAGTGTAGAGAAAGTGGCCAGGGAGCTAGTATATAGGAACTTTCCAGAACTTTCCAGTTCAGGCAAGTTCAGCCACGCATTCCATTGCGTAGTTTCGTATCCAAGAAATGTCATTAATAAACCGTTTAGGAAACTGTGATAAAACCGAACCATAGAAGCAAAACCGAGAACCGAACCGAACCGAACCGTAGAATTCTCAACGATCCCCATCCCTACTATTAAGTGCTCTGTGGTTTTACATACCTGTACATGAGATGGAATCCACACCGGGACCGAAGTACTCCACAATGGCTCCAGTTCCTCCCTTGACCGTGAGGATACCACCAACCTTGAGAATGATGTCTTTGGGTGATGTCCAGCCATTCAGCTCACCGGTCAGTTTCACACCAATAACCTAGTGGGTCAAACAGAAATGTGAGAAGCTCAATATCAACTATCATATTCAGAAAATAACAGGAATACAATCTGTCATGTCAGTGTGTTGTACGATACTAGCATAGGGGTTTGATGTCCAATTGATGCGGACTCCAGGGATGTGCAAAGTACGCATTAAATAAACTGCCATAATATAAACACTGTATACAGTATATTTAACGCAATGCTTATTCAAATAGTGCTTTATGATTGGACAAGCTCCCATTGCTTAAATGCATATTACATCAGCTTCCATTTCTACAGGTGTCTATTTTGATGATGAATGAATAATTCACATTACTTAAAGTCTGATCAGCCATTTCAAAATCTCTCAAGTCTGGTACCCTGCCCACTTTCACTATGCTCAGAAGCCTTCTGAGTGTTGAGAAAGTGGCCAGGGAGCTAGTATATAGGAACTTTCCAGAACTTTCCAGTTCAGGCAAGTTCAGCCACGCATTCCATTGCGTAGTTTCGTATCCAAGAAATGTCATTAATAAACCGTTTAGGAAACCGTGATAAAACCGAACCATAGAAGCAAAACCGAGAACTGAACCGAACCGAACCGTAGAATTCTCAACGATCCCCATCCCTACTATTAAGTGCTCTGTGGTTTAACATACCTGTACATGAGATGGAATCCACACCGGGACCGAAGTACTCCACAATGGCTCCAGTTCCTCCCTTGACCGTGAGGATACCACCAACCTTGAGAATGATGTCTTTGGGTGATGTCCAGCCATTCAGCTCACCGGTCAGTTTCACACCAATAACCTAGTGGGTCAAACAGAAATGTGAGAAGCTCAATATCAACTATCATATTCAGAAAATAACAGGAATACTCCATTACAACTAATCACACATTATTTCAACTCAGCTTTCTTAGTTATACGTTGTTTTGAAAGTAAAATTCTCCGAGGCCAGCACCAGCTGCGTGGCCACTTCAGGGTGCCAGGCAGTGTGCTTACACTTGATCTACAAACACAACACACAGAAATAAAATACAGAACACCTGCCACTTTACACCATGTTAATTTTGTGCATATACAATAATGCGGTCGGCAGGCAGCTGCCTTTGATGTGCAGTTTAATTTTTGGGTACTGTTGTTGAATGACAATCTGTCATGTCAGTGTGTTGTACGATACTAGCATAGGGGTTTGATGTCCAATTGATGCGGACTCCAGGGATGTGCAAAGTACGCATTAAATAAACTGCCATAATATAAACACTGTATACAGTACATTTAACGCAATGCTTATTCAAATAGTGCTTTATGATTGGACAAGCTCCCATTGCTTAAATGCATATTACATCAGCTTCCATTTCTACAGGTGTCTATTTTGATGACGAATGAATAATTCACATTACTTAAATGCATAAAATTATGCAGGTGCTGATCACAGAATCATTATAATTATTCACATAAAACCAGGTGCATGGTAAAATATAAGTTGTGGTCGAACCATATTCTGTCAAGTGTTATTACTAGTTTCTTTAAATTAAAATAGGATGCCAAACAATTTTACAATTGCCAATATTGGACACCCGGTTTATAAATCCTTGCTGAGATCCTGGTCTACATCATTATAGCAGGGATAACTATTAAGTAGGGATGGGGACCGTGGACCGGTTCATATGTGAAACCGGCATGAGCATTGCGGTTAAACCAGTCAAAAACCGGACCTCTCTCTACACGGTTCGGTTTTCTATGCATGCACAGGGTTCCTGGAGGCGTAATAAAACTGTCAGCACCTACCTCCTCATTGGCCTCACAATGTCTGCCAAGCTCGACGATCAAACAGCCATTTCAAAATCTCTCAAGTCTGGTACCCTGCCCACTTTCACTATGCTCAGAAGCCTTCTGAGTGTAGAGAAAGTGGCCAGGGAGCTAGTATATAGGAACTTTCCAGAACTTTCCAGTTCAGGCAAGTTCAGCCACGCATTCCATTGCGTAGTTTCGTATCCAAGAAATGTCATTAATAAACCGTTAAGGAAACCGTGATAAAACCGAACCATAGAAGCAAAACCGAGAACCGAACCGAACTGAACCGTAGAATTCTCAACGATCCCCATCCCTACTATTAAGTGCTCTGTGGTTTTACATACCTGTACATGAGATGGAATCCACACCGGGACCGAAGTACTCCACAATGGCTCCAGTTCCTCCCTTGACCGTGAGGATACCACCAACCTTGAGAATGATGTCTTTGGGTGATGTCCAGCCATTCAGCTCACCGGTCAGTTTCACACCAATAACCTAGTGGGTCAAACAGAAATGTGAGAAGCTCAATATCAACTATCATATTCAGAAAATAACAGGAATACAATCTGTCATGTCAGTGTGTTGTACGATACTAGCATAGGGGTTTGATGTCCAATTGATGCGGACTCCAGGGATGTGCAAAGTACGCATTAAATAAACTGCCATAATATAAACACTGTATACAGTATATTTAACGCAATGCTTATTCAAATAGTGCTTTATGATTGGACAAGCTCCCATTGCTTAAATGCATATTTTATCAGCTTCCATTTCTACAGGTGTCTATTTAGAGTTTGAGAGAGAGTAGATAGATAGATATACATATGGATGTATGGGTTTGATTGAAAAGTAAAACATTCCCATAATTGAAGTACCAATAAATGTATGTTATCTCTCATATATGGTGTTTGCAACGGCTGTTTTATGATGAGTGAGACGCTAAACTACCCACTAAACCTACCCCTTGGCAAGTTTAGCGAAAGCGGCTGATCTAGCCGCATTTACCCCACCGTTTAGGCTAATCTACCTTCTTACAATCTGTTCTCAAAACCTAGGGTAACGTTCACCCACTGTTTAGCTTGCACTGCCGTCATGCACCTCAACAGTGGGTTAAATGGAAGTTATTCTGTGGTTTAGCTTAAACCACTGCTAAACCACCTTTATAATAACGGGCCCGGGAGTGCTGGCATTCATTTAATTATCCTTGCATAGTCACTATTAATTACATAGAACTTTCCCCCAAAATATGAAAATGCCCATGCCTTAAAAAAGGATTTACATCCATGTAGACTAAAATGTATCAGATATACATTTTCCTATACATTAACCTAACCATGTAGTTTACTGTATTAACTTCATGAAACAAAGTTTCTTCTTCTTATTATTATTATTATCATTATTGTTTTTATCATTATTATTTGAATATTCTAATACCCATATGCCATGTAACACCTGACAAAAAAATTCAAATGTATATGAATATATATAATTTATGAATAATAACATATCTTAATTGGGATTTGATATAAAATTAAATATAATTGAAAATTAAAGTGGCAACTTCTATCTTATCATTCAAATGAGAATGCCTTGAGGAAAAAAATAAATCTGTAGTATGAGACCCACAATGAAACTCAAATTATTGTAGTCGGTGTAAATAATGTATGACGATAATGTATATATGTAAATAAATCCCAGCAACTTCCAAAACGACGCTAAGGCTTGGAATTGGGATCGATATCATAATAATAGTGATGCCAATCTCGAGCTTAAAAATACCAAGTCAAAACCAGTCCTAATCATAACAAATCAATAAACCAGGAGCGAAAGATCACTAAATGTAGTCTATGAGAATCATGAATGGATGGTGTTTACTAATTGACAAAATACTATTATTTTTCAGCTCGATGAAAATTGGGATGTCTTTACAGGATATAGTCACAGAGAAAAAACAAAATGCTGATACTGACAGAAACAATAAGCAAGAGCAGATACAGCTGAAGAGAAAACCCACTAGGGTTTGTATAATATGTGGGCTTTCAGGAGTCACAGATCAGTAAATACAATGTCTTTTCCTACAGGAAATATAGAACTGTTCTTTGTGGACAGGTGGTCTCTAGACCAAGTTTGAATGTAGTTTACCAAGTGAAGGCTATTTGAGATCAGCCTTTACAGATAGTAAGTCTCTTGAGCAGGTTTGACTCTTGTGTACTATGAACAATTCTGATGTCTAAATGCATGCGTGTCTGATTACATGAAAATGCTGTCTAAATGAAACTGAAGAGGACAAATGTGGGGTTTAACTCAGTATTGCTTTTGTGGTATAAAAGATATTCCTTTAAAACCTTTGTGCCATCACTTGTCAACATATACTTTTTAGAACCCAAGCTGCATAAGTATATAATATTTTCTAAAGACATTTTTTCTTAAATGTTCATACCTCCGTACTTTTAAACATATTCTAAGACTCGCAAGTATGTCAACTCATTCTAATGATAATTTCAAAGATTATTCTAGATTAGAGTGCTTCTTACACCAAACCTATAACATTCTCTTATTCATAACTATTTAAATTTGCTTTTAACCATATTCTGAATATCTTGGGAGTAAGGTGCTCTGTCTCATCTCTCCAGCTTACCTCCATCATGGTGTGACTGTCTGTACCATTCATCAGAAGTCCAGGGAAGGCGTAGTTCTCCAAGATAATCTAAATATAGAACATGTTAGGACTATAGCTCCTCTATTTCATGTGCCTTCTCAGTTAGGTAAATGACTTGAAACTTGAAAGAGTTTAATTATACAAAATAAATTCTGCATATAATAATTGAATTTTTAATTCCACAATGAAAGTATATGAGAAACCATTATTTTTTTTAATAAAAATGATTAAGAAATTTACTGAACAAATATTCAATACAAATTAAAATTAATAAGTCTACTGAATAATTTTCTTTAACATATCTGGAGTGCTCAAATACATGTTAGAATTATTCGGAACCACATCAGATCAAAGGGTCACTCCAAATAGAAATGTAGGATAGAAATGTCTTGGGTACATACTGCACCATTTTTGTGACTTTGGTAGATGATTTTCATTAATAAATACCTGATGAATAATTCCACTGCCAGGCTCCCAGAAGCCCACTCCTTATCTTGCTCCAGCTGTGGCAAGGAAGTTATACACCTCTTTGTTCATATCCTACAGGGAGAGAAGAGGGAGACAATTTAAACGATGGCAGATTTTGTCATACCTGTTAGAATAAGTGTAGTGTTACACCTATTGATATTATGACTCTAAACAATGCTTCAGGGGTAAACCACTCTATGTTGAGGGAAGATAAGTTACAGAAACACTAGCACAAACACTAGCAGGAAAAGAAATGTTGCACATAGTGTTATAGATGGAGATGCATTAACACATTTAGAAACACAAATGCTAACACTCATATTGAGAGGTGAAATTCATTGAAGTCACACAACCAAAATCAGCTTTGGTAACACCTTCTTTGCTCTGGGCAAATTGGAATGAAACAATGGTTTGGGAAGATGAATTCTAATTGATATTTTCGGGGGCAGGATTAGGGTGGAGGGTGCTAGCAGTATACCTTTGCTCTGGCCAGATCCTTGTCTCCTCCAACCTGGGCCTGGATCAAGTGATCGCAGTGAATGGTGGATGGCACAGCCACTCTTGGCAGCCCACTGGAGATAAACTGTAACATAGCCATCTGAAACAACAAAACACAAATACTCTACAGGGCGGTTGAGGCTAGGGACTATAAGTGCCTTAGGAACACGTATATTCATAATGATAATTCATCAAAAATAATGGAAAATGCTTGCATTTCTAAGTTTATTAAGAAGGAATCATTTGAAAACTGACTAACCCAGTTCTTAAAAAGTATCATATTAATACTGAATTTGGTAGCAAGCAGAGCCTATAACCTCAATTTTAGTGACTAGAACCACCACTATATCAAATAGTTGAAAATCCCTGCAGTAGTCCATTGGCACATAAGTTCCTGGCTTATACTATAATAAAAGTAATACTCTTCCCATCACATGTTGGACTAGACCTATCTAATTTAATTTTTCCTATTCCACGCCCTGATTTAAAGCATTGTTATAACTTTGAATATCAAACTTTAATTTTTTTTCTGGACCATTTACATTTACCACAGATACTCAATAAAGGCCTGCTTCAAATATCTGATAGAAAAAGAATAGTTAAAAGAGGTCAATAAGTAATCCAAGGTGACCACAGTTCACCTTAAAAGTGCACTCATTTCTGAGGCTTTTTGGGCCTTTTGACATAATACAGCCACTGTCATGTGTAGATTCCGATTTTATACCTCTGATTTTATACCTCAATATATTTGACTAATTAATAGTAGGGATCGGATGAGTATGGTTTAGAATAAATCAATACCATACAAAACAATTAATAACCAAACTATGTGAAAGCATTCCATGCTATTCAAGTAACATGTTCTGGTAGACCTTTTTGATATTCAAATATGAGTACTGTTCGAAATAAAGCAATACATAAACTATTGAAACAATACAATGAATAACCAGTTATACATTATCGTTTAAGTGTTCTTTGCCATTTAAGAACCATGTAAGTGAACACACATTTATTTGATAACTTAATATCCTGAGCTAGTCAGACCACTGAATTTTCTAGCGCTATGCTCAGTTTCATACCTGAGCTGTAGCATCTTACATAGCCACTCTGTCTGGGCGGAGTCTAAGGTAGCTCTCGCCACGTACAATATCCTGGTTGTGGGGGTCATCCAAATGGCTGTAGAGGATCTTTTCTGACAGAGTCAAAGGACGTTGTAACCTGTAGATAGTGAAAACATCATTTGAAAGTGAAACATACAGCAAGAACCATGCAAAATTCCACAACTAAAAATGAATGCCCATGCACTGACAAGGATACTCAACTTAAAACAACCATTAATATTAATGTTTTCCTGTAGCAATGGGTTAAATTATAAACAATGTGCACTTCAGAGTTGTATTTTAGATTTTCCATGCCTTTAACATGAATGGTCACATATAGCATGTTATCTAATCAACTATTCATTGTATTCAAACCTAACTTCAGAAAGTTGTGAGATCATAAAGATATAAAAAGCAAAGGATAGAAAGACCAAAATATAAATATTTACTAGCCATTTATTGTTGAAGGTCATACAGAATTCATCACCAGAAAACAAATGGGAAAAGGCTCCATAACTCTCTATGGGATCGCAAGGTCTTAGCCAGGATTTCAAAAATGCCTGTCCAGAACAGCAATTTCAAAATATCTGCCCGTCAAGATTAAGCTACTTATCTACTTCAAATCCTTATACCAGCTACATTTAATAGCCTAGTGTGTCAAAAAGAAATTTTTGCCTGTTCAAACAAGAGGTTTTTAGGAAACTACCTGTCCAAAAGACAGGTAGGACGGGTCCTGGATAAGTCCCTGATGGGATGACTATCAAGCAGTATTTACAAGCAGGTTACATAAACTGTTTTTCATCCCTATATCTTATATTATACCTCTACATACTACATACAGTATTTAGGGATGGCTGACTGCGAAGCGGTAATCAAAGGTCAAAGAAAAGAAAATCAAATGCCACTTGTACATCCTCAAACAACCAATAAATATGTCACGTGTGACTGATGAGGACATAGGGCAGTCGTGGGCCTGCATAGTGACTGTATACCTTTCAACAACACATTACAATGTGTAAGTATTGATTAACAGAGCAACATAGGAATAGGGCCTGACTTTTAAATCTGTTTTAACTCTTAAATGCCTGTAGCAGCCATTTTAGTAATGTCATTTGACCGAAGTGTTTTACATGTTAAAATATTTGATGAAAATGTTGATCAGAGCCAACCCACAACTTTTTTGTCTGATTACAAGTTTAAATTCTACAGTGTCATAAGCCCAAAGGACACTGATCTAGGAAGTCTCCTGGCCAGGGACATAGCAGGACCCATCTAGACCGTTTTTGGACAAGCAGTTTCCTGAAAAACCCTATTTTGACAGGCAAAAATGTCTATAAACAATTTTCCATCCTGAGCATTAATAGGAATAACCAGATAATTCAGTTCCATGTAACACACATAGGAGCCAGTTATACTTACCTTTGCTTAACAACTTCTAGTCGCTCAACTAGTTTTTCATATGGAAGGTAACTATCGCTCTCCAGCCTGCTCATGGCCACCTAAAACAATGAGGAAAAGGGACCATGAATTAGAAAATATTGTAACAAAATGTACATTAAGATTTATAGTTTCAACTCATTTCCATGTTCATTGTTCAAACACAGCTTATGATGATATGCTGTTGCAAGGCAACGATGATCTCCAACAAACCTTGCTTTGAACAGCGACATTAACCCATTTGTGCTTATACAGCAGCCAAAAGCAGCCTGCCAATTTTGTAAAAATCCTTCTAACTATTGCATGAGCAAAGTTAGTAAAACGTGAAGGAGAAATGGTAATTAATACACTACCAACAATTCTCTGCCAAATATTTTGTAAAATCATTTTCAATACTCTGAAGTTATTGTCAAAATCAATGTAGTTGCAGACGACAATTTCTAGATAAGATTCTTGAGCATTAATGGGTTAAGAAACTTAAGAAAGGTCTGAATTTTTAGACCAAAATTTGTGTAACTGGGCCATGTTGATTGCTCATCTTAAGGATGTACACATTGAATAAAATTTCTACATGCACAGTGAACATAATTTTTGTCATGGCAGGTTATGAACACAGGGCCCGACATTAACTTTTGCGGCAACTTGCCCAGTAGGGCAAGTGAGATTCGACTTTCACATGCCCCACTCAAACCTTCACCTGCCCTTGAAAAGTTTTATGTTTTATAATGTTTCATTTAAAACCAAATAGAATATGGTGCTGGCAAATGAAAGCATATTTTCTAGGACAAGCTTGGATGCCAGACCACAAAACTTGCAAACATTTTCAAAAGTAAACCTGAAATATACACAGCATGCTTGCCCAACGGGGCAAGCAAGATACAGTTTTCACTTGCCCTACAGCTATAATTTACAAGTTCTACTTGCCCGGGGCAACGGGGCAAGTACCAATGTCGAGCCCTGGAACAAATGAAGACTAATATACTCTAAATGTATTTGAGTATATTAAATCCACTGTGTTCAAATCTAAAAATTATGCCTATAAAACAATGTGTATATATATATTATATATTCATATTCCAGGGCACGAAATTAGGGGGTGGCTTTTGAAGATGCAATTGGGCTCCCTGGAAAAAATCTTAATTTCGAGCCCTGTATTCAGATGGCACTTACCGACGAGGCGGCACATAGCTGTGATGTCCTGACCTCCTCCTTGCCTTGACTTTGACGGTGGTGTTTTGGTGAAGGTGGTGTTGGTGGTTGCCTTGGTGACTCCTCCTCCTACACTTCCTCCTGTCCCCTAAGAAAACCAACCTACACTTCCTTCTGCCCCCAAAAAAATCCCACCTGCCCCCAAAAAAATCCCACCTACACCTCCTGCCCGCCCGGACCGACATAACACGTCATAGAATTTCATGAGTACAAAAAGTAAGAGGACCCTATCAATAATGGAAGCATTTATTTATATGTATATATATCAATATATAACATCTATCTACATCTCTGTCCGTCTGCAATTCTATTCATCTATCTATGTATGAGTGAGCGCGCGCGCCTACACACAAATTATATATATAATTTGCGTGTATATGTGTGTGTGTGTGTGTGTGTATGTATGTATGTGCATGTGAGTGTTCACATAGATAAACAGATAGATAGAAATAGAGACAGACTGACAAGTAAATAGATGCTAGACATCAATATACATGCATAATAAATTAATGTTTCTTTTATTGATATAGTCGTCTGCCTTTTTGGTACTTATGATATTCTATGACATGCCAGACGACCTGCCTACACTCCCTGCCCCCCTAAAAAAAGACCCAACTACACTTCCTCCTGCCCCCCTCGAAAAAGTCACCAGACACCAGACACCTAATCACCTTCACCAGCTTGTGCAGCCACCTTCTCTTGTTCCGCCCTGATAATAATAATAACAATAATAAAAATAATGATTATAATGAATATAATAATGATAATAATGATAATAAAACTGATAAAAATAATAATCCATGGTAATAATAATAATAATGATGATAATAATAATGATGGTGATAATAATAAAAATAATAATAAATAATGATAACAATACTACTACTAATAATAATAATGATTATAATAATAACAAGAGAGACGTCAGTGGCGTCAAGAGATTGTTGTTTTAATTTTTTTGTTATTTGTTATTTGCAAGGAAGTGGGCTAAAATTGTACATTTCCCCAGGGACTTCCATACTAACGGGATAGGAGACAGCTAATAATAGCTCCTACACCAGTCAAGCACTATTGTTATGCAAATGAGCTCTTATCTGTACCCCACTCATTCCCAGGGGCTCAACCTGGCTCAGCTGGGCATGGGCACTGCTCTACTTATCACCACTTCCTGTGTATACCACAGGGTTGTTTAATTACTTTCTCTGGTATGGGGAATGTAGAAGAGCTCTTTAAGTATATTCCATGGTTAAACAGGTCCATAACATCAGACAGGATGCAGTGACAAAACCTGATACTTTCCTGCCTCATTGTAGTGTCTTAATCTACTGCTGTGGATTGCCTTTACTGTCAGAGCCGCACCTCTCAGGGGCAATACAGGATACACGTCTGATTGCAATCCCTAGGTCTGGCTTCTGATCAATAGGAACATCCCTGTCTGGAGCCCGAGCTATGAGTACAGGATATCAACCCAATAAACACATGCCACACTTCTTTTGTTTCTCATTAATGTCTATAAAGGAAGTCGGAAGATTTAAAGGGACTATGAGTAGATAATAAACCTCTCATCCTCTGGCAATGTTACCCACTCAAGACTGAAAGAAATTCTCTGGCAAAAGAGGGAATATACCACATCTATTGTTCAGTTTTTTAAAAAAATGTTTCATCTCTGTTGAGTTTAATGTTTATTCAAATTATTTGAATTAAAGGGCTAGAATGCTAATTTACCTATTTCAATACAAAGATATGAATAACCACATACACACATTACTCAGTGCTTTTACCTTTTGAGGAGGTTTATTTTTAAAGGAAATGATGCAAAAACCATAACAGATTAACTGTAACCCTGGCATATTGAAACTCATCTCAGAGTACTGAGCTAGAGCCATCCAATGAATGGCAACATCACAGGGTTTAGAGGGTTTTCAACCTTAGACATTAACTGTATGCAGTATTAATAAAGCACCCTTAGAGTTGTGTTTATAGTATTTACAGATGCAAAATCTGTACCTAATCTGTACCTAATTACACTCAAGAATCTGGAGATACACCTTGTCATATGATTATACTGCTGTAAGTTACCTTTTGGGGTAGGGCTTTCAACTAGCCCTCAATAGCACATGTCACCTTCAAGTGTCAGACCATTTGGCCTATTAAAAGTAGCAAATTAGTCAAGTCGGACAAAGATACAACAATTAATGAATAGAAGAAACATAGGTCTCTCTCTGGAGCTATATTCCTTAGGGTAATGAGAACTTGAAATTAAAAAATATATACTTTTATCCATCAATACACCATTCAGAAAACAAAATGGCTGAACAAACAAAACCATTGCATTGTTACCAGAATGGGCTCAGAAAAATTTTCAAAACATGAATTTATGTTTTTAAACAGTACCTTAAAATACGCTCTCGGATTGGATTGATTCCTTTTTTATTATATCTGCTGGTTTATACCAACAAAGAGTTGTTGGTTTCTGAGCTCAATAAGTACAAATGAGGAGCGAATTTGGAGAATCAGAAGTTCATTCTACAACCCATCACGTGTAGAGCAGGCGATCTTCCGAGCTCAGTCCACTTACATCAAACATTCGTTAATTGCAATTATATTTACTAGTATTGAATTGATTAAGGTATTCAAACGGTACTCACCTTCATGTCCGCAAGTGCCAAATGTCAGGAAAGGGTAAATCCATTGATTATGCAGTGATTGCACTGCTGCTATAATCACAGACCACCATCACACTCACAGCAGTATCATGGCAGTTTCAAATCTCGCGCGAAATCTCGCGGAGGTTGGAGATCTGGCGTGACCGCTCGCCTCTCTATTGTAAGCCAATAGGGGCGCAAATACGTTGCCTATCCCCTTAACCTATATATATCTCTGATTTCCCACCCCTACCCCCCCCATTGCCCCACCCCCGAACATCTGCGCCAAGAAAACAACAACTGGATTTTTTTCTCTCAGGGTCTATCATTACTTCCACATTGTGACAAGTGTCAGGAACCATTTTGATTTTTATATTTAGAGACATTAAGATTTTATACAATGTCGAAAACGGGTGTGGCTCATGCCCCTCTCCTCCTGACTACCAGGTCAATGTCTGCGCTAACCCAAATATTATTTAAATAAATCAGTTATACTAATTGAAAGAGTTTTTATTAGAAAATACTTCACTGCAGTACTTTATCTTTGGTAGGAATTCATGAAAATGCAAGAAAATGACCCAAAATAGTATATTTCCCACCCATACCCAACCCCCCCCCCCCCCCCCTGCCTCTCTGCCCAACCCCCCTCCTCACCTAAATTAAGCGTTGAAATATTAGATAACATAAATGGAGTAGAAATAGCTATAACCCCTGCTAAAAGCTGTGAAAAAATCAAAATGTTTTATTAAAATCATGGGACCTGCGAATAAGGAGATGGTTTGAATAAGGAAATTTACTTATTCAACAATGGAATGTTGAGTGTTGAATGTTGAATGTTGAATGTTGAATGTTGAAAAAGGAGCCAACTTCAGCCCGGTATATAGAGATGACATTTCTGACCTGCGGTGTATTATTTTTTGCCTTGGGAATGAGCCTGTTTTTTTCTGCGTTATTGTGGTTGAATAAGAAACCTTCCTTTTTAAGGACAGCACCTAGCTGTCCTATTTAACATAACAGTAGTAATTCATACCTTTTATACTTGGTTTAGTTTGCACACTGTCTACATGTTTGTATACTGATATCTAGTTACACAAAGACTTCTAAACCATGCATCCACTCATTGCCATCCTGTAAAGATTTGCTTTTATCTAGATCTGCTATGGAAGAATTTTTACTACCCTCCATAGCACTGGGAAGACAACTATGTAACAAGTACGGTTGTGGATGCAAAGCATCAATAGTCAAAAGGTGGGGCCAAGTTATTTATGAACTTGTGAGAGAACCGGATGTATAACCCATACCATTCTGAAGCATACATATCGTACCTATATCCCCAGATCTGACCTATATACGCAACATCGTTGCGCGGCATAGGAAATTCAAGGGAAAATGGGTGGTACTTGATAAAATTCCTGAAAACTATAATTTATCATTACACAAACATATATAAAGTATATACCATTATAACAAGCACTTTCTTCCCTACAAAATGACGTTTCATGAGTAAAAATGATTACTGTATATTGAAATGCTGGCAAGTTGAAGTTAGGATATTTTCGAAAGTTGTGAGAAATCGCTAAATATTGTTATGCTTCATACATGTTCAAGCCATTTTTTCTATAAGTAAAATTAATTTATCAGAAACATTTCAAATATGTAAATTGTTGCTAATAAGGTATTCTTTTATGGTAAAAAAAAAATGGTATGTCTTTTTTATTTATAACACCCTATCTTGAAGGAGGAGCCGGACACGTCAGGATTGCTTCTGACGCAACTTTTGCAAGATTTATCCCAAGGAGAATCCTAGGAATCCTAGAAAAATCCTTGTAAAATCCTCCTTTGGTCTATCAAATTATTTAACCTATATACAGTGCCTATATATAACCTATATAGTCATGTATATTATGTCCTCAAATGGTGGAAATCCACCACTGAATCACATGAAAAAATCGCAAAAAAACGATGTTTTTCTTTCGCCTAGTTTCCAGTTTCGAAATCCACTGGAAACCCCGAGAAAAACAACCAAACACGTCACAATTTTGATTTATAAATAAATATTTTATTTGTTATAATGTAACTGTACTTACCCGTCTTGTTTGCTGCACCTAAACCTGAAAAAAACCCACAAAAACATAGCCCCTTTATCCCCAACCGCTACGCCCGACACGCCCATTACGCAAAATGTATTTAGCACTGTGCGCGTTGTTGTTTGTTCGCCGAAAATGCCATAAAAGTGTGCATTTTCGACGAATAAACAGCAGCTTTCTTACCTGTCAGTGTTGATAAACACCTCGCATCCATTTTGCCGGAAGTTCCGCTCTCCAGTGTCAGGAGAAGCAAAGATTTCATGCAAAACGGGTTGGTGTTACGAAAACCTAGTGAAAATTGAACAACAACTGCTTTCACCAGGAAGCCGCGATCGGAGATTCCATCAGCAAAATGCGATGAAACTCGCATTTCGCTGATGGAAACCCAAGGCAGAAGGTAATCATTCTTTTTATAAGGATCTAGGCTTTCTTGTTTTATCGGTTGTGATTCATAAATCGCAACTGATAAAACAGGAAAGCCTCCGATGTGTGGTGGTGTCATTTCTCGGCGAACGCGCCCGCGCCGCCATCTTGGATTCGCCAACTTTCGATCGATGTCCATGAGGAAAATCAGAATAATATCCTACTTTTCCTCATGGAAATCGATCGAAAGTTGAGGTATATCGTTATTTGTATATGTTGTCAAGAATTCTATCGATTGCAGCATCATATCTGCAATCGATAGAATTTTAGAGCGATGGCCAGCCATGGGTTGCATTCTAGCCCACGGCAGCCACTTTAACTACGCACCAGGCGTATCCCGCATGGTACCGCCGGTACGCACCGTGCGTACTTCAGAATGGTATGGGATAATATACAAATATGGACTGATCCCGAGGGCAATATCAGGTTATATGGACCAAGGGAGAGCAATATTGCCCAAGGCCTTCGGCCTTGGGCAATATTGCTCTCCCTTGGTCCATATAACCTGATTTGCTCGAGGGATCAGTCCATATTTGTTTTATTATATGACCACTGACAAATGAAAGAAGCAATAATTACACATCAAACAGAAGAAACATTTTGATTAAACTACCACTATCAGGTATCCTTATTAATACAATAATAAAACATCGTTTTGAAACAAATAATCTTTAAAACTCCAAAACCCTCAAAATAAGCCTTAATTCACCCTTATTGGCTTTCAAATGTTCAATTGAAAAAGTTCAGATCTTATCAAATCCCTCCCTCATTTTTTTAAATTAATAAAAAAAAAATTCTATCTAAAAAAAAAATTAAATTTTTTTTAAATTTTTCATTTCATATTTTTAAAAAAGATATTTTTTATTTTATTTTTATTTATTTTTATTTATTTTATTTATTTATTTATTTATTTTTTATCTTTTTATCATTTTGGCTTATTTTGGGGCAAAATGGTGGCCGGTCATGCCACAGCCCATTTGAAGGGCTGTTGGCATGCTTGGGAAATCTGGGGGTGTGTCACTATTCTGGCACTCTCATTGGATGGTGTGCCTGATCAGTCAATATTGCCAGTCCATCAACTGTTTTGATGGACTGGTTGGGAGATATTCCCTAGTATAGGAAGTGGTCATAGCCTGAATTAACCAATCAAAAGAGAGATTGGTCAGTGGTCATATGATAAAGAACATTATTATACCTCACGTGAAGATTCTTGATTCTGATTGGTCAAGGGCCATGGATTAATCGTCATGATTTCCTCACTACTTAGTAACAGGCTGTTGTCCTGCACAGCTCGTGAATTAACAAGTTAACCACGGCAACATGCAGCCGTGAATAACATGTTAATCACTGCTACCGGGCAATGAGCTCGATGCGCATGCGTGCATATTAAACGTCAGCCATCGCCTACGTGAAATCCACTAGGCTGACCGCCTCAACTTTAAAATTGTGCCTAACAGGCACCAGGCAACTGATTTTTATCAAATAAAGATAGAATTATACAAACAAATAAGGTATGGTACGAACGTGACTGTTTTTTGGGGGGTGTTTCAAGTAATAGATATGAGCGCCCAGTTTTATTGGCGCAGATGCTATTTTATAAATGCTCGGATCTCTAAGTTAGAGTCTAACTGTGATTGATGAGGCCAATAGACAGCATTTACTAAACAACGGCCGGTACCACAGTTAGAGTTGCTCAAACTAATAAAGACAGTAAAAGTACAAACAAACAAATAAGGTTCAGTGTCTTGCTTATAAATAAGCACCTAGATTGATTAAGAGGTGGTATCAATGAATGGAGTTTAAACGTTTTCTGATACAGATTTTATTTGAAAAAGGAAGCGAAACATCGATTAGACTCATTTGTTCATGTTTTCAGAAAAGTTTCTGAGTCAAACTGAAAATTTTCTCCTGTTGTACGTTTTGGGGCTTCTGTTGCACTCTGATGTGTCAATGCAACAGTTGGACATCCCTGTTATTATAATTTGTAGATTTTTCACAAAAGAGTATTTATCCAAAATTTCTTGTGTTTGTCATTTTTCCCCTTTTGTGTTTTGTATGTTGTTCGGTATAATAAAACAAATATGACATCCCTGTGTGGTGTACAACAGGAATAACTCCCCCTCAAGAGGATTGTCGACCTCGGGCAACGCCCTCGGGCGACAATCCTCTCTCGGGGGAGTTATTCCAGTTGTACACCACACAGGGATGTCATATTTGTATATTAACATTAGAGGAAAATAATTTATGACTAGATTTTGTAAAAATGCAACAAATATCGGAATTCTAGGCGCAAGCTGGATACTTCGAAATCTCTTGGGTGCGAAGCTACTTGGGTACGCATCAGTTTGGTTACGAACCAGTTTGGTTACGAAGTCTCCTGATTTCATTCTATACACATAGTAGACTAGTGGCAGTCCTTATAAGCCGCTTCACGCCAACAATAGATGTTGGGAGATACCAGTCCCTAATTCGTGACGTGATTGTGAGACTGGTGCTAGTCTATACACACAGTAATTTTTTTCTTAGTAATTTTCCTTCCTATACTGAAAAATATACTTTATGTCCGCTTAAAATATTTTATATATTTGAAAACTTCATGCTAAATTCAAATAAGGAAGGCACGATTTTCCGCAGCAAAGGCAACATTTATATTATAACCAATCAGAATAGAGAATTATATTCAGTCCGGCCTCATGATTTAGAGCACGGAGATCTCGCCCATGGACATCTCAAAACAGCTTCCCAGGTAGGCGCGGCCTGAGGGCCCCGCCAATGAGACTGATTTTCATCTCGGTAGTGACTAACCCATTCATGATGAAAGATTCTCATGACAGCTCACAAACATCATCAGGATCTATTTTATTTTTGAAAATACATGCGGAACTAAGATTGGTTTTTTTAAAAAATAAACAACATACAACACATCGTAATAAGGGAATCCCCCACAGACCATGTGACCCAAGTCGGGATTCCCCCAAACAACTACGTCACAGCGGCAAGTCACTATACGCTGCTACCACAACCGATCAAGATATAACCCCACGCCATCCCAAATCACTAAACACACACGCCATAAAGTAAATCACAACATTCGAAATATGACCAAATAAACAACAAACTAAATAAACAAGATACACAACACCTCCTCATAATTATAACTATTTGTTTGAATTGGGAAGATCCATGAGAGTATGTGGCTCCATCTTGAGACTTAGAGATGAACTATTTTTCATGTGCCAGAAGGGAGAAAAGATTACAAATATATAGACGCCGCGTCATATTTCCGGTATGCCCGGCAGGGAGCTTGTAACTGTGCCGTGGCAGTTGTGAACTGAACGACAATAACATGCCATGCACCCTTAAAAATACCACATGTGATAATGAACAATCAGAGAGAAAATCAGCAAAAAGAACCAAGAAACAGAGGGAAATAAAGAAATTGCCACCAGAACCCTGAACTATAGACATCATCAATAAAGGTTAGTACTTTAATAACTGAAAATATATTACAAATAGCGAGTTAACTTCTGTCATTCCAGGTGAGTGAACATGAATAGATAAGAGCACTTGAGGGTACTTGAGCACCCCTCCCAACAATGATAAGTGCACATTAAGACAGCTATTAGGGACAGAAAAATATGTGCAAGTAATAACTAAGTGTCCCTGACGTCGTACTTATACGCAGGACCCACAAAAAAAGAAAATTGTAATCATAAAAATGAATACTAATAAATTATAAGAGAAATTGATGAATTAATTGAGTAGTAGCTTACCAGTAACCAGCTGCCGTGGGAAGGAATAGGTTTGATCTCTGTCATGCCTGATGAGCGCATTAATTCATAAGCGCAATATCAACATGGTATACAGTAAATACTAATAAATCAATGAAGTAGTTGAGCAGCTTACCAGTAACCAGCTGCCATGGGAAGGAATAGGTTTGATCTCTGTCATGCCTGATGAGCGCATTAATTCATAAGCGCAATATCAACATGGTATACAGTAAATACTAATAAATCAATGAAGTAGTTGAGCAGCTTACCAGTAACCAGCTGCCGTGGGAAGGAATAGGTTTGATCTCTGTCATGCCTGATGAGCGCATTAATTCATAAGCGCAATATCAACATGGTATACAGTAAATACTAATAAATCAATGAAGTAGTTGAGCAGCTTACCAGTAGCCAGCTGCCGTGGGAAGGAATGGGTTTGGTCTCTGTCATGCCGCCGCCGCTGCCGCCTTCCTCCTCGGGGGACCTGCTGTGGTGGTGCTTGCTCTGGCTCTCGTACAGCTCGCTGTCAGACGTGTAGCCTCGGCTCTCACCCGCCTCGCTCCCAGTCGCACTCATAGACACCTCGCTGTCACTCTGCGCACCTGGAATACACACACAGAAACTTAATCCATATACTGCTGGTATCTAGTGTGGAATAGGAAATTATTCCGAGGTGCAAATTGAATGAAATTTGTGATTCTGGACTTTTGGAGATTTTTCATTCCAAAAAGCCAATATTTTTCATTATATCGAACTGACCCCACTCGGAAAAGTTAGGCAGAATAAACTATTCGGGTTTGATTTCCTATTCTACAGTAATTTTACCAATACAAATAGAAGAAAAACAAGATAGACGCCAGTGGCGTCAAGAGGTTGATTCCGTGCATGTCTTTTTGTAGTTAATCATTTGCAATTTTTTGTTTTTTTAATATTTTGCTATTTTGAAATTTTTCTGATTTTTGTGTTTTTTCGTTAGTGGTTACAGTGGTTTTGCTTTTTCTGTTGGATTGACTTATTTAAGTGTTATGTATATTTGGTCGTGATCTGAGTAATACGTTTTGATGACACCTGTTGAATGGTATTCTGTAAGGTTGGTGTGAATGTGATCTATTATGGTGTTTTGTTTTGTTGTTGGGTTGTTTATGAGTTGGTTTGTTCCTATACATTTGCAAATTTTTTCTGTGGTATTTATGTGTTTGTTTTGTATGTTAATGTTAAAGTCACCCATAAGTATTTTTTGATGTTTTATTGTTGGTGGTGATATTGCTGAAAATGTTAAAGTCAATCACTGATGCATGTAACAAACTGACTGGCTGCCTGCAAATAACACCACATCAAAATCAAACATGTTGCCAACAGCCAAAAGTCCACTCCCCCTTAACAGAGGCTTGTGACTCTCCCCCACAACACAAAATGTTAACACATAAGCTAAGTATATACAACAAAGCCCATGCATTAAAATAAGTGCCGACTCTCAAATATTAAAAAAGACCAACAGTTAAACAGCCAATAAAAAATTTCATCATAACCTAAAATTCAGCACGCATAAATAAAATGCAACTTTTGACAAACTAAACTAATCACTAAGCCTATCCGCCAAATATAAACATGAACATTTTAACACACATACTTCAGAAAAAGAGAGCGATGGGGGGCGGGGTTAAAAATTTGACATCTGACATATCATCAAAGTAACACAAAACATTTACATGAAGATGGCCAAACACTGCCTAAAAGCAAACATGAACAGGGATCAACCTTATGTACCCTTTAGGGGCATATGCCCCTGGTTCATGTGATATTGCAACCAGATGAAAAAATATACGAGCCAACTTTGTGAATGGACATTAAATATAAGTTTGGAGCATTTTAAAACATTTTCCTTTTTCTTTAAATTCTTTATCTTTTTATCATACCTAATAGTGCCAAAAAATACATCTGAAACACATATCCTTCAATTTTTTCATAAGAATTCTATCTAAAACCCTCCCCCAAATATTTCCCAAAATTATAACCCACTCCTAGCTATCCAAGAAACTATGACAAACCCACCATCACTCATCCAGTAGATCACCAAACATGAATGGGAAAAGCCCACATCCTGCACTGCAAATGAGAGTCAACAAAACCCCACCAATAGCATGCTTGCCACAACTTACTTGCTGCTGCCTGAAGAACATTAGTCCGTGACTTACCTTTACATGAAAATGACCAAACACTGCCTGAATGCAAACATGCACAAGGATCAACCTTATGGTCCCTTAAGGGGCATATGTTCCTGGATTATGTGATTTTGCTACCTGATGATGAACTATAAGAGCCAAGTTTGTGAATGGACATTAAATATCAGCTTAGAACATTTTAAAACAAATTCAATTTTTTTGAACTTCTTTATCTTTTTATCATACCTAATAGTGCCAAAAAATACATCAGAAACACAAACTATTCAATTTTTTCCCTGGAAAAATGCTCCAAAACCCCCAAACCTGGACAGTTAAAACATTTCCCTTCCACTGAAATTCTTTATCTTTTTATCATACCTTATAGTGCCAAAACATACATCTGAAACACATATCCCTCAATTTTTTCAAAAGAACTCTATGTAAAACCCTCCCTCAAATATTTTCGAAAAATATAACCCACTCCTAGCTATCCAAGAAACTATGGCAAACTCACCATCACTCATCCAGTAGATCACCAAACATGAATGGGAAAAGCCTACAACCTGCACTGCAAATGACAGCCAACAAAACCCCACCAGCAGCATGCTTGCCACAACTTACTTGCTGCTGCCTGAAGAACTTTAGTCCGTGACTTACCTTTACATGAAAATGGCCAAACACTGCCTGAATGCAAACATGCACAGAGATCAACCTTATGGTCCCTTAAGGGACATATGCCCCTGGCCATGATCTTCCGCCACTAAAGCAGGTCCAGCACTACCAGAAACCCAATATGCATGCAATAATTATGTACTTAAACCTAAAATAGACTGATACACACTTGTAATGCTGCTGATGATACTTACAGACTTTTTAATCAAAAACCAAGTTTGTGAATAGACATTAATATCAGTTTGGAGCAATTTAAAACATTTTCCTTTTATTTGAACTTCTTTATCTTTTTATCACACCTAATAGTGCCAAAAAATACATCTGAAACACATATCTTCCAAATTTTTCATAAGATTTCTATCTAAAACCGCACTTAAAAAAACTTCCCTTTTTTTGAATTTCTTTATCTTTTTATCACACCTAATAGGGCCAAAAAATACAGCTATAAGAGCCAAGTTTGTGAATGTACATTAAATATCAGTCTAGAACATTTTCAAAAAAAATTCCCATTCTTTGAACTTCTTTATCTTTCTATCATACCTAATAGTGTTAAAAAATACATCAGAAACACAAACTTCTCAATTTTTTCACTGGGAGCATGCACCAAAATCCCCAAACCTGGACAGCTAAAACAATTTCCTTTTTTTGAATTTCTTTATCTTTTTATCATACCTAATAATGCCAAAAAATACATCTGAAACACATATCCTTCAATTCTTTCATAAGAATTCTATCTAAAACCCTCCCTCAAATATTTTCCAAAACTATAACCCACTTTTAGCTATCCAAGAAACTATGACAAACTCACCATCACTCATCCAGTAGATCACCAAACATGAATGGGAAAAGCCCACATCCTGCACTGCAAATGACAGTCAACAAAACCACACCAGTAGCATGCTTGCCACAACTTACTTGCTGCTGCCTGAAGAACTTTAGTCAGTGACTTACCTTTACAAGAAAATGGCCAAACACTGCCTGAATGCAAACATGCACAAAGATCAATCATATGGTCCCTTAAGGGGCATATGCCCCTGGATTATGTGATTTTGCTACCTGATGATGAACTATAAGAGCCAAGCTTGTGAATGGACATTAAATATCAGTTTTAGAGCATTTTTAAAAAATTTCCCTTTCTTTGAATTTCTCTATCTTTTTATCACACCTAATAGTGCCAAAAAATACACCAGAAACACAAACTTTTCAATTTTTCCCCTGGGAGCATGCTCCAAAATCCCCAAACCTAAACAGTGCACCCCTGGCAAAACCTTACCGTCATGGTGCCAGCACAGGAATTTATTTGCACCTAAACATAAAATCCTGATGGCAGGGTTAAAGGTCTGCTAACTTCAGGACTGCATACTACACTCATGGTGAGAAGGGTATATATACTGACTGCTGAAATCGCGATAAAAATATTTACTACTTCCGTTTTTTTCAAAGTTGTTTTTTTACGATTGTGGGGAACAAAAAAAATCCACAAATGGGCAGGATGGATTATTTAGAGTCTGTTTTCTTGAAGTTGAAACTTTTTTTCCGGTTTTAGTGGCGAAATTAATAAGTAAATTTAGAATTTCACCAGGGTTCCTAAATCAACATTCCAAAAAGCCGTTTTTGCCGTTTTTTTCCGAAGTCGCCATTTTTTTTCAAAAATTACAAATATAACCAACAAGTTATGATAATAGGGTAAAAGCCCTATTTGTTGCGAACACTTTGATGGGTCATTTGTAAATTTTGACCCAGAAACGGCGACGTGACAATTTATTGAAAAAAGTATGTTTTTTGTGTGAAATGCACACAATGCATATCAATGCTGTAACCTCGCTAATGTCAAAAAAATCAACTTCTGGTTGTAGCGAAAAGCTATTTTTTCGCTTCCAACCTGAAGTTGAATTAAAAAAATGATTGAATCAGATAGATGAGGATCTCATCTATCCAGGTAGGTAGTCATATTGTGATCGGGGGGTGATAGCTTGATGAAATTGACAGGAATCGGCGAGGTACCATTGAGAATGTACTCATCGCCATAATCAACACGTCATCATCGATGCGTGTTGACAAATATCTCAAAATATTTTCGATTTTCCGAAACCAAAAGAATTAATCTTAATAATATAGATACTTGGCTTGTTAATTCTTTTGGTTTCAGAATTTTAGAGTTAGAGATGGCCACAAACGAAAGCTTTGAAATCGGGGTGCAAATTTCGTCAAACCCGATATTCAAAATGGCGGACCGTAACCTCGCCAATGTAAAAAATACGTGAATGAACACGTAAGTAGAATAGTACAAACAGGGATACAAATAGACGCTCATTGGTTAATAAACCGCGGGAAAGAGTACCACGTGGTGTGACGGTGAGGCAGTGAGACCGCTCATTGGATAATACACCAGAGACAAACCACGTGGTAAGATCCCGCTCAGAATTATAAATAGGCAAAATGGCTGCGATGAAGTCGCCAATTTTTTTCAATAATTACAAATATAACCAACAAGTTATGATAATAGGGTAAAAGCCCTATTTGTTGCGAACACTTTGATGGGTCATTTGTAAATTTTGACCCAGAAACGGCGACGTGACAATTTATCGAAAAAAGTAGGTTTTTTGTGTGAAATGCACACAATGCATATCAATGCCGTAACCTCGCTAATGTCAAAAAAATCAACTTCTGGTTGTAGCGAAAAGCTATTTTTCGCTTCCAACCTGAAGTTGAATTTAAAAAATGATTGAATCAGATAGATGAGGATCTCATCTATCCAGGTAGGTAGTCATATTGTGATCGGGGGGTGATAGCTTGATGAAATTGACAGGAATCGGCGAGGTACCATTGAGAATGTACTCATCGCCATGGTCAACACGTCACCATCGATGCGTGTTGACAAATATCTCAAAATATTTTCGATTTTCCGAAACCAAAAGAATTAATCTTAATAATATAGATACTTGGCTTGTTAATTCTTTTGGTTTCAGAATTTTAGAGTTAGAGATGGCCACAAACGAAAGCTTTGAAATCGGGGTGCAAATTTCGTCAAACCCGATACTAAAATGGCGGACCGTAACCTCGCCAATGTAAAAAATATGTGAATGAACACGTAAGTAAAATAGTACAAACAGGGATACAAATAGCCGCTCATTGGTTAATAAACCGCGGGAACGAGTACCACGTGGTGTGACGGTGAGGCAGTGAGACCGCTCATTGGATAATTCACCAGAGACAAACAGGGATACAAATAGACGCTCATTGGTTAATAAACCGCGGGAAAGAGTACCACGTGGTGTGACGGTGAGGCAGTGAGACCGCTCATTGGATAATACACCAGAGACAAACCACGTGGTAAGATCCCGCTCAGAATTATAAATAGGCAAAATGGCTGCGATGAAGTCGCCAATTTTTTTCAATAATTACAAATATAACCAACAAGTTATGATAATAGGGTAAAAGTCCTATTTGTTGCGAACACTTTGATGGGTCATTTGTAAATTTTGACCCAGAAACGGCGACGTGACAATTTATCGAAAAAAGTAGGTTTTTTGTGTGAAATGCACACAATGCATATCAATGCCGTAACCTCGCTAATGTCAAAAAAATCAACTTCTGGTTGTAGCGAAAAGCTATTTTTTCGCTTCCAACCTGAAGTTGAATTTAAAAAATGATTGAATCAGATAGATGAGGATCTCATCTATCCAGGTAGGTAGTCATATTGTGATCGGGGGGTGATAGCTTGATGAAATTGACAGGAATCGGCAAGGTACCATTGAGAATGTACTCATCGCCATGGTCAACACGTCACCATCGATGCGTGTTGACAAATATCTCAAAATATTTTCGATTTTCCGAAACCAAAAGAATTAATCTTAATAAAGGTAAAGGTATTCGGTTTATAGTCTTGTATCCACCGAAGTGCTCACACGACCTTCCTCCCCTAGCAGGCACTGTACATGCAGAAACCATTTCAATCCCCCGGGGAGATATTCCAGAGCAACTGGCAGCATATAGCGCACACACTCTAAGCACTGCCTTATTTATGCTAGGTACCCATTTTGCAGCTGGGTAGACTGAAGCAATATGGAATAAACTGTTTTGCCCAAGAACGACCAAAGTGCCCGGAGTGGCCGGGAATCGAACCAGCGACCCTCTGATTACTAGTCCGACACCTAACCAACTGAGCTACTTTGTCCCCATAAATAATAATATAGATACTTGGCTTGTTAATTCTTTTGGTTTCAGAATTTTAGAGTTAGAGATGGCCACAAACGAAAGCTTTGAAATCGGGGTGCAAATTTCGTCAAACCCGATATTCAAAATGGCGGACCGTAACCTCGCCAATGTAAAAAATACGTGAATGAACACGTAAGTAAAATAGTACAAACAGGGATACAAATAGCCGCTCATTGGTTAATAAACCGCGGGAAAGAGTACCACGTGGTGTGACGGTGAGGCAGTGAGACCGCTCATTGGATAATTCACCAGAGACAAACGCCGTGGTGCTGGGAAACCCCAACACGCACCGTCACGTGATTAGCCGATCGCATTAAATATGCAGAAAACCCACGCATGCGCATCCAACGGCCGCCCCACCAGACGCGCTACAGAAGCGTATTAGAGTGAAGAAAACATAAAGTATAAACACGTAAAAATCCACCAAAAAAAAACTAGGCAACCCACAGAAAAAATGAAACAAACATTATAAACTACACACTCAACTCTAACAGAAACAATAAACAAAACGACCCCACCACACCCCACTCTCCAGATCATGTGGCTAGAATTTTCCAAAACAGCCATGTAAGACAACATAGGGAAAATGCATCAACCAGCTCCCAGGACCCCCCCCCGGGAATGTAAGACAACAAAAGCGAAATGAATATAGGTTGATGTTTGTAGGTCAACCTCTAAAAACCTGAAAAGTGACTGGAACCCTGGCACATTGGTACTCATCCGAGAATACTCAGTGAGAGTTATCCAATGAATACCAACATGACAGGGTGTAGATGATTTTCAAAGCTCTTTTCCCCCTTGTGCCTTGGACGAAAGGAGCCACCCTGCTCAGCACTGAAAGGGTTAATTCTGTTTAAGAGAGATCCATGCATGATGAGGACATCAACATATACGCTTCGGAAGAAGTGTGCACATGATCATTAGGCTTTTGAGCATTCTTTCAACAAAACTCACGAGACTTATATTTGAGAGAAAATACTTGAAGGGAGGTTTCTAATACCAACAGGTAAGACCACATCAGATTATGTGTAGGCGCCATATGTGAATGTAATTAGCAAGTTTCTTCTCCAGACTAAGGAGATGTGGAGGGGAGATGTAAGGAATGCATCATGAACCACCAGGAGTTTGGAAAATAAAATGAAATTTGCCAGCATGTTGTAGCACCTACCTAGAATGATTGGTTTTGGTTCAGTTAGGGCAAAGAATTGATTTTGCTTGTCCCGCTTTAGAATTTGTTTTGAAATGGATAAAATCTATCCTGAGACCTTTGGATAATAAGGAAGCAATGATGTTAGGTCTCAAGGTCCAAGTAAACACTAGGTTATTTACACACCACCACATATAGAATTCGGGTTTGAAATGTTGGTAACCATCACTTGCAGGATTCAAACCTCTTGAGTGGCGAACAACAGTACACAGTCGATAACACCGCCTTCGACCACTCGGCTATTGGGACAGACCCACCACACATAAATCATGGGAGTATATGAATATAGAATTGATGTGGGTGCGGGGAGGGTTTTGTATAATTTTTCCTTTATATAGGGTACCTGAACTATCAAATGAACTCTGCTTCCTTGCTCCTGGAATGTTTATAAATACAGATCAGCAATTATATAGTGGTTTTAATTATCTTTTGTAACAAACACTATTGCTTTTCTGGGTTATTGATACTGATTCATTATTCACTTATTCACTTAAAAAGGCTAAATTTATCTAATATCTTATAAGAGTCTGAACTGGAGACATACTTCATACATTTTGGGTGCCCATTATTTACTGTCGGTGAGTAATATTGCCAAGTTAATCTACCGAGATTGCACTCTCACTCCTAGATTTAGTCAATTGATATTATCTAGTTTCAAACAATATAGAAAACAGTTGATCCTAGATTAAAATGGACTGTTCACGTTCCAAGTAAATTTACCCATAAGTAATAATTATACAAAAGAAATGATTCCACGAACCAAAATATTCAAGTTGAAACCTTTACCAACACGGGAATAACCTAACCAAGTTCATTTCATAAGACTTTTGTAATGAAATTCAAAAAATGTCTATTTTCAAAAAATGATTGAATGTCAGTGGTCCAGGACAGAATGTCCAAGACCAGGCCTGAATAGCTGTATCATTTATGTACCTAAAAATGTTGATTCCTTACCTTAGGAGTGCGACCTCGTTCATGTGAAATGCCTGCCCTTTGAAGTTTCTCAATGAGAGGAAGCGCAAATGACAACTGGAAAAGTGCAAGATGATATTATGACTATCACATACATTTGATAAAATGTCAAAACATCTAAACAGAAGGCAGTTTGGGTTCTGAATAGGTACTTGTTGATCCATTAACGCTTGTAGCCGCCAAAAACAGCCTGACTATTTCGGTAAAGTTTTTCATTCAATAGCACCGTTGTTCATTCTGAATCATAAATCATTGTTAAAAATATCATAGATCCATGCAATGATTTCCCAGGGAACACCTCAGCATACATATAAATATATATATACATATATATATATATATACATATATATATATATATATATATATATATATATATATATATATATATATATATATATATATATATATATATATATATATATATATATATATATATATATGGTTCAATGTAAACTATGTTCATTATTATTATTATCACTATCATCATTATTATCAAGGACAAAATTAAATGCTCTATCAGTAAATATAAGCAATATAAGCATGTTAACTACTTACCGTTTTTCCTGTGCCAGTTCCTGAAAGAAAGAGCAGATTTATGAGGAAAGAAAATACTTGTGTGTGAGAGAGAGAGAGAGAGAGAGAGAGAGAGAGAGAGAGAGAGAGAGAGAGATACATTCCTCCAATTTTTCTATTATAACAATTAACATGTGATAAGTATTTGACAACTAACAGAGCTTTTGAGCATTCATTGATGATTGACCAAAATAATTGTCATGTTGTCACTGTTGAAACAAAAATCAACCAATAAGTTTCTTTGTACAAACACTATTGGTAGAGATACAATTTTCCTGATCAATCCTTACTTAAACAAGTACCACATTCTAACCAAAGGTAGAACAGAAATATATTTGTGCAGAAACAGCAGAATGGTACTTCATGTACTTGGTATGTCCATAATATTCAGATTGACTTGTGACTTTGCTTGTGGTGTGAGCCATCATAAACTGAACTTCATAGCATTTCATTAGAAATATAGTTTAAATAATCCTTAGAAGAAGTTGGCATCAATTAATCAAAATTGGCCAGTATAGATTGTAAAGGTTACCATTCTGATAAGATTGCCATTTGCTATGTACAGATATATATTTGAAGTAAAATAATAAATCTACAATTTCTTACCTTTAAGCTTCTCAATGGTCCTATCTGAGAGTCTGAATATACTGAATGTCCCATCTCTCTCTTCTTTGCTCAATTCCCTTTCCTCTTCCTCTGGTTCAGGCTTCTCTGCTAACTTGGACTTCTTAGCTGATGGTGGGGAGTCCTCCTCACTAGCTGCTATCACGATCACGATGCTTCCTCGTCTCTTTCTTTTCTTTCTTCTCCTTCTGAAAAACGTTTCATATCAAAGTTAGTTCTGATAAGGGATCTCTTGTTTAACAATTTGCATAATACTATATTACAATCCCAAGCAGGGACTTAGCCAGGATTTTCATATAACAGGGTGTCCAAATTGGGATTTCAAGAGTTTAGGGTGTCCAAAATCCCTGATTGAAAAAGTAAAAATCATTACACTGATTATGTACAATGACAAATTATCAAGTAATTATATGCTTAATTCTTCAAGAAATGTCTTTGGTATCATTTAAGTTGAAACTTTTTAAAAATTTAACTTGGAATTAGTATTTATGAAAAATCGCATACCAAAATGTAGGGTGTCTTTTTATCTAAAATAAGGTGTTTTTCATGAACTAGGGAGTCCAAAAGACACCCAAACACCCTACTGGCTAACACCCTCATCCCAAGACTTAATAATAAATGATATGTATCATAACTGAAATGGAAAATGATGCTGCACATTTCATGGTAAGTACACAAGTAAGCTTCACTTCTGAAAAGGATATTTATCTTGATAGCAATGGATGGCGCCTCTGTTTGCTCCAGCGTGCACTAGATCATTTTTTGCCACAGCTTACAAGAGTTCTATTTAATACAGGCTTTTTCATCGACTCTGAGGGGGGGGGGGATTTTCTCTTGATATGTGTGGAAAGTATATACAGACCTCTTCTCATTGGAGTTTGCCTATTGTAGGTCTAAATTAAGTCATGTTTCTTTTTAAGAATACACCTAATTAAACAACTCATACAGTGCAATGACATAGCCCATTTGATTTAACATTTGTTGTAAACAAGATTGGGCCTATGTTTTATTCATGGTGTGTTTGTCCTTTAACTGAGTGCTAGGTTTGTAACTGACCTTTGGTGGTGCACACTGTATGACAAGATCCACCTCGGGGATGTCGAGACCTCTCGCCGCGACGTCTGTGGTGATCAGAACCTTGTACTTCGATCCCCTCACGGAATCCTTTCAGGACCATCTCACGCTTGTCCTGCGGGATGTCGCCGTGGAGCACTTGTGTCTCCTGCTTGATGGAGGTGCTGACGGTCAGCTCGTCCGCGTCCCGCTTGGTCTGGCAGAACACCATGGCGCGCCCATGGTTGCCGCTATACACCTGGATGATGTCACCTATGGTCCCAGTGCGTTCGTGGTAGCTGCACTTAATGGCTAAATGCTAGAAAAACAACAACAAAATGATATTGTGAGATAAAGTATGAATAAAGTAGGACAATATCGTCTATCGTCACCGGGCAGTAGTGGTCGACGGTTGTGGTAGCTGCACTTAATGTGGGAAAAAACACACATGCTATTTTGAGTGAAAGTAGGAATGAGGTAGGATGAAATTTTCTAAGGTCTTAGGACGGTTGTGGTAGCTACACTGAATGGCTAAATGCTGGAAAAACGACAACAAAATGCTACATGCTACTGTGAGATGAAATAGGAATGAGTTAGGATTTTAAATTTTTAGTCACTTTGTCTGCCATAGTGCGGCTAAGTCGTGACTAGCCAGTTATAAGTGGGGGAAGAAACCAGACTCTGGCGGAAACCACTACCTAAGTCACTGGCAACTTGCTCACATACCCTGGCCGGGATTCAAACCTGGGCTCTGGCGAGAGACAGGTAGCAGTCAGCGGTAATGTCATAGACCACACAGCTATCAATTTTATAACTCAAATTTTTGCAAACATGAGTTAAATAACAAACTATCTAATCATGTCAGCATATTTTACAATACTAGCATAGGGTTCTGCTATCCCAATGATGGTGCGCAGTTCAATAAATACTGACTCCAGTGTGCCCAGAGTATGCATTAAGAGCCACAACATTAAGATGGTATTGTGTAGAGTATTTACCTGCACTGTGGTTGAGGTTTTGAGGGTCTGTGAACCCACTAGATCCACCTGCTTCACATCGCCCTTGAGGTGCACCCAGTGAGGTAACGTTGCAGAGAACAGAAGGGTCTGTGGGTTGCCTGTTAATACATCTGAAAACATAACATATATGTATATTGTAGAGGGTTTAGGATTCATAAATTATGTGGGATAACCGTATGGTAGAGGGTTTAGTATTCTTTAATTATACTGTATACTGTATAGTATTCTGAAATAAAAGTATAACCTTATATTATAGGAATTACTATTCTGAAATTATAGAGTAAAATATTGTATAGGGTTTAGTATTCTGAAATTATTAAATAGTATAACCAAAGTGTACAGGGCTTAGTATTCTGAAATTATTGAGTATAACTATATTGTATAGGGCTCAGTAAAATATTCTGAAATTATAGAGTGTAACCATGGTCAAGCTTTGAATGAAATACAATATGCGACATCTGGTATTTAAAGGTGAGACAATTTAGCAAGAACTTACCTTCCTTGTAGGCAAATTTGAGAATTTTCTCAACTGACTCAGAGAAGCCCATGTCCAGCATCTGATCGACCTCATCCTGCACCACATGGTCCAGCAGACTCAGGTTCAGTGTAGCCTTTTCCAGGAAGTCCAGCATGCGGCCGGGAGTGCCAACAATAACATCAAGACCTTTCCTGATAGCATTCTCTGTAAATAAACAAAAATAACAGTCTAGTAGAAAAGCATATGCACCTTTTGAGAGAAAACCTTTTCATTAACATCATTTTTCAGGCGAAACATCTCTTGATATGTCCCTTCTTCCATGATATAGTGGCTTGAGCAATTGTTTTTAATTCATCAGTAGTCCTCAAAATACCTTAGAATGAGGATCATGGACGTAAAGAAAGTCTTTATCTGAGAAAGTTTTAACATAACCGTTATGCTGCTGGTGGGTAATTTGGTCATTACAAAATGATGCACTGGTTGCGGCTAGCATGTTCAGGTTGACCGGCTTGTTTCAAATCCACTTGTGTTTGGTCATCTAAGATATGGCACAAAAATGAAGTCATCGAAATCCCATGCAAAAGACGATGGTGGCGTCATCTAAGGTTGGATATTGACACTAGCTCATGTTATAGAGATAGAGCCTATACCAGACGACTCTGTTGGGAAATACAGAGCTGAGGGGGGTTGAATGGGCCATCTAAACGCCGAAGCCGCAGGCTGAGGTGTTTAGATGGCCCATTCAACACCCGAAGTTTAATTTTTGGGAAAAGTGCCTTTAACTTGTGGAAACCAGGGCTCTTTCAAAAGTTGTTTACATATGGTTGCCATGACACCTAGCGTGGGCAACGAACGAGGGTAGAAAACCGAGTACACTTTGGTATGCACTGTGTGGGAAAACAATGCCTAGGTATTGCTATGGCAACATGATATAATCAAAAATAATCATGCCTTGTTACTATGGCAACAAGTTATAATGATGCATTGACACTGCAAATGGCGCTCAAAAACGCTCACATGAGCTAATTTTTAATGTACAAGTGAAGAATTATGTCAACTGTCAAGGATAACAAGTTGTACCCTTATGACCGGCGTCCACCGGTATTAGTAACTTTGTGACTGTATTTTAAGGGGAAAGCAGAAATATCTCCCAGCTGCGCGAGCTTTTAAAGCGTTGCTTTGTCATCATTTAGGTTTCCTCGATATACAAGCATAAAATGACATAGCTCGAGCAACTCTCACTCTGGCCGATGTTCCCGAGGATATGCTATATGTCTGCCACCACATGTGGTGGAGGCCAACTGACATAGCATATAGGAACATCGGCCCGGCCGGTGCCATAGTTTGAGTCGCTCGCGATGACGCAACGGATCTCAAATTTATAACTTTGTGACTGCATTTGAAGGAGAATGCAGATTTATTATTAAGCTGCGCGAGCATTTAAAGGTTTAACATAAGACTAATTATAGTCACCTGTTAGCCGTTGCGATGTGTTTGCAGATGTTTTGAGCGCGCGAAAATGAATTCACATGCATCAGGTCACATGTTAGGAAAACATCCTCGTTTTCACTTTGGCGCTGCTTTCGGTATAAATCCAAGCTGGACTAAGACAAAGTCAATGAGGTAATGCACCAGTCAATTGAATCCCCGGGAGGGGAGGGGGCGGGAAATGGCCGGAATACCACCCAAATCCTCCTTATGCCAAAATCCTATGTACTTCATGATTAGCCCAATCTGCCGCCTAGCAGTGGATGGACAAATGGTATGAGATATTGTCATAGTGATACGACCGGCACTGAATGTGGCTAGTATGAAATTATCTTTTTTATATAAATACGAGGAAAAAAACTAGAATCTTAACAAAAACAAACACATTGATGATTACTGAATCTCGTAAAATTTGGAGGATAACACTTTAATTATAATAAGAATACAAAGCAAAGCTTTAAATGCTCGCGAATCCCGAAAATATTTGTGAAATAACCACACAGTATGAGTAGTGATTGACCAAAAAATTATGGCACAACAATTGCTACGATTTCAACCTGTCCAGCGTGCAACAGAACCACTAGTCCCGTTGCAAGTGAGTTCGGCAAAAAACGGCAATCTGGCAAGCAGAACAAGACCCTTACTTGCCCTGCTCGGCAAGAAATGTCTTTTGGCAGAGTCCTCGCAATGTAACTCACCTTAGTTAAACAGGGTTGTGGGACAAGTGGAAGTGCCAGCGTGGGCAAGTAAACTTTAGGGGCAGCATGCCATGCAAGGCAAGTAATGTTTTGGAATCTATGTTGCACCCTGCTATCGCAACATCGTCATTTCACAACAGATTAAAAAGAATTAAATGGCAAGTAGAATGAGTTGTGGTGGTTATAACATTCTACACTGCATTAAAGTTGACCCACAGAGATGCAGATAATTTATCTTTTTTTGTTAAAATAGAGAACACCGCCGTGGCAACTTTTACCGCTACTATAATCATGACGTCGCGTGAGCATTTGTTGCACTGAGGATTTGGTGCGTGATTGCGCATGTTGCGTGGTCAGTGGCGGTCAAAAGTACTTGCAACGTACTAGTGCATTCGCTAATCATTCTGCATTAACCTTTAAAGCAGTCACAAAGTTACGACGGGATTCTGTCTCACCGTGACGTCATTCTTTTCAAAATTCCGCTGATAGAGGTGGCCGCTTTTGTTTGTACTTTGCAGAAACAAGTTGCGAACAAAACTTGCGCACATCGCTTATTTCGTCCAAATGAACTACGAAACTGACCAATCCAGTGGAACTTCTTTCAAGGTATCAGAACATATGCTTGTGCCAATCATAAACACTTCTTTGCAGAAGGGCTGCACAAGCTATTAGGCCTAAAAAAAGTTGTTTGTTTCCTGTAACCCTACCCTAACAAGTTTTTATTCAAAAAAATCCCTACCCTAAAATTTTCATCGCCCAACATGCATAAAACACATATTTTTGACCAAAAAGATAATGCAAAAAGATTTTTTTAATGACCTACCTACCCTATTTTTTTCGGACCGTTACAGGACCGTTGAAGAACATCGCCGCAGCCAGTGGCTGCCAGGGCCTGGGAAAGATGATGGCAATATGCAAAAATCTCACCTCATGGGAACACTGAGAGAAAAAGAAGGGCAGCATCCTGTTCTTGAAGTGTATTACTTTCATATAAGCTGATATGTATATGAGCCTTTAGCCAGTGGCTGCCAGGGGCTGGGCAGGATGATGGCAATATGCAAACGAAATAGTGACAATAAAATAGAGATACTCCCCTTAATAACAAATAGCTTCACTTTTCTTTTGTTTTTTGGGTTTTATCTCAGACTTACTTAGCCAGGCGACTTTACTATAGGGATTAAGTTAGCAGTGGCGAGCCGGGTGGCGAATTAAGCTGAGGACCTGCTGAAAACCTGTCCGAGGCGCTTGCGCCGAGGACGGGTTGTCAGCAGGTCCGAAGCCTTAGTCGCCACACGGCTCTCCACTGCTAACTTAATCCCTATTATAGCATGATGAAAGAAGAAACAATAAACTTGAAACCCTAAATTTCCATGATTTTGGCACTTTCACGAACTGCTCTGATACTCGCTTTGACAGCAACCATGGGGTCACTGAGTGCAGGCTGGAATCAATATCCTGTGTTGTACAGAATTTATCAGGCCATACATGTATTTGGGTATTTTATTTAACTAAATACACTTTTTTTAATCACATCAACTTGATTGCATCACCAAAATCACTCTCTAATACTTTAAAAATGGTTTTAAAACTCTGAGGTGGAGTGCAAAATTGCAAAATCCCAACCCGGACCTAGGACCATAGTGATATCTAGACATTGTTTTCGGTTTTCTATCCTCGTTCATTGCCCTCCCGCGGTGTCGTGGCAACCATATGTAAACAACGTTTTAATGAGATCTTTTTAATAATGTACCTCTCCCATTAATTGAACATATGGCATATTACCATACTCATGTGTAGACAGTTGTTTTGCCACACAGTGTAACCAGGGCTGGAACAAAGTGTTTTGAGTGTCATTTGTTCACCTTGTGCATTGTCATGGCAACCATCTTTTTAAAGAGCCCTGGTTTCCACAAGTTGAAGTAACTTTTCCCAAATATTAAACAGCAGAATATACTTTTCCATGATGTGATAGCCATTAAGACCTTGTCAGGCAGCTGCGTTGGAAACCCAAGGCCTTGGGAGGTCTGATGCATCTCACAGCCGAGGGCCGGCTGTAAGATGCATCAGACCCCCTCGGTCTTGGGTTTTCCAACACAGCAGCCTGGCTCAATCTTAATCCCTATAGTGATATCAGTCTCTGCTAGTTTTACACTGATCATCTGAAGTAGCATTATAGCGCATTGCTATGAAAATACCTTGGAAAACACACTATGTTTAGAAAGAATGTGTTTCTGTAGCTCCAAAGTGGTCCAGGTTCAAAGCACTGAGCCGGGACCAAATCCCGGCTCACTGCCGAGAGCATGGACCAAATCCCGGCTCAACAACCATTAAAAAAATGAATTCTGTGTCATTTTTACAGAGTTGCAAGATAAATTTTTATCACTTAAACCCGGTATAATAGCCATTGAGATCCACCACTGATTATTGGCGAAGATTTATAGCCTCGCTGATGGTGTTTGTTGCGAATCTTCGGCCTCGGCAGCCTCAGCTTTGGCAACAAACACCTGTCTCGGCTATAAATCTGCACCAATGCTCAATGCCAGATTTTAATCCCTATATCTAGACTCGGGTAGGAGGGAGACGATAGAATATAGTAAGATTTGAGATAATAGTAGGGAACACAGATGAATGGTGAGGGTGTGAACAGCAGGGGCTTAGCCGCCTATGCATCCAGCGTGTCATTTGGACACCCATAACACTGTTTTTAAGAGGTGATCTCCTACAGAGTCATCTCTTCATGAAATCACAAATGTTGTATCGCCATCGCATTTGTTTGCTTTTTCAATCATGATTGTTTGTTTATCTCTTTTGTTCTTGAAGTTCTGAGAGAGCCTAGTTTGTGCTCATTGAGGTTTTTCTATCTTTTCCTTTTAGATTACCTTGTTAATCAATGTCCAACCTTGATGAAGTGTCTTTTCCTTTTGTTCTAGTGTCCTTAAAAAGTGGCTTTTTTGCCAATTTGTGATTGACTTTGGACTGATGCTCTGTCATCTAGCACAGAAAGGGAGGCAATTAAGAACTTCACATCCCTTTCATAGGGTCATCAAATGGTCGTTAAAGAGATAATCACCCCAGGACACCATATGCCCTCCTCCACTGTAGGACTTCCTGCCTAAAGAGAACACTCAATCCTAGACTCCCCACAGGTCTGTGTTACCTATGCATACATCAACTGCCACATGCAGATAAGACAACCCCCCCCCCCCCCCCTCCCATTGTTTTATGATATCCACTCAATAAACAATCCACTCTCTATAGCCACTTCCTTAAAGGCCCTGCAAACGAGGACAAGCTGTAAGTTCAACTGAGCTGACTAGCAATGTTGTAACAGCATACTAGTAGTTATGCACAGACATCTACCAAAACCCCTGTAAAACTGTTGCTTTTGCCAGCTCACTCCCGGACGATGTTTCCACTGTTTCATCTAACTTCTTGGATGAATTGGATTTTCCAATGTTTATTGATTTGATGAGAGACAAATCATATTTTGCTGATTTAGATATTCGCAGGTCACTCAGAAATAGATAAGTTATAACCAAATAAGCAGAACATAGGACTTACAAATAGATGATTTCTATTTGTAATAGTTGATTTCCTTGGGGTGTATTTTCCTAGGAAATGCAACATCCTACAGGTGATGTTTTACTAAGAAATTCTACCCCTCTGGAGTAAAATTTATTAGGTACTTTTAACACACTTAAATTTAAGGTAGATTAAGGGTTTAGTTGTTTTGACTCGATTTTCTATCTGGCCTGCTTTAATTTCACCGGTTAGCTTATACAAAGTATATATTGCTAGAAATTACCTATTTTTGAGAAATATTCCAAACAGCAGGGTGTAATTTTTTTGTGCATAAAAAACTGGAAAAACATGCATAGTGTTTCAAACAAATATGGACTTGGGGACCATAAAATTCTCTCTCTCTCTCTCTCTCTCTCTCTCTCTCTCTCTCTCTCTCTCTCTCTCTCTCTACATTTACTAAGACAAGGGTCAATGTTTCTCTACTAGGACAATGTTCTATGTGCCCTCCATCCATATTTTTGAATGGTGGGACGTCAAATTGCACTTATACTAAGCACACAGAGTACATGGTTAAGACTCTTCATTCCTCTAAGAGCACCTCTTAACAAATGCGAGCGCATCTCTCTTGTTTGACAGTTTGGACACCCAAAAGTTTATGTCAGAATTTGCTGATGATGACTTTTCTTAGAAGATAGAAGATGTAGAAGCTGTAGTGTCGCTTTTATAAGACACACAAAGCAGTTACTGGCCTAAAATCTGTAAATATATAGGGTTTATTTTATTAGCAGAATGTACCTTGTACCACACTTTGAACACACAATTGTCCATGAAACCTCTATTTGGACACCCCATTTCCAAATATTGGCTAAAACCATGGTGAACAGCTGGCCAGAATGATTCAGTTGGTACAGCTAGAAATATTGACGTCAAGTCTCAAGAATGTGATGATTATTGACAGAGCAGGATCACTGGGGTTGACGAAGAGTTGGGAAGCATATTTCCCCTCTTTTTAGTCACCAACGGCTAGGTCTAAGTATATATTATTAACCGAAATAGCAAATATTGTTTCTATGATGAAAATCCTTAATATTTGCTGGAAGAAGGCACACCATATGTGAATTAATGACACTTTTTTTAACATATAAGTAGAACTTTGGTTTTCATTTATGCTAAACCATCTCTGCTAACATTTTAAGTTAGAGGACGGCATTGAACCTTACATGTGTAACCAGCTCCTGGCCCTGACCAAATACATTATCAGATTTCGAAGCATCTTCCTGAAGCTTCTCTCCAGTGCCTTCATGAATCTTCTTCACTTATCACGGAAGCCCAAAGTAGCTTCCGGAAAACACGAAGCACAATGGATCATCTTGTGCGATTTGAGACATTTGTAAGAGAGGAATTTTTGAATGGGGAACATGTGGTGTCTATTTTTTTTGACCTTGAAAAGGCTTATGACACCATTTGGAAATATGGCATTATGAAAGATTTATATGATATGGACCTCAGGGGACGTTTACCCCTTTTTATCCAAAACTTTTTATCTGAGAGGAAATTTCGAGTCAGAGTGGGGACATCCCTCTCTGACTTTTATGACCAAGAAATGGGAGTTCCCCAGGGGAGCATTTTATCTGTCACCCTTTTTATTGTCAAAATCAACAGCATCATCAGTTGTATTTAGAAATGGTGTTGACAAGTCTCTGTTTGTTAATGACTTTGGTGTCTCATATCGATCAAAACATATGCACGCTATAGAAAGGCAGCTCCAACTTTATCTAAATAGAATAGAAGATTGGGCTGATAATAATGGTTTTAAATTCTCCCAATCAAAGACTGTCTGTGTCCATTTTTGTCGAAGGAGGGGTCTTCATCCGGATCCCTACTTGGTACTTTATGATAACCCCATTCCTGTAAAAAAGGAAACAAAGTTCCTTGGCATTTTACTTGATTCAAAATTGACATTTGTCCCTCATATCAAGGGCCTGGAGAAAAATGTGTCAAGGCTTTGAATTTGTTGCGTGTTGTTTCCAGTACCGACTGAGGTTGGGATCGTATAGTTCTTTTACGACTGTATAGAGCCCTTATTCGTTCGAAGCTAGACTATGGATGTTTTATTTATGGAGCAGCATGTAAATCTTACATCTCTTTGCTGGATCCTATTCAAAACCAGGGTTTGAGGCTTTCTCTTGGAGCCTTTAGAACCTTTCCTGCACATAGTCTTTGTGTTTAGGCGAATGAGCTCCCTCTTTACCTCAGAAGGGAAAAGCTTGCTCTCCAATTTGCAACTAAAGTAGCTGCCAAACCAAATAACCCTGTTTACGAAACTATTTTTAACCCTCGATATGTGGACCTTTTTGCTAGAAAACCAAGAGTCATTCCAACTTTTGGTATTCGTATTAAGGAATCATTGGAAGAGTTGGATTTTAATCCTGACATCATCGCAAAGTTTGAATTTCCTGAAACTCCTCCATGGACATATCCAACTGCTATGATCAACCTCACTCTTTTGTATGCCAAGAAGGATCAAACGGATCCTTCAAAATACATTAGTTTACATAATGAGGTGAAGGATGTCTTTCGAGACTATGATTTTATCTACACTGTCGGCTCTGTTTCAGATGACAAGGCTGCAGCGGCGGCAGTCATTGATAATCATTCTTCCATTGAACGTCTTCCAGATAAGTCCTCTATATTTTCTGCCGAGTTGCATGCTCTCTTTCTAGCTCTTGATAGGGTGGAGACAGCAGATGATGACGAAAGGAATTTTATCATTTTCTCAGATTCAAAGTCTGCTCTTCAGGCCATTTCGGGTCAAATCTGGACACATCCTCTTGTCCTCTACATACTGGAACGCCTCAATTGGCTAGTACACTACCAAGAGAAAAGAATTTTATTTTACTGGATTCCCAGTCATGTTGGCATTAGGGGTAATGAAAAGGCAAATGCTGCTGCCAAGGCTGGTCTTTCGGGAAGAGTCACAAATGTTCCAATTCCTTATGGTGATTTAAAAAAACATCAATGTTCTTTTAAAACGCAAATGGCAGTCTCAGTGGGATGAGACTAAACAACAAACTACATGAAATTCATCCACAGCTGGGTCTTTGGCCTGGAGGATCTAGAATCATTAGACGTGAGGAGAGTGTTTTGGCAAGAGTTCGAATTGGTCACACTCATTTGACTCACTGCTTCCTTTTGAAAGGGGAAGATCCTCCCCAATGTACAGCGTGTGATTGTCAATTGACTGTCAAGCATATTTTATTTGAGTGTGTTGATTTTATTGAATCCAGAAATAGACATTTTAGTGTAAATAGCTTTACGGAACTCTTTGAAAAGGTTCCTCCAGACAGCATATCTTATTTACATGAGATTGGTCTGTTTTACCGATTATAAAACCTTTTAAGAATTTATGGTTTCTTTTGAAACAACCTGTTATATGGAAATTATATTTTGAAGTTGATCATTGTTTTGTGATCATTTTTATTTAAGTGTGCCAATGTGCCTTTAAGCAATCATTCATTCATTTGAACATGGAGTGAGTTTATCAGTAACGGGAATAGGCCTGGAATACTGAGACTCAATAACATGTAAAGATGAATGAAAGTATACATTGGGATGTGCGATTGCTCAGAAATTATATTTTGAAGTTGTTCATTGTTTTGTGATCATTTTTATTCATCTATTGCTTTGTTATTGTTTTCAACAATAACAAAGGACCATTTTTTTTTTGCACAAATTTTATGGCACTAAATGGCCTTTGTGTGCCGATGTGCCTTTAAGCAATCATTCATTCATTCATTCTTACATGTGTAACACGGAATATCCTCCCTGGAAGTATTTGTAATTTTAGCCGTGAGTCGAGATTATTGTATTAATGAATTTTTTTAAGCATCATTCCATATTTCGGTTGACTTCTCACCAGACTGACGTGCAAAAACAGATCTATGGTGATACATGGCTTGGTTATTTTTGTCCATACTTCTGGTCAAAGTGGCCTGGGTGTCCAATTTAGTTCACATTTATCTCACAAGGTGAACGGATGACTTAGTTTGAGAATGAATTCACTACAGTAGAGATAGGACTAAGTGGTTCCATCTATCTGCCATTGCTGGAACTACATGTACACCACAATGGTGGGCCCGGCCACTCAGAAACTTGAATGTTAATTTTTCAGGGACTATAGGAACCTTATAAGTCTAGGATCTAGTTTGTCAGGAACTGATCCCATATGAAGAACAAGTCAAATGTTATAATGGATAAAAGATAAGTTTTATTGGAATCAGAAAACACATACACACAATTTGGTATAATGCACTGCTTGTCTATTTGTGCAGAGGACAGCTGTATAAAGAAACACACATGAGAAGAACGGCTACAATAAAGCTATGTACACACAGACAGTTTTTACATACGACACGCCATTTCAGAGAAGACTAGAATCTGGTCTCACTAATTAGTTATAATTCATGGGTCCTGAATATCAGTATCAAATTCTGGCGTGTAAAATGTCTTTTGCTCTTAACCCTTATCCTGCAAATCACAACAATTGTCATGATCCGCAGCAGTGGGGGAGTATGTGCCCATAGGTTTCACAGCAGGATAAGGGTTAAGTTTTTTATGTATCACAATATTGCAGTGGTGAAAATAGACAGTAGCCCACTGGTCCGTTTCTACCAAAATTTGAATGGGATAGAAAAAGTCTATGTTTACTTGCCCAGAAAGTCTGCTAAATATTCTGACCACTCTTCACGAATAGTTCCAAGGGGTCTTTCAGTTGCAGAAGGGCCATAGACAGTCCCCTACAACACCGCACATTTATATAGCGACCAGACAAAATTAAAAGCAGAAAAAATCATATGTCAGACTTTGTTGACACTGATAATTTGAAAATTGATATGTCCATTCACAAACCCGGCTCCAGTAAAGTCAACATCTGATCGCAAAACCACATACTCAAGTTGCAAATACCCCTGTGCGACCATTAAGGTCATTCCCTGCACAGAGGACACATTGTAAACTGTGACAAATTAGGGAGTTAATAGAGTAACGCTGGCCAGCTCAAGGAGCCCAACAAAAAATAAGCATTTTGCATTCATTCAGCTCGCTGGCACGTAAGCAGCAGTGTAATCAAGCATAACTGTGCAATTGTTGTCTCCACAATATACAGAAAAAACTCTTTACTGGAACTAATTCTATAAATCAAGAATACACACTTCCAACACTAGCGAGATTTTTAAAAACTATTTGACACATGCTCAGACTCAAGAATCTAAGGGAATTAATGTTAAGGGGCTTTTGTAAAACGTTGTTATTTGTTTTTGTAATATAACACTGTAATATAACATTTGAATTTAGAAAGGTATGGTATATTGATAAAAAAATTAAAAGCGTTCTTAATTTGCCAGAAAACCACCACAATTTGATCACAAATGGATTAAGAAGTCATTTAGGTAGTGGTTGGGTGATATTGTTAACAGTTTTCACATTTGGGCTTATTTTATTTTCAGAATCTCATAAGGATGTGCCGACACCCATTAAAATCTGAGCGGCGGTTTGTGGATACTCTATCTGTAGCAGTGGAAAGGTGGGTTAGATGTAACACAATCATAACTTGAAATACTGGACTGTTCACTTGCTCGCATTTTAATCTTTGGATTTTTCTTCTTTCTTGACGTTGTAGTAGAAAATCTAAACATTTTTTGTATATTTCATGGGAAATTACAGAATATCCTGAATATCAATCTGCCAATGATTTTATTTGAAAATTTCAGGTATATAAAACATCAGCAAATTTTAGTATTCCTAAGCAATTTTACCGTATCATTGTAATTATAACAGTGCTGTCTTATCCTTGTTTAGCTGAAGGAAGGAATTGTTTTTTATGCTGCTTTCAACAGCTTCGGTCATACTGCGATGAGATACTGTAGAAACACTAGGCCACGGCAGATCCCTTTTTTACCTAAACTTTTGCCTCATTTCACATCACACTAGATAGTATATACAGAAACCTTTATTGTCAAGCGGTGAACTGTTTGTAATGTCACCAGTGCTCCAGCTCTGGGACAGCACAAGAAAAGCAAAGATAAACCCATTTTCTTGTTGTGACCTAGAGGTTACACTGCATGGCTCCCAAGTGGTTGGATTTGAGTTTGAGTCTCTGCTGGATCATCATTAGCAGATATGCCTGAAGGTCTGTCTGTGGTGTCTTTGCAATTTAAAAGACTTCTTTGAACTTTTGGTAAAGAGAAGGGAAATTCTTCCAGTTCCAGGTTTCTACTTTATCACAATATGATCTAAACTGTTGAAAGCGACCTAAACATCCAATCCTCCTCTTCCTCAAGAGATATTTGACTATGAAATCCAAACAGAATCATGCACTAGTTCCACTCTTATACCGAGACAGTTACGTCACCAGCGGATCCACGCCGGTGATTCCGGTGACAAGTCACCGCTCAATTCAAAAAGTGGATGTTTGGCACCGGTCAAATCCGCGAGCTGATCCCTGCCTGTTCACACCACCACTTTTTAGACAGGCAGTTGGACAAGCATCATGCCCCGGATAGATTTCCTTGAAACCCCCTTGGGACAGGTGGATTTAGGAAGAGGAGGCAGCTAGTCAACTCAACATAGTTCTCGCGACCGGGCGCCAGACACAATTAGTCTCCATGGGGAATTGATAAGGACGGCAGATATCGACCAGGGGAGATAGTAATTCCCTGTGGAGATGATTATCAATCCCTGGCAAACACGTGATTATACTCGCCGCTAGGAGCGCTGGTAAGCACCAAGCCACCATGGCTGGAGTGTTGCGAGTCATGCCGCAGCTGGACAACTGAAGTCATCTCTTCGCTTAGCTTTAAAGTAGAAGACGACTTTGGGAACTTGGTATACGAGTATAAACATTTCAAGGATCAGATTTTTAGCAAATCATGAACAATATTAGGAGGTATTATTGTAACATTAATGGTAGATTATACTGGTCAAAATATATTGGTATCCAATTGCTCTTTTGCCAGTTTTGGATGGAGTGTATTCAGGATTAGCTAGGTAAATGCATCAGTGAATTGAATCCCCTGGACGGGAGGGGGGGGGGATAGTGTTCTGATCTTCTGCCCTATTTTGAATAGTCCCAACCCCTAGGGCATATTTTTTTTTTGTCAGTTATCCCCACCCCTAGGGTACATTTTGTGAACCATATTTTCTAGCCATGCGGGCATTAAAAACATTGAAAAAGGAATAAACTTTTATTGTGTTGATTTGGACAATGACAAGAACTAATTTCATTTGTTTGCCCACTGTTTGATGGCCGATTGGGCTAATCAAAATCAAGTAATTGGGATATTTATTAAGGAGGGTTTGGAGGTATACACTATCCCCGCCCCATGGGGATAGTGCATGTGAAGTGTAATATGTAAGCAATTACAACAGTTTCAGAAATAAAGAAATATTTTACCCATAAATTAGCCTTTTATTATGAAATCCATTCCAAAAGTAATAAGTGGTTCAGTATATGGATATGAAAAACTAGAAATAAAATGAAATTCTTTGAAAAGTAAGTCAATAATATTTATAATTTTAAGTGCCACGAGTTGCTGAGAATACCTCTTAGAGCGTCGAAAACCCTTGGGCTTCTGTGGCCCCCAGACCACTAGTCACCACTAGTCACTGGCCACTTGTCCTGAGAACCTACGGTGCCCAGCGGCCATTTTCAATTTTGGCACCAGTCAAATTCAGGCCTGTATCCGCCCCTGTACGTGCTGGGCCAAGTGCACCAGAAGCTGTTTCCAGTGATAAGACAGTTCCATCGACGGAAAGACGATGCACTCCGCCAGAAACTCGCACAGATAGAGGGGGTGTGTGTGGAACAGTTGGGGGTAGGCAAGGAGTTCATATGCCCCCTTCCTGCTGCAGTGAGTACTCTAAATACGGATTGGCACCTTTAAAATTTTCAGAATATGATACAATATAAGTATTACCTTGACAATACCTTGACAAATCTCTAAAGATAGATACGATACGATACTTCACTTTTTCAACACCTATACCTAACTGTAAACCCTTGCACATCTGAAGATCACTGAGGTAGATGTTATTAGAACCAGAGACTTAGCCCGTACCTCTCCAGCATGTCTTATAGACATGCATTTTACTGAAATGCTCCTTTTCTGAGGAGCATTTCCTGACAGGCAGAAAATCCTGTGAAGAATTTTCAATTATACAATTTATGGGGGGTTATAACCCTTTTCCCCCCTAACACCAGGATTGCTACGCTGGGATTGAGCTTCAACTAAAAAATTGTTGTAACAAAAAAGTATTGTACCATATCATTTAAGATTTGAAAGTGACAGTGCAAAGATTAATAAAATTTACTGTATCGGTAAGGAGATATTGATAATGTATCGTGAAAACTTTAAAGACGCCAATCCAGAAAGTGGATTGTTATATCCAACAGGAACAACGTTAGATAAAATGTTGCTTAATTGCATTTTTTAGGATAATGCCTTTATCGGTGTTAATTCCATGTTTCAGATCATGCATATGCTCCAGATGCATAAGGTTAATAAATCATGGAATATGTGGTGAAGTACCATAAGTTTGGGTTTATTTACAGGATACATGCACTGCAGTTGTAATGGCACCCAACTTAGTCATGAAAATAGATGTACCGATACAAATTGCAATAAACATTTTATATCATTTTAAAAGTCAATGTTTATTTCTTTGTACACATATTTACAGTATATCACATATATATCAAGCACTTTACAGTCCACACAGGTCAGCAATGCCACCCTGCTTACCCTAGCCGAATGAACTACCAGAAATCGACAAATTAGAGACAGAAAATTCATACTCATTTAACATTTACTAGTTATACTTCTTAGAATATGCTGAGTATGCATAGTCTTAGCTATCAGGGTGTCTGGGCACCATTTTGACACATCAACCTTTACAAATTACCCTTAAGGGCAACCCCAAAAATTTTATGAGGAATTTCTTAAACTGTCAATAACATTTATATGACATTATATGAGGATATCATGCCTTATTTCAATAAGTAAATACATGTTTATGGGTGCTATCTTAATATATTGTCTCCCCTGAAAAATAGGATGCCAAATAATTCAAAATTGCTAATTTCAGGCATTTTCGAAATGCTGGGTAAGACCTTGGGCCAATATTTCACAATTGTGAAAAACAGTGTCTGCTGGTTGGAATTGTTTAACCAATTAAGCGTTCAAAAAATGAAAACAATGACAAAATTCACATACAAACAAAAAATAGAATAAAAAAAAACTTTTTAAAATTCACAAACTGCTGTCCATGAACGAACTCCCATTTAACAAATCCTGACTCTGGTCTCCATGGCAACCAGGTGGCACCACATACTTTAGACTCTGCGAGGAGGATTTTGGCAAAGCAGGTACTCGACATATTTTTCTTGGTGTTGATTTCATTTCTTGCTCAAATTTCACTTGCTTAGTGTCTGTACGAATAATGATTGGTGTTTTGCGCGAGGGTTCTATCTTGAGGAACAAGGGATCTGACACCCTGTATCTACAGGTGGTGATTACAAGGATGAGGGTGATTATCACCATGACGACAGGCTGCCACTGGGCGGGAATCTCCTGAAAGATGAGTCGCAGACATCGACCAATCGCTGAGCAGAACAACTCCAGAGGCTTGGTGACACATCTTGTAAACGAAGAGGACAGCACCTGCAAATAATTATAGAATTATCACAAATCAGTTCATAGCTGAATAGAAAATAAAATTATAATTTAAAAATGATATAACGTAATTACGCGCATATAAAACACTTTTTTACAAGAATTTTTAAACTCAAATCGGGGTTGCGTCTTATACACAAAGCTAGAAATCTAGGGTGTTTTACATCGAGTAAATTTATTTAACAGTAAGGGGTATGGTCAGTTAGTATGTACACGGTGGCTTAGCAGACTTCAACCCTACCTTGATTTACCCAAACAGGCGGGTTATTTCACCTAATTACAATCATAATGTGCTGCAAGGACAATGCCTATCTATGTTTGCCGCGGCCTTTACGAATTGTACTTACAGTACCACTTCCTGTTAACATCTATTCATTACAATCAATATCATGCCTAGGACAATGGGTATCGGGTACTAACATAGAGTGATAATCATTGATGTCACATTTCACTCATTTCAAAATGCTTTTTACTAGTTTTCTAGCGTTATTCATGCGGAGGTAATATTAATTGTACAATATTTTTGAAAAGGGGATGCGCACTATACACAAAGCTAAGGTGTATATATCATTTTTAAAGGCCTGAACAAGGAGTGCGTCTTATATACCGGCGCCTCTTATACACGCAAAACTACGGTATAAAATAAATATTGGGTACATTGCACCACCGGGAAAAAAATACTAGTTAAACTTTCCAAATTCTGTGAAGTGGGGATGAAATTAGGAAATGGGTTTACAAAGAATATTGTGTTATTTTAGTTGGCCATTTAGTAATTGGAGTTCCTCTTACAAATGAAATTTTATTACAACTTTATTTTCCTGCCACTGGATCCTGAATACTTAAAACTAATTATCAGTTGTAAAATGGGCGTGACTTCCCAGATAGTATCTACATCTCAGATGGGTAAAAGGTCCCAGGACCACTAGTCAGGTCCCTAAAGCAGAACTCACAATGATGGGTGTGACTTCCAATATGAGATCTACCCCAAAGCATGATGGTGCCACATACATAGGTTCAGGTCCAAGGCGAACAATTAAGGTCCTTAAAAAAGTACAGGCAACGCCGCATATTTCAGACCTGTATAATCTAGATTTTCGTCCTATCCATACTGATTGGAAGGTCCCGGTCCCTTCCCATACATTTACATGCAAATATCTATGTTTAATCCGGACAATTTAATCTGGACTACGGCTAAACCGGACCATTTTTGCGGTACACTCTTTACCATTTAAGGTTTAAAAGTGTACTGTAATCCGGACCAGCGATCTGATGAATCAAGCGTGCCCTCTCTACAAATGGAATGCACGCCCACACCATTGCTCCAAGCTCTAGCTGTATGTCTATACTTTTGGAAATTTACATGCTTTCCTGTGCGTGCCTGCTGCATTCTACATCGCCGATCATCGGCTCATGTCATGTATAATCCGGATTTTGCCTAATCCGGACAGAAATTCCCGGTCTGCATCAGTCTGGATTACGCAGAGTTGCCTGTACTCACAATTATGGGTGTGACACTCAAGGACCTTAAAGCAGAACTCACAATGATGGGTGTGACTTCCAAGATGAGATCTACCCCAAAGCACGATGGTGCCACATACATAGGTTCAGGTCCAAGGCGAACAATTAAGGTCATTAAAGAAGTACTCACAATTATGGGTGTGACAATTAAGGACCTTAAAGAAGTACTCACAATGATGGGTGTGACAATTAAGGTCCTTAAAGAAGTACTCATAATGATAGGTGTGACATTTAAGGACCTGAAGCATTACTCACAATTATGGGTGTGACATTGAAGGACCTGAAGCATTACTCACAATTATGGGTGTGACATTGAAGGACCTGAAGCATTACTCACAATTATGGGTGTGACATTGAAGGACCTGAAGCATTACTCACAATTATGGGTGTGACATTGAAGGACCTGAAGCATTACTCACAATTATGGGTGTGACATTGAAGGACCTGAAGCATTACTCACAATTATGGGTGTGACAATTAAGGAGCTGAAGCCATTACTCACAATGATGGGTGTGACTCCCCATTTTTTTAATGAGGGGGTAGCCGATTCATTGTTAGTGAACAGGACAATTATGGTAGTATAAAAGCAGACTTTAATTTGACTAAAATGACACCATGCAGCATTTCAGAAAAATTAAGTTTGTTTTTAAATTCTGTTCACTCTGCAGCATCAGATTACTACAACTTAATTTTATATGATAATACCAACTAGTCAACTTTATTAGCCAAAACACGGGACCTATCACTTCCTCCAGACTTTATTTCCTACTCCTATAAATACACTTGATGAATGTTTTGCCATGATTTTTTAAGGTCATGCCTGCTAAAAATATCTTCTTGATATGATAACGATGGTTCACTGCCTGAGGGGTTTTATCGAAAACCCAAACACATGAAGGTTTAAATGGAGGGTGAGAGCAACCATTCATGATTAATGGTCTGTCACCATGGTAACCGATCCACAGGAAAACCAACCCTGAGAAGGGATCCAGCAGCACTCACAGGTTATTTATAGCTGGTATTTTGCTTTTGGAGGTCTAAAAATAAAGCAGATGGCTGCTGTGTTGGTACATTGGGTATCTGGAGCAAATCAGGAAATCCACCACCCAAACACATGATATCAACACCAGCTCAGCAACATGATGCCCAGAGCCTAGGAATGTGGTCAAGACTCAGGCGCCACTTTGCAGCAAGCAGAGCCTAGTCTTAGCACAAGATTTTTTTTATATATTTATCTCTATACATTTTACATGAAAACTTAACCAACTCTAAACTGTGTCTACCCTGATGTAGTTCTTAAATTGCCCACCAGTTGGCCGACAGTGAGATTTTTCCAGCTTCCAGTTTCTTGCCGACCAGTGGGACCACCCTTGATGCCATATATCACCAGCCACAGGAACTAACAAATAGACATTAAGCAAATAATAGACCAGAAGTATGCATAAATTAATGTAATCATTGACTAGGAGCTTGTCTATGTACAGCAAGGAGCACCTTGTACAGTCAAACCTGATTGGCAAAACACTGAGGAAAAGGTGGCCATTAGTCAAACGTGGTTTTTACAAACATGTCAAATATAATGTATCTTTTACTTTGGGTAACTTTGGACAGCTCCTTTTAATAGGTAGACTCCCTTCATCCATTCATGCCTGAACTTCTCTAACAAGTCTGTATCTATTATATATTTGAAATTACCTTAATTGTTGAAAATAAATTGATAAAATATATTTGAAGGAGAGTTGCATGGTTAGGTCCTGGTTTAGTGTTTCTTAATGGAATATTTTCTTTAAACCATTCTGATCAAAGGGAATCTTGCTCCTTACAATTCACTAGCTACATAGGCTTTATTTTTCATACCTTTGATAGTAAGACAATTGACTTCACAAGTAACTAAGATTCTAGTTTATGTCAGTTGCAATGTAGACAACTTCAGATAACCCTTTCCTCTCAGAGCTAGGTAGGAGATTGTTTTGTGCATTTGTTGATTTTAGAAAGGCATTTGACACAGTCAATAGAACTGCTTTATGGAAAAAACTACTGTCTTATAACATATCTGGTAAGATATTCCAGGCAATAACAAACTTATACAAAGCAACAAAGTCATGTGTAACCCACAAGGGTAAAACGTCAAGTTTCTTCTACTCAAATGTAGGAGTAAGACAAGGTGAAAACCTTTCTCCCCTGTTGTTTGCTATTTATTTAAATGACATGGAAGATTTTTTCAGACAACACAATGGAGGTAATTCTTTAAAATTAATTGAAAAACTTGACATAGATAGCAGAAATGGAGATTTTGATACCTTCTTAAAACTCTTTGTACTTATGTATGCGGATGATACAATATTGTTGGCTGATAATGAAATAGACATGCAGAAACTTCTTGATTCACTCTATGCTTTCTGTGAACATAACAAATTAGAAGTAAATACTGACAAAACAAAAGTCATGGTATTTACTCGGTCAAAGGTTAGATTAAAGAATGTGCCCACATTTAAAATGGGGGATACAAATTTAGAGAGAGTGGAAGAATATAACTACCTCGGAATGTTATTTACTTGGAATGGGAAATTCACTAAAGCAAAAACAAAATTAGCAGTTAAAGCCACTAGGGCCATGTATTCGGTGATACAAAATGGGCGTAGACTCAACCTACCAGTAAGCATGTTGTTAAAACTATTTGACTCATGTGTAGCACCCATTCTCTTATATGGAGCTGAAACTTGGGGATTTGATAATATGGGTGTTTTAGAAAATGTACACACCAGATTCTGTAAAATAATAACAAAAAAGAGTAAATTTTGTCATAATTCTTTTATTTATGGTGAACTTGGGCGATTTCCTCTGCAAATCACAGCCACAATTAGAGTACTTAATTACTGGAACAACGTGATCAATGGCAAGAAGGATAAAATTTGCTTTCTTATATATAACATGGTGAAACATCTCAACTGTATAGGGAAATATACTTCTCCATGGTTAGGGTATGTAAAAGGTACCCTAGAGAACTGTGGACTGAACAGTGTTTGGATGTCTCATGTTCAAAGTGGCTCAGGGGTGTCCAGTGAGTGTGTTAAAAGAATATTGCAAGATCAGTTTCTGCAGAAATGGTTTGGCAGAATTTCAGAGGAGGAAACCTTCTCAACATACAAAATTTATAGACATTCATGAATTCGAAGAATACATAGATATATTGCCAGAGTACCTTAAATACTCGCTACTTGATTTTAGAACTGGTTCTCAAAAATTGTCAGTTAGTCGTAGGTCAAATTTGTCAATACCAAGGCAAGAGCGCATCTGCACTAAGTGCAGTAAGAGAATTTTAGGTGATGAATTTCACTTCTTATTTGAATGCAATGGTATTGAAAAACTTAGAATATCAAGCATACCAAAATACTACAAAACTAGATGCAGCACTTTGAAAATGAGTCAATTATTAAATACAAATGATAGAAATTTGTTAATTAAGGTAGCCAAATTTGTTTATTTTGGCATATAGGAATACACATCTCTTCCAGATGTTGTGAGTGAAGAAATTGATAATGTCTATATGACTAATTATGACAGTAATCAGATAAATCATTGTATAATGTTGATACACATAACTTTTATGGGCGTATATTGTATATATGTATATATGTATATTTTTACAATTATGACTACAATGTAGATGTATATATATGTTGATTATTCTAATGAAATTATTGTATTTCCTCTATGTACCGCAAAAGGCGGTTAGAGAGTAATAAAGTTCGTATTCGTAGTTCGTATTCGTCGAAGCTAGATAAGGGACGTGCATTGTACGGTGGCGGGGCTTATTGCGTCACGTGGTTCTGACATCACGTCTTTAGAAAAGTGGCGCCAAATACAAAACTCGCGCCAAGCACTGCCAAGCGGCATCTGTGTTTTAGATAGTTGCGATGAAGCTTGTGTGTGTTGCTATAAATTCGAAAACTAAAGAATAATTAATAAAAAACACGCACGAATATGTAGATAATTTTAGTCTTAGATACGTTCAGCAAGTGCCAGCAGAGCACTGGGAAACGACATAATGAAAAGAGCTACCGAGTCGTGCCAGCATTTCCCTGTGTGTATACTAGCCGTACAACTGTATAGCAATAACTTTTTCTAGTATTTATAAATAACTTTCTAATATCTATATAAATGACTGCATTTACAAATACTAGAGAATGATTTTAAATACAAGAAAATGATTTATCAAGTATTTATGAATCATTTCCTAGTTTTTATAATTGATTGTATTGTATTCATAAGTCATTACTTGTATTTATAATTCATTTTCTAATACCTGTAATTTGAAATACTTAATAAAATCTCAAAGTGCTTCCCATAAAAATAGGTAATACAAATAGTATATTTTCTGGTATTAATAAATCATTTTCTTGTATTTATAAATGACTCCCTATTATTTAAAGATGCGGCCATTAATAAATACTAGAAAAGGCTTTAAAAATATAAGAATATCACATATAAATACAAAAAATAGTATTAAAAAACATGCATATTCATAAATACAAATTAATCATTTCCTAGTATTCATAAATGATATTCTTGTATTTCGAAATGATTTTTCCAGAACCTGTAAATTATTTTCTGGAATTTATTATATATTTTCTTATATTTGTAAATACTGCATTTACAAATATGCGAAAATGAATTATTATATACCAGGAAATGGCTTATGAATACAATACAATAAATTATAAAAACTAGGAAATGATTCATAAATACTTGAAAATGATAAATCATTTTCTTGTATTTAAAATCATTCTCTAGTATTATTTATTATTTATTTATTATTATTCTCTATTTATAAATGCAGTCATTTAAATAGATATTAGAAAGTTATTTATAAATACTAGAAAATGATTTATTAGTTTTTGAAATGCTCAATAGACTTGTGTTTATACTTATTTTCTAATATTTTTAAATCATTTATCAATATTTGTAATTATTTATAGACAACAAATATTTTCAAATGTTAAAAAAATGCTTAACACACTCTCAAAATGCTTGCCATACATATATTGATATTATAAATTGATTTATTCATATTTGACAACCTTTATAATTGTTTTAAGTATTTCTAATTCAATTTCTAGTATTTATAAATTATATATTAGTAAATATGGTAATTTCGCAAAACAAGAAACAGATTTATTAGTATTACAATTTCATCACAATTTTTAGTATTTATAAATGATTTTCTTGTATAAATTCGGCTATTTACCAATACTTGGAAATGTTTTAAAAATACTAGAAAATCATGTATCACTACTTGGTTTTTAGTATTAGAAAACCATGCACGTTAATAGATACAAATAAATAATTCCCTAGTATTTATAAATCATTTTCTGGCATTTAGAATTTAGTTGAAAATACAGTACATGTAAATACTGCATTTACAAATATAAAAAAATAAAATGATTTATAAATACCAGAACATGATTTGTAAATACCAGAAAATTATTTACAAATACAAAAAAAAAAGAATTACTAATACTAAATTGCTTAATATTTATTAATGTAGATTATTTACAAATATTAGAAAATCAATTATAATATTAGATTTTTTTTCTTTATGTTTTCTAGTACTTACAATTATTTTCTAAAATTCATAACATTTGATAACTTTTATTGATATTTATAAATATTAATAATTTTTTTCAAATATTTAAAATGCTTTATAAACTCTCAAAATGCTTGCCATAGTAGTGGGTAGGTAAAAGCCCCATAAAAAGGGGCTGCAGGGAAAATGTTGCCCCCTGCCCCCTAACCCCCAAATTCTGAGTTGTTTTTCTGTCCCCCCCCCCCCCCCCCCACTTTTTTAAAAACGGCTCAGCTTGACACCTACCCCTTCCCCTAATTCTGAATACCCTCCCCCATTTACTGAACTCTATTTTTCTTCCTTTCTTTAGCATAACAATTCCTAATCCCCAAGTCCTGAATACCCAAGACCCCCAGGATCCCCGGATTCTGATTTCGCATCACATCCCCCCCCCCCCACAAAAAAGAAAAACATCAGAATTGTCTGTTTGAATGGATCAGCCCAAAGGAAATTTTGCCCCCTTCCCCCCAATTCTAAACTCTATTTTTGTGGGGTTTCTTTGAAAAATAACAACCCCACTCCACCCAAGTTCTGAATACCCAAATTCTGATCTAGCATCACCCCCCCCCCCCCCCAAGTCAGAAGTATCTCTGTTTACATGGATCAGCTGAAGGGAAATTCTGACCCCCTCCCCCAATTCTGAACTAATTTTTCTGTTGTTGTAATTAAAATAGTGACCCCCACTCCACCGAGTACTGAATACCCCCCTCCCCGAATTCTGTATTGACAGTATTGGATTGTTGTCTGCCCCCCCCCCCATCACTACGTTTTAAAATGGATCAGCAGAGAAAAAATTGTCCCCTTACCCCCCCCCCCCCCCCCCCCCCCCCCCCTCCATTTCTGAATACCCAGGACATCCCCTCTCCCTCGATTTTGTATTTTATGTTTCTTTTATTACTGAACCCCACCACCCCGGGTTTTGAATATTTAGATACCACCCCCCCCCCCTTGTCTTCTGAATTGGCAATCCCCCCCCCCCCCCCCCCAATTCTGAATTGTCTTCTGCCCCCTCCCTTATATTTATAAATCATTTATTAACATTTGTAAATAATAACAAATAACAATAAAAATTTTTAATGTATTAAAATGCTAAATAAACTCTCAAATGTTCACCTTAAATTAGCTACCTATTCAATATTTATATAATAAAATGCATAAAAAGTGATGGTGAATACATGCTCTGCACAATAGTATGTATGTTTTTCAGAATGGGGGTAAGAAGCAACATTTTCTCCTGAGCTGATCCATGGCATCATAAAATATCATTGGTACAAAAAGTGAACCAACCCTATAAATAATGTATATACTATTATCTATCAATGTCTAACATTTATCTACCTGTCTGTCTGTATTTCTATCTTTTTATCTATCTATCTATCAGTCTACATGTCAATTACAGTCATTAAATATGACTGTTCATGTCATATTGCAGTCAATAAACTATATTATTATGGACAGGCATTTTGAGAGTTGATTAAGCATTTTTAGTGTTTGAAAATATTTATTAATATTTATAGATAATTACAAATATTGATAAATAATTTATAAATATTAGAAAAAAATATATGAATACTAGAAAATCATTTCTAATATTTATAAGTGATTTTTTATATTTATAAATAATCTACATTAATAGATATAAAGAAGTCATTTCTTAATATTAATTATTCTTTTTTTAGTATTTATAAATCTTTTTCTAGTATTTAAAAATCATTTTCTGTTATTTATAAATCATTTTCATGTATTTGCAAATGCAGTATTTACAATATTAAAAATGAATTATAAGTACTAGAAAATCATTTATAAATACTAGAAAATCATTTATTAATACAAGGAAATGACTTATAAATACTAGGAAAAGATTATTTGTATTTAGAAATGCGCATGGTTCTCTAATACTCATTAATCATTTTTTAGTATTGATAAATGATTTCCTAGTATTTATAAATGATTTTCTAGTATGTATAATTTGCCGCAATTACAAATACTAATAAATGATTTATAAATACTAGAAAATAAATAATGTATTTTCTGGTATTGATAAATAATTTTCTAAAAATACTAAAAAATAATTTATTAGTATTTGAAAATATTTAACAATTTTAAGTATATATAATTCATTTTCTAGTATGTATATATGCAGTCATAATTTATAACTATTAGAAAGTGATTTATAAATACTAGAAAATGATTTATTAGTATTCGGAATGCTTAATAAACTCTCTACTTGTCATATATCATACTTTCTATCTGTGTGTGTGTGTGTAATTCTGGGTTGTGATCGTTTTTGTTTATTTCAATGGTTAAGTTTAGGGTTCGTGAAAATAGCAAGTTTCATTTCTTCTCCCCAAAAAACTATCGCGAAAATAATGTGTTTTTTTATTTGCTCTTTGCACTTGCTCTATCGTATGCGGGGATTCGTTCATCCCCACTATATGTATGAATGAAACCACGTGACGCAATAAGCCCCGCCCCCGTACAATGCACGTCCCTTATCTAGCTTCGACCATTTTCCAACTGATATACCGCAGTGCCATCTATCCACAAGGGAGGACATTTAAATATGGCCTGGGAGGCAGGCTACCATACCTGGTACTACACCACACTGCTTGGTGACCACAGAAGGGGGATGTCAATTTTTAGGGACTAGGAACCTAGTCTACAGTATACAGAGTCCAGAGCTCCCCTCTATTCTCTATTTGAAAAGCTAGGGGGGGGGGGGGGGGGGGCAATGGCATGTTTAGGAAAAATAACCGAAGAAGAGAAATGTAAATTAGAAGTCAGCCTATGCATTTCCTTCAAATATTTTGTTGATTCATGAAACATTGCAAAATCACTTTCATAAGTATCAGAGCCGCAGACGACGCTTCACAAATTGAGCTCATGCATGTTGACTATGTAATGGGGCCAAAAAAGTGCCTGTTGGCTCAGTGTTGAGGCCAAAAAGGTCCGACTGTATTGGTGATATCTTTCTGACAATGGCATGTTTAGGAAAAATAACCGAAGAAGAGAAATGTAAATTAGAAGTCAGCCTATGCATTTCCTTCAAATATTTTGTTGATTCATGAAACATTGCAAAATCACTTTCATAAGTATCAGAGCCGCAGACGACGCTTCACAAATTGAGCTCATGCATGTTGACTATGTAATGGGGCCAAAAACGTCCGACTTTATTGGTAATATTTTTCTGACAAAGGCATTCTTAGGAAAATATTTGAAGGAGAAATGTAACTTAGAGCTCCGCCTACAACTCTCCTTTAAATATCCATTCACCAATTATTTTCAAACGTTTATAGATGCATACGACGCTTTTCAAATTTAGCTCATGCCTGTTGAGGCCAAAAAAGTCCGACTGTATGGTGATATCTTTCTGACAATGACATGTTTAGGAAAATATTTGAAGGAGAAATGTCAATTAGAACTCTGCCTACAACTTTCCCCCAAATTTCTTGTTGATCCATGATCCATTTTAAAATCACTTTCAAAAGTATCATAGAAGCAGACGACGCTGTAGACATTGAAGTGATTGACGCGAGAGTGTGTAATAGTGTATCAAATAACCAATCGCTTCGCTCTGGACGAGACTTTTCTAATTCAGTTTAAGATGTACAGTAGAATCCTTCGAAGTGACTACTCCTCTTAGTTGACCACCTCTCTAAAGTGACCACTTTTGTCAGTCCGAAATATAATCGTTTGCTTATACCAGTTGTATTTTACTAGGGTACCCTTTGACCAGATGTGACCGGTCCTACAAGCGGTCACATTAGAGGGGTTAGTCTGTAAAAGAAAAAAATATCGATTCCTTGTGTATTTACAATAAACTTTTTATTCGGCTCAGTTCGATATCAAACTTGTCCTGATAAAGGAAGTAATTGGCACAGCAATGTGTCTTGATATGCATAATATTAACACCTAAAGATCCGACGTTATGTATAGTTTTCGGCTAAGGGCACGTCTAGTTGATTATCTGTTTCCCATGTCCCGACCGACCCTATTTTTGGGCCCGACCCTAATAAAAAAAAATCTTTTTTACTTTCCGACCGACCCTGTCCAGAGGAGCTTTTTTTCTTCTGAGAACTGCATTTTGAATGAAATAAATAAAAAAAAGTCTGAATAATTTGTTTTTGTTTGTTTGAGATTTTGACATCGTTTATTTATAATGGAGCTTGCGAATTCAACATTTTTCAAATCTGCACAATTTTCTGTATGAACAAGCTGAAGAATAATACAGAGGGAAATGTGTCTCACGAACATCATGTACACATAGTTGTACTTCTTGCCATGGCATTGGCAGCATTTCTGTCACAAATAAAGAAATTTGATACCCTATTATAGGTACTTCTGCCTATTTTTTTTCCTTTTTTTTTACCCGACCGACCGACCCTAATTTTCAGTACCTTGGACATGGGAAACAGATAATCAACTAGACGTGCCCTAAGTTCGATATCAAACTTGTCCTGATAAAGGAAGTAATAGGCTCAGCAAATGTGTCTTGATATGCATAATATTAAAACCTAAAGATCCGACGTTATTCATGGCAAAAGCAGGTTTTAGAAATATTTGAAAAGAACCCGTTTGATGGCATTACACTCCACAGCGCCTCCTTTAATATTTAACAAAATGGCGTTTTTTTGCGAGTTGTTTTTCTTATATGGCAAATGTCTATACAATATATACGTACCAGAGATTTCAACAAATTAAAGTTAAAATATCTGATTTACATATGATGATATACGACCTGTGTGGTGTCATAAACCAACGATATATGACTTACCGTATCATTAGTACTGTACTTCAGTGTACAATATAATACATGTACAATAATCCATTTTCTTATTGAACACAAAACATCTAAACAAAAAGACGGATATGCTAAAATGGACGAATCGAATAAATGGGAAAATACATATCAAACAGGTTATAGTATTTTCAAAAGTATTAGAAGGTTAAAGGGGAACTTGGGGAAGAGCAAATCATAGGTTTATATGAAAGTTCATGAACATAGGTCAACATCTGTCATATACAGGGAAGCCCTAGAGCTCCACACAAAGAGAAATCTAAAATTGCAATTAGTGAATAGCACCTCCTCCGAGTCATGGCCTCCGCCATTGTGAATCTAGGTCATCAGCATTGGGTGGCAAAGGAGCTTAGTGGTGTATAAGATAAGCACAGGTAGGGGACAGGAAGTGATCTCTGCCACCCAATTGAAAAACATGGCCGCACCAGGGGCTGTGCAGGATGATGGCAATATGCAAAAATCTCCCCTCATGGGATCACTGAGAGAAAAAGAAGGGCAGCATCCTGTTCTTGAAGTGTATTACTTTCATATAAGCTGGTATGTATGTGAGCCTTTAGGAATGTATCACAGTATCCTATCACTGCGCCATCTATATCCTAAAGGGCCATACTAAAATCTGTAAGCAGATCATCGTTATATATGCCATCTTTGTTTTCTCCAATTTTTCGTCTGTGGCATAACTTGCAACACTGGATGGCCTTAGGTTTTGGAGAAAGAAGTATCCAAGTTCATTATTCAATATTTTAGTCACAAAGGTAATTTGATAGAATCAAATAGTGTTCACTTTTGGAAACTACAATATTTTTAATAACATCAGACTAGTTCTAATAATTTCATGAGCGGATACATTCGGTTCACTAATTTCGTGCGATGCGGTCCCATTCGAAAGTCTTTATGTGGATGAGCCATCAAATTTTCGCATTTATTTGGCGCACCGGTCAGGCGACAGAACTTCCTGTAGTGCCGAAGATAACCGTGTTCAATCGCCGGCAAAACATCGATGCGGTGCCTTATGGGTCCGATGGTATGCGTTGCTATGTGATGGCCAATCGACAAAGAGTATTCGGTATCGACCAAACTCTTCGGACTCTCCCAGTCGATGGCAGTTCTAGTATTATAAGCCACGGTATGCAGATACTTCGGGAAAGCAGTCGAGTTGTCGCGACCAAATTCGTTGACGAAGTTCGCAGTATGAAATACATAACTCCCGATGGGTTTTTCTGAGTTGCGATGTGGTCCGTTTCTAAGGAATTCGTCCCAATTCCGATGCTTCCCGGGAAAGAGTACTTCATCTATATCGATATTGATGATGTATCGCTCATTTGAATTGTACGCACAGTCGTTCATTGACATAAGTTCCATTTCCCAAAGTTCATTGGGGTCATATGGCGGAAAAGGCTGCTCTAGCGCCGTTTTACTTAGCTTTGTAACAAAACTATGATCTGTTAGTCTCGCGAAAAAAGTTTGAGAATAATAATTCAGTACGTCAATAACCTTTCCTTTCAGAGCAGCCCCATATAGATATACCCTGTTTATTCCAAACAGGGAATTGACTTCGAACCATTCCAACATTCGCAGGGGGTCGGGAGATGCGTACATCACTTTAGCACAGAGGGCGGTTTTGTTGTTCATATCTGCGACTCTTTTGGGTTCCACGAATATCTTGTTTTCGGGGGTAGCACAATGTTTATATGTCAAACTCACGTGTGTTGGTACACCCAGATGGCTTTCCTTGGGTGGGATTTCGCAAGATACCAATATCCCCTGTAGTAAATTTCTCCACTTCCATATCGTCACCGCTTTAGCGTTGATAGAATATGGATGGTTCTGGTGTGCAAACCACAGCATGCATTTGACTGTATCCTTCTGGTGTATTACTTCATTATGTAGCATCCCTGTGATGCGAAGAAATCTTTTATCACCAAGAACTTTCCGGTCATCATAATATGCCTTGTAGAGGTATAGCCCATATTTATGATAAAGTTGATTTTTTCGCGCATTACTTTTGTGAAGCACCTGTAATGTCGTCTCTCCGTTGGTTGGCATATCCGTCTTAATCACGTTTTCACAATGCGTGTATTTTTGTAAATGCGGGGAGAGATTTAGACCAGATTTAAATGCGACATCAATATCAGTTTTCTTCCATATCAATTTATGGAGGATCTTTCCAATGGAAAAAAGAAGCACAATTAAAATGCTGCATTTCAGGAACGTATTCATTGCCCATCGCATCATCATATTTTGCGTTACCCCATAAAAATTTTCCGAAACTGATGTGCACTTCTATGGTGACGAATTCCTAGCTCGGTGAAAACTGGGTCAAGTGTAAAATCCCTTGTTTGTCAAGCTCGTCTTTCCAAATACTTTCCCTCCTATCATACTTTTATCATATTCAGCAAAAAAAAATCCGTTGAAACAAAAAGATTGTGATTAGTTTCATCCAATGCGCAGATATCTTATATTTTCCAATTGATTTATCCAAATCCAACTCTACCAAGCCCATCCACGTTTGACACTGAGATTATTTTGCCCAAGGCGTCAACAGCCAGGGGCCTTCCACGTCGCCATTGGAAAGTTATGACTTAAAACTTTTACAAATGAAAACAATCTCTCATTATTTCGTTAGAATACTTTTTTAATCATCGTTCCCATATGTTGCATATTATTCAAAAGTGTGGATTCACCAAAAATCACGAAGTTATTCGCGGCGAAAGGCAATATCGTACAACCCGGAAGTTCAGATATAGGTCAAAACAACTTTAATTAGGTCGCCGCCAGATGTCGCCTGCCGCAAGAAATTAACCAATCAGAATGCAGCTTGTACCCAACGTTGGAAGTTTAAAACTCGAAATCACACTTCTATCAGGATTTATACCATTTTGGTGAGTGCAATCGTGGTTTTAAAGCATTTTCCTAGCAATATAGAATAATTTAGCTCATTGAGTGGTCGTTAAGTGATTATGACTGAGGGTGATTCACACGAAGTCGGTAGAACACGTAATTTTCACTTCAAATTTATTTATGAGTGATAATTTGTTATGATTTCATTCAATCAGACTTTTTAGTGGGATTTAAATTTTCAGGGCAATTCGTCTAACACTTATAAATTCAAAAATGGAAGGTAGATTATACATGCGTAACCTTGATTATAAGGTCGATTACAGACCGTTGATTAGTTTAGTTATTGTACATGTATTAGGCTAACATCGAATATTTAAAAAGGAAGAAGTTCTATGACTATGGGGTGGTGTTGTATAGTCTACAAAATATCTATTATCTTTGTGTAGGGGGGGGGGGGGGGGAGTGGTATAAGGTTGTGACTGGACAACATACACTCAAGCTAGGGTCAGTTTCACGAAAGTCTGATAATCAGTTAGCCCTGTGAGTGCGACGATGTCTACATCTTATGCTGTTGTTACTAATGACATCAACGCCCTGACTTCCGCGTATTGGGGTCTTGGTTGTGTATTTTACCAACCCGGCGGCGCACAGATGCGCTGTCCAAAACTTACATGCAATGATATCTTGGCTTCTCGGACATATTTCACTACGGGCTGGTGTTAATTTTTTTCAAAATCAGTGGAAATTAAGTCTTATTTCGTGAATTTAAAATCTGAGGCGAGAGAGACCATTCGGAAAATGGTGGATATTGTAGTGATGTCATTGATCACATGATCGGAGCTAGCCAATGAGAAAAATTCATGAACAAAATAAAACGATGTCCGTAAAAATGGCGGAGCTAGCAGACACTCCGCTTCGAATTTTTAACCTGGCACAATAAAGTGCCAAGCCAGCAATCAAAATTATCTTTACTGCCGATTGATGCGGATTGTTGGTACAGGAGCCAAGATGCAAGTAAAGTGGCAGCGCCCTCACTAGAATCGAGCGCACAGACATTTCTACTTTCTTCTACTCACGTTTGTGAAGGTTAAGTTGTGAGCGTTGATTGGGCAGCTATGAACATCCGACTATAGATGGCGCCCATAAACGCTCACGTGAGCTAATAATCAGTTAGCTAGCTAAACTTATGGCTAGCTAAGTTTATCCTAGATCTCTTTTATCCTGCAAATTCGGTTTCACGAAGAAAAAGTTAGCTAGCTAATCTTAGCCAGCATGAGGCCGCTTAAATGCACTTATTCAACAATGATAATTTGCGCTTGATGTGACGTGACCATCTGTTTTCCTTGGAAACTGGTGGCAGTTCCTCTACGTGGAGCTGCACATGCGGCATTGTTGGGTCTCCTGCTGGAGCAGCAGAAGAAATTGTCTGTGTTTACCATAAAATGAGCCAGAAAAGGTCCTTTTTTAATGCTTTCGTAGGTACATTCAAATTTGAATAAATCCTTTACTTTTGGTACCAACATTGAGAGAAACTTCTCAATTTTACGGTACATGCACTGGTTTTACTTTTCGGTGATGTTTATTATTATTTTTGAAGGACTTAGTACAGCCTACACGTTATCCTGAACAGCTAGCCTGCTCCTAGCAGGCTAGCCGTTCAGACTTAAATTTCTCCATGGCAACAGGATAACCGCTGGCTTAGGATTCTTTGTGAAACCAAACTTTTTTTATTTTTCAATTCTTTTTATTTCCTCCATCCACATCTCAATAAATACAGTACAGTACAAATAGTGAAGAGAATAATGTGATGTCCATTACAATAATATAGATGATATGTTTTTAATAAATACTATGTTGCATAGAAATTGTTTAATAAGTTATTCTGCTTGTCGAAATAACGACCTTTCCCTTGTATATAATGTCGATATTTGTCTTCGTAATAAAACTTTTTTACTTCGTTTTTGACCTGAGCTATATGAGGCTTCTGTTCTTTCTTCATTGCATTATAAATGAAGAAACCAAACTTAGCTGGCTAACCAGTGGTAAGCTTGCGGTTAGCTAGCTAACCCGTTATCCGACTTTCGTGAAATAGGCACCTGGTCAAGTACCCAGCAACTCAGGGCATCAGTCAAGATTCTAAAAAAGCCTGTCAAAAAATGGCATCCACTAAATTTCTGCCCATCCAGATTTAGGCTTAGCTGTATACTCTTAGATCTAGCAAAATGGAGATTTTGTCAGCATGATTTTGTAACCCAATTGGACTTTAAAACGGAATTGGACGCGGTAATGTGTTCTTGTGTTTGTTCAGGCAGCAAATTCAAATTTGCAACTTCTACGTAGCCTGACTGCTTTTCCGTGAGCATAAACACATAAAACATTGAGTAGTTAAGGGGGGCTTTTAGCACTGAATCTTGATAAATGAGTTTGTTAGTAATAGGGTGTCGCGCACGGTTACCGTCATGCACAGACTTCAAATATAGTGAATTTTCAGACAATTGGAGCTTTGCATTGGCTTTTTCCTCACGTTTCTCAGCAATTTAATGTTCAATCTCAACAGCAAGACAGCAGATGCACAAGAATCACACCTTTCATTCAATACCCTAATTGCAATGCAATCACTCACAACTGCTCAATGGCAGCTTCCTGGGTAAACAGGAAGCTTCTAATACACATTAGAATACACATTCTGGAGCTGGCTGGGGAGCATACCTCCCAGGGGGTATCAGATATGGAAGGGCTATTATAATCTAAGATAAACATCACAGCTGGGAGCCTAATCTGCCTACTCTTCTAGTATAAAGCAGATTTTTCTAAAAAGCCTTTTTTGTCATTTGTAGTTCTAGTTCAAAAGAATGTGAAGCAAACCTTTCAGCTTTCACATATCAAAGAAACACCCTATTTAAAGGTGCGAAGGTCCCGAGCCCCCTTAAAGTTTAGATTCCTTGTTTTCAGTACAAATCTGCTTGGGTGCTAGCCTACAAGTAGGTTTGCACCAGGTACGAGTTGGCTTGGATATGAAATAGAATTGATTGGATTCTGTTCTCGGGGCATTCCGTGGTATTTGCGACATGATTGGGGAAAAATAAAGATGATATCCTTCCATTTCTTTCAGATTGGTTAGAAAGATAAGATTTCAAATTTTATGGATCTACTTTTATTTTTTAATTATGTTTGCTACATATGGAAAAAAATGGCTGTTGAAGTAATGCAACTCAGGATTTCCATGTTACACAGGACATTTATTAAAAGCTAAATTTTACTTACAAAGAATAGGTTTTCTCTTTCAACTTCAAGTGATAGTTAAAACATGTGAACATCCACCAACATGGCAGATATTTTTGAACTGATCATTCAAAGAAGCGATTTATATATATGCATTTTGTGACACCCAGTGTCCCATGCAACATATTTGACATCAAAAAGTTTGCTTAGTTTCACTACCAGAATAGCCTGCCACATTTCTATTTTTCAGGATTTACATTCTTTACCCTACGCATTACATTTGTAGCCTTTTGAGAACGAATTACTAATGAGTATTTAGGTAGAAAACCACCTTGATATTTTGAGTTACACAGGACATTGTTATGTTACACGGGACACATGCTCACGAGTATAGGCAATTAGCTTGATGAATTTCATAGATTTTTGTCTTAGAATGTGACCTGTGAATAAATAGTTGTCTGTTTGTTAGACTGCACCTAGTAATTTGCACCTTTCTGACCTTAAATAGCAATTTACCAGGCCACTAATTGCATTAGCGTCAGTGTCTATTGTAAGTGAGCATGTTGGATTGATACATGGCTTCATCTAATTACCTTAGCCTCTAGGTAAGTAGAAATATATTGTGAGGTTATGATTTGGATTAGCACCACCCATCCCTTTTATAGGTTGTGATTTGGATTAGCACCACCCATCCCTTTTATAGATATGCTTTCTTTAGGATATATAAGGAAATTTCCTACCGAATCCCTCAGTTCAGAACACAGTTTGGTCATGCCTCTTACAAATCATCTCATCTGCTAGCTCGCTGGGATTTAGCTAAATCCCTTACTGGAACCCAACAGATTCACTTCATTAAGCCTGTGAACAAATATCAATTGGGACATGGAAAAAAACTCCACTTTCATCAATCCAGACGAAGCTCTTTCCATTGCTACCTTGATGCCAATAATAGAGGTTGCTGAGGTAGTGCCTACCACTTCTCCAAAAGTCGGAGACTTTGTGCTGGTGACTTATCCCACGCAGCATAAACGCGATCTGTCATACGTGGGCCAGCTTATAGGTGCGCAAGCCGATAAGTTTGAGGTGAAATTCTACGTGCCAGGGATGCTGAGAAAAAGGCTTTTGTGTTTCCTACTATGCCCGACACAGACATAATCTCTACCCAGATCATGGAGAAACTTGTGGCACCCACAAATTCCAACCGTGGCATCCATGTGTTCAAAGACGCTCTAACTGTGCATAAATAAAAACATTGAGTACAAGACATTAAGGCAGCCAATCTCTGTAAAAATTGAGTCAGACATTCTACTTCTAAAGATTTCAAGAGAAATTTGGAATCGGTCACTGTGTTCGAAAACTGCATATATAGCCCTTAAAAATTGTAGATAGAATTTAACTATGAAGTCATGTTTTCTATATATTGTTGTTTTGATATTTGAGGCAGTCCAGTTAACATGTACTTTTTATGGAATTTATGACTTTTTTTGAACTTTTAAATTTGTTTCAATGAACCAAGAAACTATGAGGGAGTAAGATTGGTCAGGAAGTCCATGTGACAATGTCCTGTGTAACACATTTTTTTTTTAGAAAACTTAAACTTTTACTTATATCAACAAGTAAAAAAAGAAAAAAAACTATGTCATGACTTAACCAATTGGTTTGGGCAATATGTCAAGCAGCTTTAATGACTTTAAAAATGTTTCCACTAGTTGAAATATGCAGTTAGAAACACGATTGGTGGTATAGGATCAGCTAGTAAGTCAACTTTTGCATATAATTGAATTTTTTTTCAGTAAAAAAGATAGTTCAGAGAAGCGATAATCTTTGAAGAATACATGAGTGTGCTTTATGTGGTCTAGAGCTAGATATAACTCCTAAAGCAATGGTAGAACAAATTGTCCCATGTAACATTGTCCTATGTAACATGTGACTTTTCAGTAAAACTCAATTTTTCTCCTGAAGTCCACATGTAAAACAAAAAGCAAACTGTACCATGAGAAAGCCAAGTTTTTAAAGAATCTGTTAAACTAAGTTGAATAAATGTGATGTTTATAAGCGCGAAGGAATTTCAAGTTTAAGAACACTATAAGAAAATCATGTCGCACCGTGTCATGTGTAACATAGCAGTGTTTTTTGTTCATACCTCCTACAATTATGAATTAATTCTAGCAGGAGTTGAAAAGTCTGAATTTGCTGAATATGACTTTTGTATTGCATGAATTTGTATGAATAAAAGTATTTTGGTTATAAAGTTATTTTGTGTTGAAATCTCATATTGTCCTGTGTAACATAGACGAATTACTGCGGAATGCCCCTCTGAAGATCTTAGATCTTCTCTGACATTGGATAACAATTCTGAGATAATTTCCAAATTGACAAGGCCACTTAAATTAGAATAGATCTTTAAATTGCATCAAATACCCTTTTGCTGCTCCATCCTTTCTTTCTAACCTTTTTTTGTGTTTTTGCTTTTTTAGACCATCCGGTCAGCAGACCTAAGCATGGTGAAGAAATAATCAACAATGCAGCAAGGCAACAATAACCAACCCCATAGGGGGCGCCCCAGTCTGAGTGCTGCCCAACGAATCCCCGATGGCGAAGAGATCCCCACAACCAGCAATGTCAAGGTCGTTGTGCGTGTGCGACCTGAAAACGTCCACGAGATCGAAGGCGGGTACAATACCGCCGTACAGGTGATGGACGAGAATGTTCTCATTTTCGATCCCAAGGAGGAACAAGGAGAGGAGTTTTTTCACGGGAAGAGGAGGCGAGGGAGAGATTTAACGAAGAGGAATAATAAGGACTTACGATACGCCTTCGACCGGGTATTCGGGCAGGGAGTTAACAATCGGGATATCTATGACCACACAACAAAGCTGATCCTCGATGGACTACTAAATGGATATAATTGTTCAGGTATGAAACCCCTAAGGTCTAGTTCTATATAGGTAATCCATTTATACTTGTAAGTAGCACCCAAATATGCACCAACTTAAAAATAGAAAATATTTTCAAGAAAGAGTAATGGGCTCGATCAAGCACATGTTAGCATCTAAGCCAAAATATTTTTTCATTCGTAACACATCATGCCTTATATTGCTAGAAAGCTGGTTATTTCTAGTTTCAGAAAATCTTTGTTTTGTTTGTTTGTGTCCGCAAATAAAAAAGTTATGGATGTTTGAGTTACTGGTGTCCACGTTTTATCAAAATGAGACATCGGCATTCATTTTAGCTATCTGATTCACTAACACCATACTTTCCTTTGAATGATAAAATCAACTCAAATTTAGGTTTAAACTAGGTTTTTGGAAGTCCTCCTCTAATCACTTGACAAAAAATTGTATTTGGAAACTGGAAAAGTGTTTTTTATGGAAGTTGAAAATTGGGATACTTGTGACTCCGTCACATGTGACTCCGTCACACAAAAAACATGTTTTTTTTAATTTTTCTCATATAAAAAATTGGACTAAAATGCTCAAAACTCAATTAAAACAGGTAAATTGGATGTGATGAATGATGAAATAGCCTTTTTGGAAAAATTTCATTATTATGGTAGTTTTTGAACTAGGTAAAAATCAGTGACTCCATCACGTGACGGAGTCACAGCTTATGTCATGCAGAATATTAGGAAGAATAAATTAGGGAAATATCAACTTTTGCAATAAAAAGGCTTTAAACGGTTTGATGATAACAATTTTAAGTTACTAAGATGTTATTTACTAGTATAGAGATCATTACTTTGACTCAAAAATGGTCTTCTCAGTGGGAACAAGTGTTTCTAGGTACTGATGTACTCTTGATGTATACATCACTTCATACCTGAGATATATAGCTGTCATGAAGATGTGATCTGAGTGAAGTAGTTACTTTTTCATAGCTTAACCCTTTGTAAGCAAGTAGGATGAGATATGGTATCAATTTATTTCTTAAAATGCATCTCTTTTCTGTGTTAGTAGCTCTGGAAATGACCTTTCTCTGAGGTCTGTACCATACCATAGCATTAAGATGACAGTTCCAATAGACAGGAGATTTGCCCTATGCATTTTCAAGATGATAGTGCTCAGTAAATAAGACTATTTCTCAACTGTATATACATATACAATACCATAGCTTCAATAGATTTTTCATTGAAAAGTATTGGCTGAAACTAGAAAACATTCGAAAATCACTGAAAGAAAGCTGTTGTTTTTGTATTAATGGCTATTAAAAAAAATCTTGAATTTTTTCAAAAATAAAAGTACATGTAAATATCAAAAAGTTGGCAAATCATTTTAGTTGTCACAAGTATGAATAGGTTGAGAAAACATGCTAATCCAAAACTCATAATAGTTATGTGTTTCCTTGCATTGCCTTAATAAAGCAAGTACATTTCTGTAAATAATTCTGTTCCCCAGTTTTTCACATCTTCATAACTTACAACTGGATAGTTCCAAAATCCATACACCATTGTCTTAACCTATAGCTCTAAATTATCCTATTCTACAGTTCTTTACAGTACCATAACTTTGTTGTTCCAAAATACATGATGTTCTCCTAACTCGTGGCATTGGCTTAATATAGCAAAGTTCTTTTAGTCAGTTTATTCCATGGTTACACAGGTGCATAGCTTCAGACATGATGCAGTGACAAAACTTGATATTTTCCTATCTCATTGTATTGTCTTAATCTACTGATCAATGCGGATTGCCTTTACTCCAGTGCCACACCTTTCAGGGGCAGTACAGGATATACCTGTCTAATTGCAATCCCCTGGTCTGGGCTGTCTGGCTTCTGACCAGTAAGTACATCCCTGTCTGGAGCCTCAGCTATTAGTACAGGATATCAACCCAATAAACACATGCCACACTGCTTCCACTGATTTTGTTTCTCAGTTATGTATTTAAAGAATTGAGAAGATGTAAGGGGGCTATGAGTAGATATCAAACCTCTCACCCTCTGTCAATGTAACTCACTCAAGACGGAAAGAATTTCTATGGCAAAATACCTAAACTGTCCAGAGAAAATACTATCTCTATTGTTGTGTTTTTCAAAATGTGTTTCATCTTTGTTGAGTGTTAATGTTTATTCAAACTTTTAATTTCAATGAGACACATAAATTTCCAAAAAAAATGATAATTAATGGCAAATTAGAAGAAAACCCATCATTTGCACTATCAGTGTGACTCCGTCACAGTGGGCAGATGTGACTCCGTCACAAGACTTTGTCTGACATTTTTCTCAATAAAATCATTATCGGAGATCATTTTTACTAAATATTTAGTTTTCTCATAGAAAACAATATTTTAAAACATACCATCTAATAAAACTTTGAAAATTCTGAAAAGAACAGCATGTTATGGGGTTTTGAATTAAAGGGCTAAACTCAGGTGCTAATTTCCCGTGACTCCGTCACAGGCAACAAATTTCGACTTTTTGGTATTAAAAACTTTTAAAGTAAAATTATCTCTTCTATAATATGAAAGTACAAGTGGAGACCTTTAAAATGATGTATAGTATGATTGGCTAGCTGTATGGCTTAATTGGGAAAATTCATGACAACTGCAATTTTGTGACTCCGTCACAGCTTGATCGAGCCCTAATGTTGATCAAAACCTATCCACAACTCACCCTTAGATACTTTCCCAACTCACTCTTAGATACTTTCAGTTCATGAATGCATAATTCCATAGAACTTTACAACAAGAATTATATGCCCAGGCTACACTTGTATGAGATCCAGGGACTTAGCCACTATAGCCAGGATTTAGAAACTGGGTACCCAAAATTGGCAAAAAAAGATTTGTAAAATTTTTGGGCGTCCATATTTTTAAGGGGGACCACAATATACTCAGATTTCAACCATAAACATGTATAGATTTATCAAAATAAGGCATGATATCCTTATACAATGCCATAGGAATAATAAATAATATGGAGATGAAAAAATTCAATTATATGCTTGAGATAAACATTTTAAGAAATTCCTCACAACATTTTTTGAGTGTCTTGAGGGGTGCTTTTTAAAGGTTTGGGTGTCCAAAAGGACACCCAGAAGCCCTGCTGGCTAAGACCATGAAGCATTGTCTTAGCCAGCAGGGCGTCTGGGTGCCTTTTTGGACACCCAAACCCTTAAAAAGAACCCCTCAGGACACCCAATTTTTTTGTGTGGAATTTCTAAAAATCTCTATCTCAACCTTATAATTGAATTTTTTCATCTCCTTATAATTCCCTTGACATTGTTTAATGATATCATGCCTTATTTTGATGAATTTATACATGTTTATGGTTGAAATATGAGTATATTGTGATCCCCCTTAAAAATTTGGACGCCCCAAAATTTAAAAACGCCAATTTTAGGCACCCAGTTTCTAAACCCTGGCTAAGACACTGCCATGAAGACTTTGAGATCTCCATGAATGGGTTAAAAAGGGTGGCACCATAGTCTTAGCCAGGATTTTGAAAGTGGGTGCCTTTAAGGATATATTATAATTTACTAATTAGTGCTTATTAATAAACTGAATATCTTTAAGTGATGCCCTAGCACTCACATTGAAGTGAAAACTTCATAAGTATTTACTTAAGATTGGTATTTACTATTTATGGATTCATCAGAAAAAATTGGGTGTCCTAATGTGGGATTACTGAGGGTTTGGGTGTCCAAATTATGCCCAGACTCCGGGTTTAGGGTTCTATATTCATGTCATGATGCATGCCAGATGTCATATGCTAGTTAAACCCCTGGGAGCTGGGCTAAGTTCAACAAATCGTGTACTTGTTTGGAGATTATCAACAATCTTGACATGTTTCTATGATGTGCTGATTTTTTCAGTGTTTGCGTATGGAGCTATGGGAGCTGGTAAGACGTTTACGATGCTGGAGAACGCCCAGAACCCGGGCGTCATTTTCCTGACCATGATGGACCTCTTGACTGGAGTTCAATCAGTTCATCAATAATCATGTTTTCTGTGATGATTTTCCAGTGTTTGCGTATGGAGCTACAGGAGCTGGCAAGACGTTTACGATGCTGGGGAATGCCCAGAACCCGGGCGTCATTTTCCTGACCATGATGGACCTCTACGACAGGATCGAGGCCATGAAGGATGAGAAAATATGCGATGTCGCTGTCTCTTACCTAGAGGTAATTACTTAATATTCCTAAAGTATAATATTATTCCATTCTCGCCTGAAGTCACCTTCGAGAGATGTGTCATCTGGATCTAAGAGGCTGTTAAAATTCTTTTTTCAAAAATGTTGGAGTTTTTTTTTTAGAAAATCTAGATTTTTTTGGCTAGGTAAGTATCAGTTAGCACCAACTTCTAGGAGAAAGGGTGCCACGAGGGATAATGTTATGCAGCCATGCACCCAGGGGCTTAGCCGCCTAGATGCGTCCAGCGCCTCCAGCGTATCATTTGGACACACAGAACACTTTTTTTTGACAGTTTGGACATCCAAAACTTTCTTTCAGAATTATTTATGCTGATGATGACTTTTCTTAGAAGATAGAAGATGTAGAAGCTCTAGTGTCACTTTAATAAGACACACAAAGCAGTTACTGGCCTAAAAAGCAAAATCTGTAAATATATAGGGTTTATTCTATTAGTAGTATGTACTTTGTACCACACTTTGGACACGCAAAAGTTTATATACCTCTATTTGGACACCCTGTTTCCAAATATTGGCTAAGACCATGCATGCACCCTCTGTAGGTATTGCATTTATCAGAATGTATGATTATCAGTGGCACCTGAGACTGTTAAGTTTATTGATTCTTGAATATACAAAAACTTCATTGGTTTTATGATAGATTTATCGCTCAAACAATAAGTGATTGAAATGCAAGAAGTTCTATAGGAGAATTCATAGTTATCAACTGATTTTAGGTTTAAATGTTGATTTTTACGGTCATATTAATGTTTCTGTTTAGTTGGCAGACTTCATATCACAATAGGAAATAATGGAATATAGATGATTTTGCTATTATCTTGTGAAACTACCATATAATTAGAAAATACAACAAATTTCAAACATCCATACCTCAAGAATTACTTTGCCCACATGTATCCAACTTACAAACACAAAGTCCACAGCAGAACTAATATTTTATATTTTGTGGTTTCAGGTTTACAATGAACAGATCCGAGACCTGCTTGTTCCGAGCGGGTTTCTGCCGATCCGGGAGGACCCCCAGCGAGGCGTGGTCGTGAATCGCCTCTCCCTCCACAAGCCGCACTCGGCTGAGGAGCTGATGCACATGCTGGAGTTCGGCAATCGGAACCGGACCCAGCATCCCACCGACGCCAACCAGGAGTCCTCGCGATCTCACGCCGTATTCCAGGTAAGCTGCGCCAGTGACTCATGATTCGATGTCTCTGGCTGCCCTAAGCAATGACTACAGATGTGGATCGTTAAGCAATACATTGATATTATGGTTTCCACTCTGTATTCCAGGCAGGGTCTTAGCCAGGATTTAGAAACTGGGTGCCCAAAATTGGCAATTGTAAAATTTTTGGGCACCCAAATTTTTAAGGGGGGGCAACAATATACTCATTTAAACCATAAACATGCATAAATTCATCAAAATAAGGCAATATATCATTAAACAATGTCATGGGAATTATAAGGAGATGAAAAAATTTAATTATGAGATAGAGATTTTTAGAAATTCCACACAAAAAAATTGGGTGTCCTGAGGGGTTCTTTTGAAGGGTTTGGGTGTCCAAAAAGGCACCCAGACGCCCTGCTGGCGAGGACCATGGCACTAATATAAGCAACAACTACAGATGTGGATCATTTTAAAAGCAATACGTTGATAATATTGTTTCCACTTTGTATTCCAGGTAAGCTGGGCTCCGCATTATCCCTTTTAATGGCACACACGCATATATGCCCTTGTGGTAACTAATGCTGGGAATTGCTGGAAAATTTCAGCTTGATTAATCATCAAAATTTTCAATCGATTATTATCAATGTTGATATGCCTACTTGTCACTGTCCCATATATGGCTGATTACCCCTAAATTTTGAATGATAAATGGTCATGAACTCTTAGCTCATGACTAAGATATAAGCATGGTTCTACAACGTAACATCATGAATACATAACTGCCTAACATCAAATTCTTTTCATTAGTCTGCAAAGATTATTCTGATCATCCATTGAATTGGATAATTGTTTAATAGTGGTAAGGTCCTGATAGACATTTCTGAAAATATTAAATCATGATTTGATAGTTTATTCTTTTTGTGTGCCAGGTATTTATACCGACACAGAAAATTTACTATTCAGCAATTTAATTGAAAAAAATAATGTTTATATAATATAGATTGACTTATGTTTCTTGCTTTATTTTAGGTGTTTGTTCGACAGAGGGAGAAGACTGCCAATATCTCGGCGGATGTGCGGGTGGCCAAGATGTGCCTGATCGATCTCGCTGGATCAGAACGGGCGACCGTTACGACTAACCGTGGAGCGCGCTTCCGAGAGGGCGCGAACATCAACCGCTCCCTGCTGGCGCTCGGGAACTGTATCAATGCCTTGGCTGATGGCAGTAACAAGGTAAGATAGCACAAAAATACTGTATACCATGTTAATTTAAGGCAGTTTGATTAATACATACTATGCGCAACCCTGTAGTCCACATTTATTAAATCGTGCACCATTATTTGGATATCTGATTCCTGTGCTAGTATCGTACAACTTGCTGACATGATAGCTTGTCATTAAAAAGATTAAACCTACGCATCAACGGCAGCTGCGTGCATAACGCAATATTTATATATGCTAAAAATCAACAGTATACAGTATATAGAATGAGATAGAATTTGGGCAAGTACATTTTAGTTTCCACTTGCCTTCGAATGGGCAAGCTGATTTTCTGAGCAGCCCACATATCTTTGTATAGAAAATGCGGCGCAAAAACCTAGAAATATGTAAACAATTCAACAAAATCGGAAAGGAAATAGTTTTCAAATCATTAAATCCATAATAAATAATACATGCCATTCTAGAATATGTTATAACTTATGTCGGGCAAGTAGAAATCATTAACTACTTACCCGGCAAGGAAAATTAGTTATGAAACTTATGTTGGTGCCTTTGTAGAAACTGGTATCAAGGGTCTCAATATCATACAATTCCATATAAAAATTCAGTGTATTATTCCGATTGACATTGGCAATATTGTTTGCGTATTGTTTTTTCGATTATTGCAAAAAATATTGGCATCATACATTGTTTTTATTTTATGTACAATTTCTATCAACTTTCCCTTATTTTCTTTTGGAAGTAGTTCTTACATCGATTTTGACAATGTTGTTGTTTTTCAGAGGAAGTCGTGCCATGTTCCGTACAGGAATAGTAAACTCACCCGCCTGCTGAAGGACTCCCTGGGGGGTAACTGCAGGACTGTCATGATTGCCGCTGTCAGGTAAGGCAAAGAATCAAAATTACAAATAAAAATAATTACTGTATACCATGTTAATATTGTGGCAATTTAATTAATTAATGCATACTTTGTGCTAGGGCTGTCATTGATAGAAATTTTTTACCGATTCGATTATCGATGAAAAATATTACCGATATGGTACTTTGATCCGATTCAGATTTATGTCACCTTTAACTGCTGATCTCTGCATCATAACCAATAATGTGCTCATTGGACATGCTAACAGGTGGGGTGATTCATGACCTCTTGACCTCCCACACATGAGTAATCTGCATCTGTGTGACTTCCGCTCGCGTCCCGTTCTGAGAGCGGAGTGATGTTAGCGATCGCCCTGGGTGATTTACTGCGTTTTAAGACGTTTCTGTTTTTACTTTAGTACAGCATCACTACCAACTTGGTGTTTTCATATGAATCGATATCTTGGGGTGTCCAAGATATCAATGACCGGTAAGGATTTCTTGCTGGTTCACCGATACGGGTGGTATCGATGACAGCCCTACCTTGTGCACCCGTGGAGTCCGCATTTTATCAAACTGCGCACCATTATTTGCATATGCAGTACATGTGCTAGTATCATACAAAACTCTGACATGATAGCTTGTCACTCAATCCAAAAGTTAAGCAAAAAATAAACTGCGCATCAAAAGCAGCTGCCGACTGAGCAGATTACTTTATAAGGGAAAAAATTGATATGGCGTTCAGTATATTTCAACAGGGCATAACACTAACCTTCAGGTTGAAATACCTAGTAAGGTAATTGAAATTTGAGATTTACTTTCCCAAACCAAAAACCACCTCCCCATCTCAAAGAAGCCACTTCCTCACAAACTATTGCTTAGATGGTATCTGTGTATACCAATAGGGAAGGTCAGTGCCTATAAACTTCAGATGTATCAGCAAGACCAAATGAAATTGTCCTTGATATACTGAAATAATGTAGGTGTCTACTTCTGTGATGTTGTAGAAGGCAGAAAGGTAATTGTTTATCTAAGTCTGCTTCCCCAACTGCCAAGTTGTTAAGAGTACCTTTAAGGAATGAAACGGTAAAATGTGGTACTTTTTGAAACAATGGCGCTTCCAGTACAGGCACCTCTTAACGGTATCCAACCCTAGTCGAAACAGAAAATGTTTTTTTGGCTGGTTGTGTCAAGAATGCTTAAAATGTTTCAAGTTATACCTCAATCAGACACAAGGTGTTTAGTAATAAGTTTTCCCTACATGTATTGTAAAGATATATCTTTTGTTTGTTTTCAGCCCATCCAGCATGACATATGAGGACACTCACAACACACTCAAGTATGCAAATAGGGCAAAGAACATAAAGGCATCTGTGAGTACATCTGCTTACATAATGTTAACCCACAAAATCATACTTGAAAACAGGGACTGTTTTTTGGACAGGCAAAACTTTGTGGGGAGAATTTTCAATTTTGTCTTATTTGGACTCAAACCATATCTTACCTTAACAAACCATCCTCTATGACAGGGCTGATTTGTAAAATGCCCTTTTTGACACAGTAGGCTATTAAATGTAGTTGGTTTAAGGATTTGAAGAAGTAATACTTAAAATGATGGTATATTAGCAAAGTGCCTGTAAATGATGGCCAGTGTTGAATAAAAGAATTCAAAACAATAAGCCAAATATCATTGATAAACAAAAATTATCTATTTTAAGAAAAATCAAATGAGATCTTGTATCATGCTTTTATTTAGAAGAAAGGATAATGAAACCAAGAGTTTTGGCTAGAATTTTAGTATTGATATGTGGGATTGAAATTGCTGTATTTATTTTCAGTTGAAGCGTAACACAGTGAGCGTTGATTTTGCGGTCCACAAGTACGCCAAGATCTGCGAGGAATTGAGACAAGAGGTAAGCTGTCCATAAGAGTCGTGGGGATGGGTACTGGTACTCTATACAGTATCAAATACTGATATCGAATCAGGAGTGTTGCTATATAAATTAATTGCAATTAAAACAACTCTTGAGATGTTTTATTTTGGTGCCCTCAGGTTATTAATACCAGTATGTGTGAACTTTTAAACCAAACTGGGGTCTTAGCCATGATTTAGAAACAGGCTGTCCAAAATAGACAATTGTAAAACTTTGATGCATCCTATTTTTCAAGAGAGACCCCAATATACTCAGATCAAAACCATAAATATGTATTTACTTATTGAAATAAGGCATAATGAACATAAAGGATGCCATAGAAATTAGAATATTGAGGTGAAAGAAAAACAATTATATGCTTAAATATTGACATTTTTATAAACTCCTCCCAAAAAGATTTGGGTGTTCTGAAGTGTGATTTTTGAGGCTTATGGTGTCAAAATGACACCCAGATAGACACCCTGCTGGCTAAGACTGAATCAAACGTTTCACACTTGTATTTATAATGTAATTCCTTTCTTTACCACCAGGTGGCCGAGCTGAAGGAGAAGCTGCGTGGATACGAAGAGGGCGCTCTCGTAGCCGTGAATCCTCGTCGGAAAAGTATAGACGTCTTCCACAACCAGGATCTGGAGGGAAATCGGGACACGCTCCACAGCATCTTCAAACAGAGGCTCAGTATTCGTAAGGAGATCATGGAGTTCGAGAGCTCGGATCGCGACATCTCCTACAAACTGCACTGCAAGGAAAAGACGCTCACGAGAATTCAAACGTTACTCGATCCAACCAAATCAGCTGAAGTAAGACCCTGATCCTAATCTTTATCTTAACCCAGCCAGGAGTCAGTGAGACATTTTGACTCCCAATCCTCAGTTTTGACACCCTGTTTTCAAATCCTGGTACTGGTATCGTTTCAGGATATACTGTATTGTACCGTTTTATTCCTTAATAGTACTCTTAATAATACTTACCTCTAATATTAGGGATTATCCAGGATCCTATCATGACTTTTCACGACAAAATTTATTAGGTTATAATGCAATAAAGTACTATTAACATTACAGTTAAAATACTGTACCGTTTGGTTGGTACCGATACTCTTACTGTACCGTTTCCTTCTTAAAGCTATCCATCTCCAATCCTATTGTTGTTTTTAGCTTACAATTTATTCATATGCATGAAAGTGTCATTTTAAGAAATTCCCTGCAAAAACTTTTGGGTGTCCTAAAGGATGATATTTGAGGGTTCGAATGTCCAAATGATGCCTATACGCCCTGCTGGCAAAGACTACGCCCTAAATACTATCCTATCATTGTTTCTAGCTGACATCGAGGACAGAGAGGTCAATCAAGGCAGGCAGGGAGAGGCTGGAGAAGATACGCCGCAGAAAGGCGGAGGTGGACACACGCATGGACGAGAATGCTGATTGGCTGAAGAGGGTGGAGTCAGAGATGTCACTTACCGCGGAGGATACCAACATTCCAGAGGTAGATGTCAGAACATTCCAGGTTTTCTTTCTTTTTAATGGGTGGGCATTTTCCACCAAGACTGAAATTGATAATCACAAACAAATTACTCTGTGGAAAATAAGTACAAAAAGAGTTGTTGTACACGCAATGGTCGTAGTTGACGACCAATGAATAAAACCACAATTTCTTTATAAATAATACTCCACTTTCATTTTAACCCAACAGTGGCCTTAAAGGGGAACTTGGGGAAAAACACATCATAGGTTTATATGAAAGTTCATGAACATAGCTCAACATCTGTCATAAACAGAGAAGCCCTAGAGCTCCACACAAAGAGAAATCTCAAATTGCAATTAGTGAATAGCACCTCCACTGAGGCAGGGCAGCCGCCATCTTGGATCTGAGTCAACTCATGCTGCTGTAGTCTATGTAAATGTGTGGCAAGCAGCTTAGTGGGTGTATTAGATAAAGCCAGTAGCTCTGTCTAGGAGGTAGATATTTCACTGCTCTGAAGCACATTCAAGATGTTTAGGTATGCAAATCCCTACGACTTTGAACCAAGAGTGGCTGAAGGTGATCAGGTGGATTATATGGACATAGTTCAAGGTGTTGATGAATTTGATGGTCAAGATGTGGAAACAGAGGGCTGGCGCTTAAATAGCATGTTGTGGTGCACCTGTCAGACTTCTTTCCTTCTTTAAATTATCAGGCCCCTTCCAAAGGTATTCTTGACATTTCTTTTCTATAATCTTCATGAATATGTACACAATTACTAAAGGAAATGAAGATGATTGCTGTTCCCAGTACTGCTAGTCACTTCCTGTGTTTACTACCTTGTGTCCCATGGAGATGTGTAATGCCAATTGGACAAGGTCAATTACCCTGTGTGTCCCTTTCCTTTACTTACTTTTGTTATTACCCTAGGGACCTAGACATAAGACAAAACCTCAGTTGTAACACAACTTACAAAATCCTCCACAGCCTATTCTCAGTGGATTAATAAGGACCATGTTGAGGTACCTATGAAAATTGCCATTCACCCTGAAAGTTAGCTGTTAGGGTTGCTAAAGTCTGTACATCAGATCATAATAATGAAGAGTATGATTATTAATCATAAGTCATTAAGAGAAGGTTGGTAATGAGTAAATGAAAATGTCATTTATTCTATCATAAATAAAAGAAAGGGTCATTTGCAATTTAAGATATTTTGATTTCAACCTTCCTCTATATTGCAGTACTATTTAGAAATGTATTTCTTCCCAGTGAAAATGGGGTCATGACTGACTATAACCTTAGCTGTTTCAATTTTGTAAGTTAGGGAATGATATTTACCCTTCTCATGCTGGCTTAATATTAAACATTTAATGCATACACCTGTGCTTATATTCGTTGAGCAACTGAATGAAGGTAAATCATGTTGAGACTAGTAAATGTATACCAATAAAGTAAATAAATCCCGAAATTGATAAATTGCAAGATCACTTCTGCTTGAAATAAGAGATTTATGAAAATTGGTTACCAGATAGTATATCCTTGAAGAAAGTAAGACTAGATGCAATAGGAGTCGCATGGAGCATGATAAAAGGTGTATCAATTGTGACTGTTTCTTTTTTTGAAGAAGTGTGAGAGATTATGCACACCTATTTCACAAGTACCCAAACCTTCTAAAAAAGCATCCCTCTTCAGAACCTTGTTAACTGTACTCTGAAGTAATCCTGACTGCAGTGTGTGATTCCTCACATAATCCTCGTCAGTGAAGTGGTCTGAACATACATATGCATACTTCAGGACAGGTGGGTTTAAAAGTTTCATGGATGCTAACCACTGTTTTTGTCTAAATTTACTACTAGGAAATCTATGAAAGCTTTCTCCACTACCGTGTCTTTTTTTACAGCCAATTGCTGCACATGATTTCACCATTTTCTTGTTTGATATATACGTTTTTATGCAACTTGTGCAGAGAGCTCTTGTCAGGAGCACTGCTGTTAGATACACTGCCCAGAGGTAGCTTGGAGACAGGATGTGATCCCTGCCACCCGATTGTGTCACAGCTGATAGCACTTGAAAAACATGGCCGCACCCAGTGGCTGGCAGAGGCTGTCTAGGATGATGACAATACGCAAAAATCTCCCCTCACGGGATCACTGAGAGAAAAAAGAATGGTAGCCTCCTGTTCTTGAAGTGTATAACTTTCATATAAGCTGAGATGTTTGTGAGCCTTTAGGGCCCCTTTAACAGAAGAATTAAGATTTTACATAACTATCAACAGCATATAGCGCTATGAAATTGTAACGTGGAATTGGGAAGGTACCAAGGGGACTTTTAGTTGTAAAGACACCATACACAGCCCTTCAGAACGCCACACATTTGTATAGCCACCGGGCCAACTCATTAATGAGGATAGGAGCAGGGGGTCCTTACCAGTTTATGTAATATTTTCAGTTGCATCAGTTGAGTATGTGCGCGTGCACACACACATATACACACACACACACACCACTATTTTGCTGTGGAAACATTGATTGTTTCCGTACCTAAATCTAAAATATGTTGCATCATTTGAGTATGCGCACACACACTGTATTCTGCTGTAGATGTTTTGATTGTTTCCTTAGTTCTAAATACATTTTCTTCCCCCTCAGCTGCTGGCGCTGAGTCTGCGCACACACCACCTGGAGGTGGAGCTGAAGGACACCAAGCGGCAGGTGCGGTACCTGCGCAAACTGGCGCGCTTCATGGGACGAGAAACCTCCTCCAATGAGAAGTAAGCACCTATAAGTACAATCCCCTCGTGTGGCATTTGTGTGAACTAAATGGCCAATAGTAGACCACACGCCCTTATGTAGTATAGGTGCAGTCATAAATTTATATATAATATGGTAAAACATAGTAACACCTAGTGGCTTGGCTAGATATTCCCTAATATTAGGGCTGTCATCGGTAACCAATTTATGTCGATACGATACATCGACAAAATATAAGCGATACGGGGGTGTATCGATAGTTTACTGATCCCTATGGTTGACCCGAAACTGACCTTAAATCCGCGATTTGGGCGTCCTCTTCGCGCTAGCGTGTCAAGAGGAAGTGTCCCACAATCCATTGCGCCGAACTTGCGCAATGCGAATTGTGTATTTTAACACTTCCGGGATAAACAAATCGGCGCTGGCGAAAGCAGATGATGAAATCGTTCATCATCTGCCGTTTTGGACAGGATTATTTTACAAAAAACAGACAATATACGAGGTAAGCAATGTTTATATTGTAATCGCTATTTTATCGATACTGTGGCCGCTTTGTCGATGCGATATATCGCAAGTGATTTATAGAGGTGCATCGGTTCCGTCGGTATCGATGACAGCCCTACCTAATATCAGTTTATTTTGAAGTCAATCCATACCAGCATTCAGCCAATGTCATGCCACCAGACAAATCTCTCATTGCGCTGGATAGTACATGGCAATAGATATTGGCTCCTTTAAAGTTTCTGTGATACGATAAAATATTGATATTTCCTTAATGATACAATATCTTAACTATATTATAAACAAAACTTCCTGCATCCCAGCGACTAAAATTTGTTAGATTTAGCACTGTCAGCTTCAGAAATATTGCTAATAGATAGTGAACTGCCTTCATGTGGAGATGTACCCGCACAAATCGCCATTACAAATGTAAAAAAAAATGACGCTGATGATCAAAATTCCCTTGTTTTCTTCAGGCTCATCTCTGCCCTTCTGCACCTTGTGAAGAGACAGCACTTCATCCTGAAGGGCCAGTGCCTGCTGACCACGGACGTGATGGCCGAGTACGGGAACATCGAGACCCTGGTCGGCGGCAAGCGAGAGGTCGCCTGGGCCGACCAGAGCATGTGCGAGTCCGCGGTGACGACAGCAACGGCCTCCTCCGTTCCTGACGACCAGTTCAGCATCGCTCAGCTCCTGGAGTTCCCGGTTCTCAGCACAGTTAACACTACACGTAAGTTTTTCATTTTGGAGGGTTGTCGTCTTGAAACATAGTCTTAGCCAGAATTTGGAAAGTGGGTGCCCAAATAGGGTATCATACCATTTTTGGGTGTCCAATATTCTAAGCGAGACCATGATATCTTCAATTCACAACCATTAGAATACATTTTCTTATCAAGAAACTGAATAATACCTTTAATCATTGTCCTAGCAATCACATTGAAGTAAAAATTTCAAAATTATTTGCTTGAAAATGGTATTTCTAGAAATTCATCACAAGATAATTGAGTGTCCTAATGTGGGATTTTTGAAGGTTTGGGTGTCCAACTGTCACCTTGATGCCCTGCTGGCTAAGACATCGCTTTGAAAGACTTAGGTCATATTGTTATGAGACAAAACTTCATGTCTCTTCATGAAGAGTCGCAAGGGCTCTTTAAATCGCAAAGGCACCACACACAGCCCTATGCACTGCAGTACTGCATTGGGACTAGTAGCCTGCCTCCCAGGCCTTATTTTAATGTCCTCCCTTGTGGATAGATGGCTCTGCGGTATACTATGATGACTGAGGGAAATAAGTGTGATTCAGACTAGAGCTCAAGTGTGTCCCCCTTGAGGATTTATTCAGAACTAATACTGGAGTGAATTCAACTCAAGTCAGATCAGTGAAAGAGCCAGAAATCACAGACTTGTAGCAAGTCTATGGGACTAGGTCCTCTTGGTCTGTTTGGTCAATGAGAATCATACTAAGTAGAGTAGGTTCCACAAAGCACTTGAGATTAGGGGATGCACCTTGCAGCTAGTCTATACAGTGCAGGGCTCGACGTTAAGGCTAGCCCCGTAGCCCCGGGCTAGTTATTGAATGTCAGGGCTAGTAAATTCTACCTGTGAGTAGCCCTGAGGGACTAGATAGAATTAGAATATCACACTTAAAAATTATGAAGCCCACCGTTGGCTCTGCATACCTGGATGATAATTTACCTCAATTTACCACAATACACTGTATTGTTTTCATGTTATCAACAGAGGCTATGATATCAACAGAGGTCACTGTTTGAGAAGAGTTGTCATTAATATCAGGGCTAGCAACAATATTTCAGGGCTAGTAAAAGTTTCGGTAACTAGCCCTGCTGGGCTTATGAAGTTTTTTCTTAGTGTTGAGCCCTGTAGTGTGTGAATGCATCAAAAAAAGATTGTTAAATAGCCTTTACAAATACAGTTGAAAACAAAAAGGACTGAAAAGAACGCAAAGTTAAAGTTTCGTGCTTCAAAGAGTTCATGAATTTGAAAAAGTCCATAATGGTGCAGACTCACTTACAAGTTTTGGCATGTTTCAGCCTGCTAGTTGATGTGTTTGATTCACTTGTATGAGGGCGACTTCTATGTTCAGTTTTTAGTTGCTTGTATGAAGTTACCAGGGTGTGAATGAAAAGAGAACAATACTTATAATATTTGTGCTCTTAAATCATTTATAATCCTGTTATATTTGCAGCACAAAAATTTATTGTAGAAAATTTTAAAATCTGGTTTTCAAATGTAAGCTTTTCATTTTTGTCTCTTTATATTTGTGAATACGTTCTCATTGCCTCAGGGTGTTTTCATTTCACGCCTCCTTTAGTCATTGAGTCACTGATAGTTATCATCAACTTTTCACAGCTTTGTATTTTTTTTCTGTTTCAGCGAAGACACCTAGTCGAAGGAGGAGGAAAAACTGCACCACCCCGAGAACCCCATGTGCCACCACCCCCAGAGCTCCACTAACACCCTCCATTGTACCCAATATGGTCTCCACCCCAGCCGGTAGGGTGCTCAAACAGGATGCGGGTACTGCCCAGAGGGTATCGCATCAAGAGGAACCTCCGACTGAATGTATAGGCGATGTTGTCGACCATGCAGCTCAGAGACCTGTGATGACGAAACCTGTGGACCAATCAAAACAGGTGAATGTACAAACTGAAAATCAGCGAAAAAATAATAATGGCGCGAATCTAAGCTTCCGAGTTCCAACACCAGGGGGCGCTGCGGTGCCGATTATATCATCGTCAAGTTCGAGCATTGAGGAGGACCCAATAGATGGAACGTATGTGATCGAGGGAGTGGGACCGCTGCAGACACCGCAGCGACTTCTAGACGGAGGTCTCCGGCAAACAGACGGACCCGTAACCCCGGTGCCCGCCCCCGCAACTCTGCCATCAACGCCATCTAGTGGTGTTAATGTCATAGTAGGAAAGGGGCAGGCAAATGGATTCAAGAAACCAGTCGTGAGATCAATGGATTTTGCAGAAATGCAAAAGTCAAGCCCTGTTGGTGAGTAGTTGATATTTGATTATGTATAACTGAGACTAGGGTCTTAGAAAATGGGTGCCCAAAATTTGGCGTCCTTTTTTTAAAGGGAGACCACAATATACTCATATTACAACCACAAATATGCACTTACTTATTGAAATAAGCATAATATCCATAATATGCCATGGGAATTATATTGAGGTGGGAAAATTCAATTCTATATGCTTAAAATTTACAGTTTAAGATAGTACTCACAAAAAATACTTGGGTGTCCTGAGGGGTGATTTTTTAAGGGTATTGGGGTGTCCTAATAATGCCCAGACTCCCATCTTGCTAAGACTATGACCGAGGCAATTGAAGGCAACAATGCCAAAATTGGACTATTCTGAACCTGTCATACTGAAGAAGATAACTTTGTATGAAACACAAATTCCCAAAACACTTGAAGGATAGTTGTAGATAGAGTATTGATGATCAATTATCCTTGAAATATTTTCTTAATGTTGCTTTTGTGAGAAAGATATATCCAAAATTGTCAAATGTTGTCTGCTTAAGTAGGATTCTGGAGTATGCTCTTTTCAATCTTTTTGTCATTTTTCTTTTTCAGTGACCTTGAAGATGTCTTTCGCTGATGCGGTGAAATCGCCAGGCTGGGTTACGCGAACCCCTGGCACCCCCGAACACCTATCCACTCCCCCTGTGTTTGTATTGTCAAATAGGGTTAGTCCCAACACAGCGGAAATACCAAAATACCCTGCAGTGCCCCATATTGTTAATAGCAGCACTGTCGAAAAAAACAAGCACCCGACTGCACCCCATATAGTTAACAGCAATACAGTGGAGAAACAGAGGCATAAAACAGCACCCCATATTGTTAACAACAACACAGTGGAAAAATCCAAGAACCCGACAGCACCCTATGTTGTCAATGGCAACACAGTAGAAAAACCCAAGAACCCAACAGCGCCCTATGTTGTCAATGGCAATACAGTGGAAAAACCCAAGAACCCAACAGCACCCAGAATTATCAACAGTAACACAGTGGAGAAGTCAAAACACCCCACAGCATCCCATCAAGTTAACAGTAACACAGTAGAGAAAAAGTAAGTACATATTTTTATACATATTTAAAAGCCTACACCCTCATCCTCATAATCAGATAAACTTTTACTATCTAAGAACCTCACATAGGCTTACACACATGCTCCTTTCTGAACTTCACCAAAACATGGCCGTTTCAAACAAGCATATTGGGTATCAAATCTTATGATTTGGTTTATATTGGGCGTCCCCTAAAAATTTAATCCTCCCCTTTAACCATTATTTCTTCAAAATAGCTCAAGAAACATAACATCAAAAATGACTTCATGGTTGAAGAGACTGATATCTTAGAGATAACCTGTTGTAGTTTCAAGCAAATCCGATCATCCATGACAAAGCTGTGATGCATAGTTTGACCCCTCTATCATTTCACTTCAACATAAGGTAAATTTCCAATGCATGGCTGCATACTGACCAAGCAAGTGAGGCTGCTATTTTTAGCATGCCGCTCTGGCTGCAGGCAAAATGACACTCAAAACCAGTCTTCACCATAGGTTTTACATTGTGTTGGAGTGAAATGATATAGGTCAAGGTGTCAAACTTTGCCTCAAAACTTTGACATGGATGATCAGATTTGGTTACAACTATAACAGGTTATCTCTAAGATACCATTCTCTTTAACCATTAAGTCATTTTTGATGTTACTTAAGCTTGTTTGAAGAAATAATGGGAAAATGGGAGGATTGCATTTTTGGGGGGGACGCCCTGTAGATAGCTTGAGTACTTCGGAGAGACAAGTATTCCAGATTTTTCAACCATGACTTAGCTCCGAAGTTAAGGAATCTAGAAGTTGAGTAAAAAAATGAAAAACTGGGATACCCTTCCCAATAGGGAATTTGTAGCCTAGTTAACAGTAGGCATAACTGTGTTTTACCATATTATATATGAATTTATGCCTGCACCTAAACTGCATAAGGATTTGTGGCCTACTGTTGGCCATTTAGTTCACACAAATGCCACATGGGCACTACTTTCCTAGCATACTGCAGTGATGTCTATCCACTAGGAGTGTCATCGATACCTCCCAGATAGTCGTATCGCTAAAACAAAGCAGCCAATTATTGTATCGGTAAAAGGTGGTGTATCGTATCGTGTAACGCAAATCGGCAAACTACTCCAACTGTATTTCACACATGAGGCAAAATGCCCCTATTCCGCCACAGTTTTGTGTTTCCTGTCGGTTTGCCACTTATCTAAACAATAAATAATGAAGTTAAAGGCCATGACTGATAAGATACTTTTGGGGAGACAAAGTAGGTGGGTCTGAAAGGGGAATTTGCCCTCAAAAGTGTAACATTTTCATTTGAAAATAGGGAGAGAAAAAAATTAAAATAAATAATTTTTACAAAAATCCAATTAAAAAATTGTAACGGAAAAAATCTGTGAAAATTTTGCAGTTATCGTATCAGAAAGTTTTCCTTATCAATGACACTCCTACTATCCACAAGGGACAACATTTAGATTTTGCCCGAGAGGCAGGCTTGGGAATTTTGTGCTCAATTGTTCTAACATGTTTTACTTTTATTCTTCAGGCATCAAGAAAGGAGGGTGACTTTCTCCCTAACTCCTGACGAAGCCAGCCCATTACGCACTCCCGTTATACCATCTCCAGAGGTTGCCGAAAATCCTCAAATAACAACTGCTCCCTCGAACTACCACATAATGCCTGCTCCCTTCATGGCGCCTGTACACGTTCAACCAACGGGCAACCATTTGGAGCAGTCGCACCTACGGGCGGGTCCAAGACAAGCATGGCCCGCTCCGAATAGCTCGGCTTTCGGTAATATGCGACAAGAACTCGTCCAACCGCAAAAACAGCGACAGGGGTCAACAAGAGGTCACGGCAAAGGTCAAGGGTCACATCAAACGGTGAGGACGCCCGACCAACCGTATCACATCGAATCGAAGATCCCTACGCCATGCTCGCCGGTGCGCCCCCTACAGGAGAACAATCACACTAATAGCACGCTGCAGCGAATGGGGCTGCCGAGCATGGTGAACGGGCTGCGGCCCGGAAAACCCGAGACGCCCAAATACATGAAGTTAACAACAGCGGCAGCAAACAAGAGAAGACGACATAGAAGGTTGGTGAAAAATAACAAATTTGTAGCTATCTTTATTAATTTCATTTATTTAATAATTGATTAAAAATCAAGACTAGAGATGATATGGATTAACATGTTAAGTTAGCATAGGTATTTGCTATCGAGTTATCATATACTGGTTATTCCTCTGTAAGGAGATTGGTCAAAAAATAAGAAATTCTCATATTTATTTTATTGATTTTCTTTGTATTTAATTTTGGCATTGAAAAGATCAGGACAAGAGAAGAAATTAGATGATTAGAATGTGCAGTTATCATATTTCCTATAATTTTATGCTGATAATTTCTCTCTAAGAAATCTGGGCAAGATTTTACTCAACTTACCCATCGCGAAAGAAAAACTAACTCTTTATCTACTAATATAAAGCCTTGAATACTACTGACAATTTTAATGAAATCCTAGAAATTTGAATATAATTTTTGAACCATTTATTTCTTTCCCGTTTCAGGTCCATCTCTTCTAAGGAGAACAACAGACCCCAGAGCACGAACACTGTGAGGCACAAAGCTCAGTTTGGCGGGCCACAGAGACTCCACATGGCAGAGGGAGAGGAAAATACCAACCCCAACAACAACAGACGCATGAGCCTGTAAGTACATAGCAAAATAGTCAGTAAAGGTAAAGGTATTCCGTTTATTGTCTTGTATCCATCGAAATGTTCACACGACCTTCCTCCCCTAGCAGGCCTGTACATACAGAGACCATTTCAATCCCCCGGTGGATGCATTAGTTTTAGAAATGTTATGATTTATTTATTTAATTTAAAAAGGTGTTTTACTAATTCCCTTCCTAATCATGATTTTACAAGAAGCCCAAACTCTTCTGAGTTCCTTGTCTCTATTCACTTCTGTTGGTTTCCTTTTCAAGAGTTTAAGTTGAGAATTGACACATGAACCTGACAGCTCTGAGTCAGAGTGTTGGAAAGTGATATTGCACCCCAATATCACTTTTGTAAGGTGGTCATGTGACCATGATCTGACCAATCACAGCAGAGAATGAGCAGTAGGCATATAATAAAAAGTATTCAGTACCGAGACTTAATGATGGTGTATGTTGATCTCTTGACTTGTTTGTTTTCAGAGCTCGCTTCAGAAGTAAGTCAAGTTCTAATCTTAACGGAGGAGGAGGAGGGGGAAGAGGAGGATGGCAGATCTAAACTACTACAATTTCCCTAGAGTACTGTAGAACACACATATGACACATATGTCCCAAATATAGGGAATTGGGGAGTTTTCGCATCATAGCGTATCTTTACGACGGTAGCCGCCGCTGACAGCGCCAGTACAGTAAGAAAAAAGTACAGCGTTTTTATATATAGCGAAGCGGAACCACACGCTATGTATGCTATATACAAACAGACACGTACATTGTGTGTTGTACATTATCATATTCACTGAAGGATGACGTTATCCCTGGACTGAAGAAACTACACAACAAGAGGATATACATCTAGAATAGGCTTGTGTCACTGACTTTTACTCAAATAAGACATCCTATTCATATCTAGATCCTGTTGGTCTGATAACAGTATAGTTATTTCTTCAACCCCTACATGCTTGGAGCAGGGTCTTGGACAGGATTTTAAAACTGGGTGCCTAAAATTCGCAATTGGGAGACTGCAATATACTCTGATTTCAACCATAAGCAAGTATATATTTATTGAAATAAAGCATAATATCCTTGTACAATGTCATGGGAATTCTATTCAAGTGAAAATATTCAATTTTATGCTTGAAATTGAAATTGTAAGAAATTTCTCACAAAAAGTATGAGTGTGCTGAGGGGGATTTCTTGAAGGATTGGTTGTCCAAATGATGTCCATGGGCCCGGCTGGCTAAGACAATGGCCTGGAGTCAAAATTTGTGCTCTAAAATATATTTTTGTGATTTGACTTACATCTGTAGTGTATGGTTGTGATGGTACACAATAATGTGTACTAAATGTGTATAGATAGGAGATGTTTTTTCTCTTCTTTTTTATTTGACTTTGTGCACCCGTTAGGAAGGGAAGACAGAGCAATCTGGGAAGTTGTTCCTTTCTGACATCAATATGTGCACATGAAACTGTAAATATACCATCTAATTCAAGACCTCTGTCTTTAAGGTTGGATACCGTTAAGAGGTACCGGTACTGGTATCATTAAAAAGAGTGCTGGTTCATTCCTTAGTACTACTCTTTACGATACTAACCACTGTGAAGTTATCATTTATTAGGGATTGGTCAGGATCCTAAAGATGACTTTTCACAGTAAGATTTATAAAGTACCATCAACATTACTATTAACCCTTATGCTGCTGGTGGCTAATTCGACCAATACAAAATGATGCAAAAAATCTCAGAAATTACTGAAACCCAGGCAAATGGGTACTCATCTGAGAGTACTCCATGAGAGCTATCAAATGAGTACCAACATGACAGGGTTTAGATGATTTTCAAAGATTTTTGAGTTCTTGTGTCTCAGACAAAAGTAGCCTCAGCATTGGAAGGGTTACGATATTGGTGCCGATATTGGTATGGTACTGCTTCATTCTTAGAGGTATCCATTCCTATCTGTCTTACATTAGCTCATTCATGTTTTGCCTTGAAACAAGTGCCGTCGGTATCTATGATACTTGTGAAAATCATTGTGGAAGCAAGCATAGATACATAGAGTAATTGATGAAGAGCATTTGGACAGAATCTGATCAACATTTTTGTCTGTATATTTTCCAAAAAATCCTTTGGTTCACTAGATAGCATCACCAAAACAGTCATGAAGTTTCTTGGGCAGGCATGATTTGGTGAAGATGTGGGGAATAGAGGGCTGGGGAGAAATGTCCTATCTTAGATCAGAGTGTATAAATGATCCTGTATATATATTAGTTCCAAAGTCATTGAGGGAGGTAAGGAGATGAGGATGTCATTGAGGGTGGCATTTAATTTTTGCAAGAGATGGAATATCATTTTTCCCCTCCAATGTTAAGGCTACTTTCTTCCAAAGAACAAGGTCACATATATTTTGAAAGCCATCTAAACCCTGTCATGTTGGTATTCATTGTATGGCTCTCACTGAGTACTCTCAGATGAGTACCCACATGCCAGGGTTTCAGTCATTTTTTAAAGGTTTTTTGCATCATTTTGTATTGACCAAGTTATCAACCAGTTGCATAAGGGTTAAAAAGGGTAAAGTTTGCCCCTGTCCACAACCTCTGTAGGCTGTTCTAGCGTTCATGCCATCATTTGCTTGTTTATGTTCACTCTTGATTCCAAAATAGTTTGTATAAATATATTCAAATTATACCTAGTCCAGTTTAATAAGTTGCTCTGCATATTGATATGATCTGCGATATATCTATGATCTCAGCATAAGTTTGCTTGATGCAATCTAGGCGCTCTTGCAGAAAAAATTGCAAGGTTACAAAGCAGTTAATTTTTCATTCAATAGTTATTTATCTTTGTACATTTAAGTACTGCGTGTGGTTTATTCATAGAATTTGCTTAGCCTCTATTTTCATTCTGGAATTATATCTTTTTCAATGAGTGTGTGTACCATACTGACCCTGCCACCTTTCAAAGGTGGCCCAAAATAGAGGCTTATGTTATGTAATGTGGCAAAAAATAACCTGTATGTCACTTACTTGAAGTTTTCAAATTTTTATAATGGGAAAGAAGTCTTTCATGCACCCGATTTCCAAGTGGATGTATTCTTGGTTTTGAATAATTTTCCGACTTACAATGAATTGTTTTTTGTTTTTTTGTTAGTTTCAAGCTGGTGCTTTATTCAAGTGCCATTTATGTAAATATTGTACATATGTTATTTTACCTCATATCTCATATAGGGTGTAAATTGGTTTTTAGATTGATTTAATCTCGTATCTTTTGCTTTCTTGAGAAATTTCTATGGGGGCTTTATCTAGTTTGGGTGTGTGATATGGTATTACATGTATATATGATATTTTGATCTCCTGGTAGGTTATAATCTTGAATACACTCCGTGATAAATCATTTTGTAAAAGTTCTGTCGAAACCTTTTTCATGCATTCATCTTTTATACCTTCCTCTCCTATCTATGCATTATATTCCTACATTTCCTTCTCCTCAGAAGACGGATCAGGACAACAATTTTTGATTGGTCACTGTAATTTTGGAGAACCTTTTTCGCTAATAAAGTGTGCACCATTATAGAGGGATTCTTGTGTCTTTGTGAATGTCTACCCTTTATATCACCCTTTTTATAATTTCTTTGCTTGATTTATCAAGGACCTATTTATAATAGGAGTTTTGAGGGGAAGCAAGCAAAATTTTGTCATTGGATGTTTTTTTTCATTGGTCACTGTAATCAAGAAGAACCCTTTGCTAATAAAGAGTCTACCCTGTATATCATTCTTTTTATAATGTAAAACGAAAGGATTTTAGTGATTAAGTGAATGCCTAACCCTCTCATAATCTGTTGGAACTGAATAATGATAACTCCCTGACAGGTAGGCCAGTTGTTCTATACTGACAAGCAGGGTCTTATCCAGGATTTAGAAACTGGGTGCCCAAAATTGGCTATTGGAAAATATTTGGGCATCCAAATTTTTAAGGGGGACCAAAATGAACTCAGATATCAACCAAAAATGTGTAAAAAAAATTCAAAATAAGGCATAATATCCTTATACAATGTTTTGGGAATTACATGGAGAAAATTCAATTATGTGCTTGAGATTTACATTTTAAGAAATTCCTCACAAATAATTTTGGGTGTCCTGAGGGGTGCTTTTTAAGGGTTTGAGTGTCCGAAAAGACACCCTGCTGGCTAAGACCATGCTGACAAGTAGTGTTTGCAATATGTCTAAGCCTCCTTAAATGTTTTCAATTTCTTGACTTGTTTTTTGACTTATTCTAACTGCTTTCAATTTCTTGAATTTTTTTGTCAAGGAACTATTTCCAGTAGGAGTGCTGAGGGGAAACAAGTCAGTCATTGGATGCTTTGAACTTGTAACATTTTGCACTTTCCATACTCACCTTCAATTCTCTTTGATAATAACTAGCTCTCAATTGATAGAAAATCATTTTATTATTTTGCCATAACCAGAGGGATCAATTCACAAAATGACAACTCAAGTGAAATAAATAAGCATTTATTGTATTCAAATACAAACATTTATTATGTAAAACATAGTGTGCAGTAATAATACAATTAAAAATGGCAGTGTGCAGAAAAAACAGTATACCCTCAAAAGATGATAACAAATGAAAACATGGTATGACAATTAAATGTCCAGATAATATCAGTTCTTAGTGAAAAAAATTCATGTTCTTTCAGCATAGACCTATTTCTACCATTGTATTATACAAAGAAAGTCTTTCTAACTTAGGAAACTTATAAAACACTTTTAAACTTCATTATTTCTTGATCAAAAATTTCATGAAGACACCCCTGCAACTGGCCTAGAAAGTTGCCTGATAGCCCACCTAGCCAAAGAATGAACACATGATCATAGTTCTGTAGAGCTCGTGACCATGTGGTGCCACCTATCTTCCATTGCTGGTACTACATCAAACTACTAGATAGGGAATGTCAACTTCTAGGGACTAAAGTCTAGTCGAAGTTCTGTAGAAAGTGCCGTCTGAATGATCTGATATATGAATGTTGTTCTAGTTCTGGTTAACATTTTCCATAAAAAAATGAATGTTTATTAAAAAAGATCCCCAATCATGTTTTAAGTATTATCTCAAAAATATTAGCTATGAAACTAAACTTGGGAATTTGGAACACAAATTTAAAAAGAAATTCTTATGAATTACATTTTTTCCTTTCCGGTCGCTACATGAATGAAAAGGTTGAAGATGACTCTAAAATAAAATTGAGATAAATATATATATTACTTGACCCAGAGGTGGTGTCATTTCTATCATCAGAGTCAGACTGGTATTTGAATTTATAGTCTGAGAAATAGAATAAAGCTAAATTCAATTAGTGCTGGACCAAGAATTGGAGTCACTACTATCATCAGAATCAGTCATTTTGGTATTCATTGGATAGCTCTCGCTGAGTACTCTCAGATGAGTACCCATATGCCTGGGTTTCAGTCATTTTTCAGGTTTTTTGTATTGGCCACCAGCAGCATAAGGGTGAAGCTAAATTCAATTAGTACTGGAGCCAGAACTGGAATCATCACTATCGTCAGAGTCAGACTGGTATTTCACGTTATGGGCTGAGGAAGAGGAATTCTGGGTAGAGGTCCGCACTGGTCGTGTCTTACGATGAGTCGCAATGGTAGGCTTAGATTTACTGTCTTGTGATTGGCCGCTGGGAGCTGCTGGGGGTCTGGAGCTCGAAGCAGAAGCAGGACGGTGATTGGTGGAAATTGCGCGAGTAGAAATCGATTCCGATTGTTTTTCGTCAGTTCTGAAAAGCGAGGAAAATGGAAAATTAAAATAGGAATACCACACTGCTGGAAATGGAACACTTTTTCTTCATATTTTCACAATTTAAGTAGATTATTGAACCATATCTTTAAGCAAGTTACTCAAAATTGACCTCCTTGTCATTTGTCTCCATGCTATTCATAAAAATAATGAAGTATCAATTCTTGAAATATTTTAAGTATTCTGCAGCTACAGACATAAGTGTCAGTAACTTTTATCAATAAACATCTATAACCCATATTATGCAGATCCACACACACATGTCTTCCATCTAATTGTGTCAACCTCACTTCATAAACCAATCACGAAAAACCCCCAGAAATTCAAGATGCTCTGCTTTGTGTTTTAAATGTAAAATTAGGAGATATTGGAAAAAACAGTATTTCATTAAAATCTGCGTAATTTGGAGATATTTGAAAAACCAGTAGACATCATTTTATTGAAACCTGTGTAAGTTGAACAACTACAGGCTAAAAAATAAGTGTTCACATACACAGACTCACTTCGAGCCAGTTTGAGAAAAGATGAAACATCAAACTAGCTTGCAGAATGAGTAGTCATTATTGTAAGGCTTCTTGTGTTATCATACATAGTGTAATGCAGGTCTTAGCCACGATTCAGAAACTGGGTGCGCAATATTAGGAATTTCAAAGTTTTTGGTCATTTAATTTATTCAAGGGATATTGAAGTGAGAATATTGAATTATTTGACTGAAATTGACATTTTCTGAACTTTTCACAAAAAAGTTTGATTCATAAACTGGGTGCTCAAAATTAGGAATTTCAAAGTTTTTGGTCATTCAATTTATTCAAGGGAAATTGAAGTGAGAATATTGAGTTATTTGACTGAAATTGACTGAACTTTTCACAAAAAAAGGTGGATTCAGAAACTAGGTGCTCAAAATTAGGAATTTCAACCTTTTTGGTCATTCAATTTATTCAAGGGATATTGAAGTGAGAATGTTGAATTTTTTGACTGAAATTGACATCTTCTGAACTTTTCACAAAAATTGTTTGTTGTCCGTATCTGTAAATTTTGAGGGGTTTGGGTGTCAATATGGCACCCTGCTGGCTAAGATCCTGGTGTAACACTCAACAGCATGCAAGGACTTAGCCAGGACCCGTCCTACCTGTCATTGGGACAGGTAGTTTCCTAAAAACCTCCTTTTTGGACAGGCAACAACTTCTAGGAAGATTTTTCAGTTTTGTCTTTTGGGGTGTAATAACCAAATATTTTCCTAACAAGCCATCTCCTAGGACATAATTGAAGTGTAAATTATCCTTTTTAACATGTTAGGCTATTAATTGTAGCTGGTATAAGGATTTGATGTAGATGAGTAGCTAAATCTTGATGGGCAGAAATTTTGAAATTCCTGTTTTGGACAGACATTTTTGAAATCCTGGCTGAGACCCTGAGTCCAGCCTGCCTATACATGCAACATAGTTGGTGTTAGAACTCTGAGAAAATGCTGCACTATTAAATGTGTAAGACTAAACTTTTGGCAAAAACATACACTTTCAGAAAAATGCTGCACTATTAAATGCGTAAGACTACACTTTTGACAAAGCAAAACAAACACACTCCCAGAAAATTGCTGCACTATTACTTGTGCAAGACTACACTTTTGACAAAAAACTCACACTCCCAAAAAATGTTGCACAACTACATTTTTAGAATTCACTTTTGACAAAGACACACACAGTCCCAGAAAAGGGGGAGAGAGAGAGGGGGAGGAGGAGGAGGGGTAGCCAGCAGAAAGGAATAAGTTCAGTATTTTCAGTTTGGCTCAGGGAAGGATCAGTCTAGCCTTGATTTCCTTGCTTTAGTGAACGACAAGTGCCTACTAGCAGTATTCAGACCTACAAAACCATGCTCCTCCAAAATTGTCTAATAGCCTGATGATACACTTAAATTCAAATGTTTCTTTCTACTGTGAAAGATAACAACCTAATACTAGTATTCATATCAACTAAACACTGCACAGCCCAATCGTTTTCTAACATCTTGACAGTTACACTTAACTCAAATCATCATGCACTTTTCTTGCTTTCCCTTTAACCCTTATGCTGCTGGTGGCTAATTTGGCCAATACAAAATAATGCAGAAGTCCTTAAACATCACTGAAACCCTGGCATGTGTGTACTCATCTGAGAGGACTCCACGAGGGCTATCCGATGAGTACCAATATGACAGGGTTTAGACGGTTTTCAAAAATCTTGGCATTCTTGTGCATTGGACGAAAGTAGCATCAGCATTGGAAGGGTGTTAAACTTAACCAGATCAAGTCATGCAGACTACATATATCCGAGACTGAGGGGGCACACTGGGAGTATTGTACCTGCCATGTGGATTTCAACATTTTGGAAAACGTATATTTCTAATTTTCAACTGGCGCTTGATCCTGGAATAGATTTTTTATCAAGAACTGATGATAACTAAATCAAAAAATCAAAAGATGATAAGTAAAGAGACATTTATCATAAGCAATGAATTAATCGGATTTTTAAAGGAGATAGCAAATTTCAGTTGATATTACTAACATCTATGAAGACTGCTTTGACCTTTGGCAGGATCATTCAATGAAAATAAAATTTGAAGGAGTATTTCAAAGATTTTTTATTTGACAAACACTATTCCTTTGAGAAAATTGTTAAGATATTTGAAAATGCAATAATATGAGAAAATGTTAAAAAGATAATAAAGATCAATGAAAGTAAAATATTTGTAAAATTGTATTCAAAATTGTAATAATTCAAATACTTTCTAAGGAAAAGAAATTACTAGGACAGGTTGTTATCATAAATGGAAATTTTAAGTAGTTCATTGTCAACCCTAAGCTCTTGCTTACTATAAAAAAATATAAAATAATAAAGATACCGTAATTTCGCGTGTATAAGACGCACCCGTATATAAGACGCACCCCTTGTCCAGGCCTTTAAAATGATGTATAGACCTTAGCTTTGTGTATAGTGCGCACCCCCTTTTGGGAATTATTGTAGGATATCAACTCCTCATGAATAACGCTAGAAACCCAGAAAAACGCATATTGAGATGAGTGAAATGTGACATCACCGTGACATCAACGCGTATCAACCTGTGTCAGTACTCACTACCCAATGTCCTAGGCATGTCACATGGATTGTAATCAGTAAATTTTATCGGAGAGTGGTTCGGTAATTACAATTTATCAATGACGAGGCAAACGTCGATGGGCATTGCCTTGGCCGCCGCATTATAATTGTAATTGGCGATCTCCGAGTGGCCTGGTAACTCGATGTAAAACACCCTAGATTTCTAGCTTTGTGTATAAGACGCACCCCCTATTCGAGTGTAAAATTTAGTGTAAAAAAGTGCGTCTTATACACGCGAAATTACGGTATCTATATCTATTTTTTTTTTCTCATTTTAAATTTAAGACAGAAAAAATGCATGGATGTTTCATTCTTTTAAAAATAACATAAAAATAAAGGATACTTTTCTTAAATATTTAAATATTTTTGTGATATTAATAAAACATGCCCTTTTGGGCTGTATTAGGGATGAAAAAAGCTAGAGGAAAACGCAAAGGTGAGTTAGCAGTACCTGTGACACCTGTGATCACACAGAGGAGTATGAGTAAGTTGTACAGATGTTAGTCACAATTATAGCACAGTGAAGCACGTTTGTAGGGTTGTCATATAGGTGGCAGCACAGCATCAGTTACAGTAAGCACAGTGATACACAGCACAGCGTAGTAGTTGGTAGGGTTGTCATATAGGTGGCAGCACAGCATCAGTTACAGTGAGCACAGTGATACACAGCACAGCATAGTAGTTGGTAGGGTTGTCATATAGGTGGCAGCACAGCATCAGGTACAGTAAGCACAGTGATACACAGCACAGCGTAGTAGTTGGTAGGGTTGTCATATAGGTGGCAGCACAGGATCAGGTACAGTAAGCACAGTGATACACAGCACAGCGAAGCACGTTGGTAGGAGCATTATATAGGTGGCAGCACAGCATAACATCGGTCAAAATAAGTAGAAAACAGCAATGAGCAATCGTAGCAATTAGTGGTGAATGTTTACGAAAAACATTTCAAATATTTGAAGAGGTTTGAGATATTCCATGCAAATTCCATCACAATATTTTAGATTTTTTGTATAGGTCCACATGTATTTTTACTCCAGTGGAGTACATAAAACAAGTCTATGAGTACAATGGACTGAAGAAGAGTTTTGAAATTTCAGAACTTGGTTTGATCCTGTTATTCTACAGTACATATTAAGGAACATGCTTGTCATCTCAAAACAGAGGTACTGTGTCTCTTCCAATATTATGTTTGGCAATGTTCAAATTTGAAATTTCAAAATGTAAGAATTCAAACATTTTCAGCCATTAAACAGAATTCAGAAGAGATGTAAAACTATAAAACGCCCGTACTTGAAGTCTTATTAGTGAAATTTGCATGGGATTTTTTATCCTCAAATAGTTTTACCTACATTAATTCAAAGTACAGGTAGTGGCACCACTTTAGAGCAAAATGTTCCCCCCTCCCCCCCCCCCCCAAACAATGTTTTTTGGGTTGTTATATAGGTGGCAGCACAGAAATAAACATGTGTGACAATACGAGACAACCAGTATGCATCCAAAATTACAGCGTGCTTGCAATCAAACCATATGTGGTACCATATTTGGAAAAAGAAAACATGAAAATTCTGCACATTAATTTCATATCTGTTCGAATAATCTATAACTTTCCCCTTAAAAGAACACACACACCTCACCAAAAAAATTCCCTTGCATCAAAAACCGAGACTCAAAACTCTTAAATTATACAAGTAGATGATATTCAAATGAGGCCCATGTTCTAAGATTCAATAGGGATCACACACTGGCAACCACGTGACATCTATCAAGTATGACATCTAGCGGCGCTTCAACAAACTATTTATAAATGCAAATGAAGAAGAAAAAGACCTAGTTAGAAATCAGCAGAAAACTAGTCAGCCAAGAACGCGATATCGAAATAGTCACTTTAGAACTAATTAACATCAAGAGGATATCATCCAGGAAGTTCTGCAAACTACTGACAATTAAGTAAACTATGGTATGTAGTCGAAAGTGAAGAAATACAAGACCACGCAAGAAATCAGCATAAATCTACTTAGCCTAGCTTACTAGAGCTGGCTTATTCTTAACCAACTAGTCATTATTTTGTTACTACATGTAGTCAACTCATTATAGTACTTTTCAAATTTGCCAGATGGCAGCACTGCTGAGTTCTCTTATGGCTATTGATCCATACCAATAACAGACATCTGGTGTGGAATTTAAGAACTAAATTGTACTCAGCAAGCACAGGGAGTTATAAAGACAGCAAGCATTATGAGAGGGCAAGCAACATACAGAAATACAAATGTATTCAGCCTGGTATCGAGGCTAAAATCTAGTCAGCCATGGACATAACATTAGAATGATCACATGAGAGCTACGTTGTATCTAGTAATACTGTTCAGAAAGTTCTGCTTACAACTAGCAGGCAAGTGAA
>OZ012693.1:37229443-37342867 GCA_963942565.1 Maea johnstoni | reverse complement strand
TGTACGACATCTATATTTGTATTTAACTAGTCTTAACCGTATTAGCTCTTAATCTAGCTCTATATATATAGATATTTAATTAAAGTGTTTAAATTGTTAATACAGCTCCTATACAGGAGGATTATTATATCACACAAGAAGAAGAAGAAGGTGTAGTACCAGGTATGTACTAGATAAATGGCACCACCTTCTACTCCTTTCTGTAGAGGATTTCAGGGCTCTACGGTCCCCAGAAGGGCCAGGTAGGTTGGCGGGGCTACCTGAGCCCAAAATCAGGTAGTCCCGCCAGCATTTTAGGTAGTCCCGCCATTTATTCCAAAAAGGTTCTTTTTCCCCCTTTTCATGTTAGTAATGGTACTTATGCTTTTTTCTCCTATTTTTAAGGTTGCATGCTTAAGGAATGCTATATTTTTCTTTTTTTTGCTACCATTTTGTTCGATTTTAGTGGGGAACTTCCCCAGGATTCAGGTAGTCCGCCGGGACTACCTGAATCCAACTTTAGGTAGCCCGACAGGGCTGTTTTTGGAATTCAGATCTCCCGGGAGATGGGACTATGCTATATGTTGAGCCCTGGATTTATACTCAAACTGGATCCTCTATTCCCATAGTGAGATAAGTGTAAACTAAATTGACCACTGTGACACCTAGACTTTTTGTGCTTGGTAACAGAAGAAAACATAACAGAACAATTGATATGACAGCCTAGAAATCTAGGCTACAGGTAGTGGAGTGGCCCACCTGAAATGTGGGCCGGCGCTCTCGGAGAGAAATTTGAAGGGAAAGCTTTCAGGATTATCACTAGCCAGGCATAGTTGAGAGGGCTCAAACAATGCTTTCGAGGAGGGGTGACCTATTGTCGCATTGTCGCACCATCATGCAATATAGGCCTCAAAATGTGCGACACAACAGACCCTTTAATCACTTAACTGTTTAACTTAGGAAATTTTCAGCAAGCATGACCAAATGATTCTGTCAAATGTTTCACTTGCATTTTTAAAAACAGATTGTACTTTGAAAATCTCCATGTATTGATACCACCTATTGTTTGATATAAGTCTTCATTGTTGTAAAAGAAATTGATATGGTTTTGCTACCTGCTTCAAAATTTGGACACCGCTGAAGCTTCCTGGCAAAGCTGAAAGGACTAAAAAAATGCTGTCTACGGCAACCTGTCATGTAGGGCACCCTATTCCACCCTATTTTTTGGCATAGTTTATTAAGCAGTTATTGCCTGACTTGTTGGTGGATAGTGCAGATTATCACCCCGAGAAGGAATTATTTCCCGAGGGCAACGCCCGAGGGAAATAATTCCTTTGAGGGGTGATAATCTGCACTATCCACCAACAAGCCAGGCAATAACTGTTTTGTTATACCGAACATTTTACAATAAGGGGCAAAATCATAAGACAAGACCACAGCTGATTTCAATATTTTAATGATAACAAAATGTATGAATATCATAGTTTCTCATCTACGGCTTACTTCATAAACCATAATCACTTTGATATGAAGGCTAAATGCACTAGACTTGTAAAGTTTGCCATCTTTCTTCCAGAGATCAACATAGAATAACTCTAATACTAATCTAACTCCTTTGGATCCAACTTTTCAAACTCAACATTGCTGCCTTTCTCCCTGCAGTACTCCCTCACAACCTTAACAGAATGATTAACTGATTTTTTGGTGTTTAAACTGTCTTTTTGGTCATGTAAATCTTGAATATCTTCTTTGGTAGCACTGCCAAACCGAGACATTTTGAAAATATGCTGTGCTCCAAGCTGCTCTGCTTTGCACAATTGCAGACGATCTTTTGAATGAAAATTCACTCTATTATTGCTCACTACTACTCAAAATTTCATTGAAAATATCCTGGGCTTCAAAAAAAATCAAGAGATTCATATAGAATCAACTAGTCCTGTTATGGATCTGTACCTTTTTCCTTGAGTTGGACCCAACAAGTAAATAGAACAGCAATAACTATCTTTGCCAGCTGCATGTATCTTTTTATTCTGGCAGAAAAAAACTGCATTCATTTGATAAACCGGTCTGATGAATAGGTGCACCGGTGCACCCTACAGTATACTTAAATCTATCATTGAAGTCGCCTTATTCATTGAAGAACTTTATAACCACCTGATAAATGTTTCGGCAAGCTAATATCATAGTTATTTTAGTTTTTTATTGATAGTTAGTTGTCACCTGGCCCACCACAACTTTTATCCTGTTTTATGAATCAATAGCGCCCAGTTACCATAGAAACATGGGATAGGGTAGATTATTGCCTGGCAAATTATTCACCTGCTTGTGCTATTATTCCACCTTTTCTGACAGATAGGGTAAATTATGAAATGACTCTTAATATAGGGTGAGGTATAACAAATATGATTATTGAAGAAATATATAATTTTGATTTTGATAAGACAGACACTTTTTGCTTTCACATATAGGTACTGTGATAATAACAATAATGATAATAATAATAATAATAATAATGATAATGATAATTATAATGATAATAATAATAATAATTATAATAATAATAATAATAATAATGATAATATTGATAATAGTTATGATAATAATAACAATAATAATAATAATGATGATAATAATTATAATAATGATAGTAATAATATTATCAATAATAATAATAATGATAATTATAATAGTGATAATATAATAATAATGATAAAAATAATGATAATAATAATGATAATAATAATAATAATAATAAGAGTAATAATAATAATAATAATAATAATTATAATAATGATAATAGTTATAATAATAATAATGATGATAATAATAATAATGATAATAATAATTATAACTATATTAATAATAATAACAATAACAATGATATTGATAAAAACAAAAAGTAGCAGTTAAAAGAATATTAACAGTTATTTTAACGCCTTAAATATGCATTTGTTGTTACTACCTGAAAGATATAGTAGATCATAGTAGACGCGTGAGAGGTAACGGAGAGTTCATGAGGAATGAGGTTTACGGCTCCCATTTCCCTAATCACGATTGGTTTTAGCTGTTATAGGAAGAAGAATAATGACAATAATAATAAAAATGATAATAATAATAATAATAATGATCATAATAATAATAAAAATGTTAAAAATAATAGTGATAGTAATAGTGAAAATTGTAATAATGACAATAATAATAATAATAATGGTAATAATAATTATAATGATAATGATAATAATAATAATGACAATGATAATAAGAACAACAAAAAAAATGTCAAAAATATTGGCTTGAATAACACCTTTAATGTGCATTTGTTGTAAATACCACCTGGAATATCTAGTATAGGCGTGAGGGGTAACGGAGAGTTCATGAGGAATGCAGTTTACGACTCCCATTTCCCTAATCGCGATTGGTTTTAGCTGTTATTTTAAACGCCCGTGTGAGTCACAGGATGCGGCGAGGCAGGTGCTGGTTCCAGGGAAAGGGAAGCGGGAGGTTTTATGACCATCCTCTTGATTGCAGCCATTTAAAACAAATGACATGTTCGTGCATTAGATTAACTGCATCCCATTAGCGTGTGGATCTCATTCATTATACTATAAACTCGGAAAAGATTGCGTTAGTTTAATTTTTGCATATTTTAGCATTCGGCCTCGGACGCAAAATTAAAATTTGCAATGATTAATGCTGCCATGTTGTGGCCAATTCGCAAAGTTAAAATGTCAGCTGGATTAATCCACAAAATTTTCGATTAATCAATCGATTATTATCAACCGTCATCAATGTTAAAGTGCCCACTTGCCAGTGTCCGATATGTATGTCTGCTATCCATATGAATTCCATGTAAGATATATGTATTGTGGTGGCATCTGATATGCAAGCATTTGAAAGTTGTACTCAATGGTGCATGCATCACACATAGGGTTGGATAACGTTAAGAGGTACTGGTACTGTTACCGTTATCATTTTCAAAAAGTACTTTTATTGTACCGTTTCATTCCTTAAAGGTACTCTTAACAATACTAAAAGAAGGAAGGCATAGGGTTTTACGTCGCTTTCAACAGCCTAGGTCATATTGCGACGATATAGAAACCTGCAAGCAGGGAGAAATTCCCTTCTCTTCACCAGAGAAATACATCCCCTTGATCCGCAACCCCATAGGCACAGCATGCTAGTACCTAGGGTATGTGCGCCTCAGGTTACGCGGGGTAGCGTGGGGGAGTATTGGTCACATGATTTTTTTCCAAGGAGATGGGGTCAGCAGGCAGCCAATCCTGGGGTACACAGGTAATCTATGACTCATAGTGGGAGGGGCAGCGAAATTTGATGATGCATGCACAGTGCCCACTCCCTGTCTACTACTCTCAGTCATCACAAATAGTTTGAAGGGTCCTTCAATTGCAGAAGGACCATAGACAGCCCTCCACAATGCCACTCATTTATACTAACCACTATGAATAAGTTTCTATTTATTAGGGATTGTCCAGGTAGCTAAATATGACTATTCACAACAAGATTCATATGGTAATTTTGCAATAAAGTACATTTTAACAGTACCATTAAGATTTCATACCGTTTCATTTGTGCAAATAACGGTACCGTACGATTTCATTCTTAGAGGTATCCATCCCTATTAAATTATACATACATGTATTTCTCAATGCCTGGTACAGTGACAACTATAGTTGCATTGACTGTTTTGGATTCTTTCCGATATACATATCATCAGAGAAATACATCCCCTTGATCCGCAACCCCATAGGTACTGCATGCTAGCCTCTACGGCATCTGCGCCTCGGGTTACGCGCTGTAGACTGGGGTTGTATTGGTCACGTGATCTAGGTCAGATAGTGAGAGGCAGAGAAATTTGATGATTCATGACCAGTGCCCACTCCCTGTCTACTTCTCTCAGATATCATTTTTACTTTTCAGCTTCACCAGCGTCAGGGAAGGAAATCACACGCTATTCCGGGAGTATGCCTACATAAACGCCACGCCCCACAACAGGGCATCCTTCGTCAGAACCTTCTGGAAATGCTTCCGGCACATCGGCAAGAAGGGAGGTGGGTTCAGAGCAGAATCTTAGATGAATAGAACATGGATTGGTTGCCACAGACCAATAACCCATTTTTAAGACCTGGACCAGGCACCGACATAAGTACTAGCCCGCTTGCCCCGGCAAGTGAATTTTTGAAAAAATGGCTTTCGGCCAAGTACATTTTAGTTTTCACTTGCCCGAGTGGGCTAGCTGATTTTCTGAACACTTAACACAGTCTTTTTATAATAAATGGCCCAAATACCTAGAAATATGCAAACGATGCAACAAAACTGAAAAGAAAATGGTTTTCAAATCTTAAGATCCATGAAAAACAATACATGCCTTTCAAATATTATTATGCAAGGAAATTGGTTACATACATGCCTATCTGGTTATCATGAGAATCCTTAACCTATTTACACTCAGAGTACCTTTATAAAGTATTGTCTGCCACTCTCATACTTTTGAAAATAATTTGGTAATTAAGCGAAAGTTTGCAAAATATTTGAAGGAGAGTTGTTGTAAGGCTTCTAATCAACATTTCTCCTTCAAATATTTTCCACAAAATGCTTTTGTAAGTAAAATATTTCTGAAATTGTCAGGCCTTTTTTAGCGTATTTATTGGTTAACTTATGTGCGTGTTTGTTTCAGATCTGTTGAGCATCAGAGAGTACCACTCCCTCCTCGGCCTGCTCTGTTCCAACTTCCCCTTCGAGCCCGTTCAGAAAACAGCCAGGTAAGAAATCAAATGTCACTTATAAAGTATTATAAATCCTTACGCTGCTCATTGCTAATATGGCCATCTGAAAATCTGAAAAATGACTGAAACCCTGGCAGGGTGCAACATAGGTTGCAAAACATTATTTTTTGAGGGGGTGCAAGCTGCCCCTAAAGTTGACTTGCCCCGCCACTCAGTTAAACAAAGGTGATATTGGACTTTGCCCAAAACATTACTTGCCGAGCGTGGCAAATCAGGGTCTTGTTCAGCTTGCCCCATTGCCGTTTTTTGCCAAATTCACTTGCAACTTGTAACGGGGCCAGTGGTTATGTTGCACACTGTCTGGTATACTCATTTGAGAGTACTCAGTGAGAGCTTTCTAATGAATACCAACACTACAGGGTTTAGATGGTTTTTCAAAAATCTTTGGGTCCTTGAATTTACTGTAAATCAAATAAATGTACCATGTGATTAATTTTCCAAATCCTGTAAATACATTGATATGCATTTCGGAAATAGTATATTGTGTGTACAAGATATCTGTTTGAAAAAATGCAAATGAAGTTCAAGTATTAACCACCAAAATCATGATAATTAAGACTACCTGTTGATAAGAGTCATGTGGTGTGTAATGACCAAGGAATAAAGCACAGCGTATATTTTTGGAAAGTTGTATATTGTGTTGTGTGTAACATTTTACGTTTATGCATTGTCAAAATACAATGTTTACACCCAATTTGATTTCAAATTGTAAGATATGCCTACGATGCAGGGTTCGACATAAGTACTAGCCCGCTTGCCCCGGCAAGTGAATTTTTGAAAAAAGGGATTTCGGGCAAGTACATTTTAGTTTGCACTTGCCCGAATGGGCAAGCTGATTTTCTGAGCACCATACATTTTTTATATAGAAAAATGGCACAAGTACCCGAAATTATGCTAGCAATGCAACAATATTTAAAAGAAAATGGTTTACAGATTTATTTCAGGCAAGCCAAACATTATGTCGGGCAAGTAAAAATCATTCACTACTTGCCAGGCATGGTAAGTTAGTTCTGAAACTTAGGTTGGTGCCTGTGATGACATGCTATACTGTAAAACTGGTAATGATTGCGTGATTTTAATTATTGCGTTTTAATGCGAATGCATGAGTACGCAATAATTAAAACACGCATAAATCTGTCCCTTCTGTTTCAGATATCTGACGTCTGGTGGCGTCGCATTAATTTAAACACGCATAAAAGAGAAAATGAAAAAAACGCAATATTTACTACACGCAAACATTACCAGTTTTACAGTATTCAGGGCATCAGTCGTGAAAGGGTTAAAAAGAATCAACCCTAATTAGCCATTTTTCCATCTAAGACACAGAGACACATTGTACTTATTCTAAATGCATTCTAGGAACCCAGGTGCATTTCTCTAATTAGCATTTTAATCTTCCATCTCGAAATTAACTTGGGGAAATCAACGAGCCTCTGGAATGTGAAAAAAAGATATCTCTCTCTCACCCCCCCCCCCCCCCCCCCCTTCTCCTATTCTCAGGTGTGCTGGGCATATTGAAACACCTGCGTTTTTCTCGTTAACCCATTAATGCTCACAGCAGCTATTAGCGGCCTGACAATTTTGATCAAATCTTTCAACCGACATCATACTTGGGAAAATATTTGAAGGAGAAATGTTGATTAGAACACTACTAACAACTCTCCTTCAAAATATTTTGTAATTTCATTTTCAATTCTTAAGTTATTGTCAAAAGTAATTTAGATGCAGACGACAATTTCTAGAAAAACTCTTAAGCATTAATGGGTTAACTTCTGGCAACCTACTACTGTCTGCAGGTGCATCCCATATGTCTATGGAGAGTCAGACACTATCAGTATAGTTATCAGTGGAGACATACCCCAAGTATGTTACTAGGTGCCGTGCTATTTGACCACACAAGTGCCCTCACCTGGGATTTAACCCTTCTGCTTCTGGTGGCTAATACAAAATGATGCAAAAAACCTGAAATATGATTGAACCCCTGGCAGTCAGGTCTGACTAGGGGTGACAAAATTAAACCCACCGTTCTGGCTCATTCAGCTGTGAATGCTAAGGTCTAGAAAAAAAATTGTTTGTTTCCTGTAACGGTCTGAAAAAAAATACGGTAGGTAGGTTGGCAAAAAAAAAATTCATTATTTTTTTGATCAAAAATTTGTGTTTTATGCATGTTTTGCGTTGATTTGGAGTTGGGAGGGTGAAAAAAACTTTAGGGTAGTAATTTTTTTGAATAAAAACTTGTTAGGGTAGGGTTACAGGAAACAAACAACTTTTTTTTTTAGGCCTAACAACGCTAGAGAGAAGAATAGGGTCATTTCAATGCCATCATTTCAATCTGTTCTATTAGTTTGGAATTTATAGTAAAACATTTGTAAAAACAATTTATTGCATTTTACGATGTACGAGAATGAAGGAGAGTGGAGACTGGTGGCGCCGTCTTTTGAAAAGACGTGGGTAACACTGTCAATTACAAGTTTTATCATGGGTGGCAATTGGATTTTTATAGCATTTATATAGCAAAGTATAATTACAGCTAATGTGTGTCCCTCGCTAAAAATCGCTATAATTGAACAATAGCTATAATTACCTATTCTACAGTATAACATCACACTCTGCATGCTATTTAAATAAACCATCTAAAGACTGGTTTGCTGGACTGAAAACAGGTCATTGTATAACACCATTTGTATAAACAGATTACATTTCTACCTTTGCTCATCTCATAGAATTAAGTAGGGAAATGTATTTGTGCCAATGGTTTTATCACGCCCTGTATGGTATGCAGTATGTTGATAACTCTCTGTGAAGATAACTGTGAGAGTTGTGGTGACAGTTCTTTAGAGTGTTTCCACCTGGCTATCACTCGGTGATAAATCAAGCAATGTGTAGTGCTGTCTCTAAGTCACTGGTGGTCCTTAAGGACCCAAGTCCACTACATCACAGTCATGGATGTCATCTGCACACATACCTCATGAGATTATTTGATATCATTGTGAGATGGCAAGCAAGAGAAAGAGACAGAGACAGAGACAGACAGACAGACAGACAGACAGAGAGAGAGACAGAGAGAGATAGACGGACAGACAGAGACAGACAGAGAGATAGATAGAGACAGACAGACATAGTCAGGGAAAAAAGACAGACAGAGTGGGGGATAGGGGAGAGAGAGAGGGGTAGGGTGCGGAGAAGGAGAGAGAGACAGAGAGAGGGGGGAGATAGGGGATAGAGAAAGGGGGGGGGGAGAAAGAGGGGTAGGGGGCGGAGAGTGAGAGAGAGAGAGACAGACAGAGACAGCTAGTGTGTGAGAGAGACAGAGAGAGAGCGACAGAGAGAGGGGGGAGATAGGGGATAGAGAAAGGGGGGGGGGGAGAAAGAGGGGTAGGGGCGGAGAGAGAGACAGACAGAGACAGACAGACAGACAGAGACAGCTAGTGTGTGAGAGAGAGAGAGAGAGACAGAGAGAGCGGGTGAGAGAGAGAGACAGAGAGAGAGAGAGAGACAGAGAGAGAGAGAGAGAGAGAGAGAGAGAGAGAGAGAGAGAGAGAGAGAGAGAGAGAGAGACAGACAGAGACAGATAGTATGTGAGAGAGAGAGCGGTTGAGAGAGAGACAGAGAGAGAGAGAGTAGAGAGAGAGACAGACAGACAGAGAGAGACAGCTAGTGTGTGAGAGAGAGAGACAGAGAGAGAGAGCGGGTGAGAGAGAGAGAGAGAGAGAGAGAGGGACAGAGAGAGAGAGAGAGAGAGAGAGAGAGAGAGAGAGAGAGAGAGAGAGAGAGAGAGAGAGAGAGAGAGAGAGAGAGAGAGAGACAGAGCGAGCGGGTGAGAGAGAGACAGAGAGAGCAGATGAGAGAGAGACAGAGAGAGTGAGAGAGAGAGAGAGAGAGACCTTGTTTTTAGTATCGGTGCAGCAGTGGCCTTGTAATGCTAAACTTATGGCAGCATCCCTGGCGGTGTGGCAATTATTCTGCTATCAAAGTATTGCAGGTCACTGCTCCCCCGCGCTGAACATGAACATTATAGATAGCACACATACAGGTTATCATGACAAGTGTGCTTTCTGACCCCAAACATCTTACCCTGGGATAAACAACCACTACCTGCCCCTCCTAGCCTAGCCACAGCCAAATACTGGAAACTTACTGCAATTGCTTTACAGGGGCAACTTTTCTGTTTGATTTATATTAATAAAGTGCCCCACTACTGTACAAGTGTAGGGGGTTGCATCCCTACCATGGGTAGCCCATGGTGTAAACCATCTTTTTATTAAGTACTTTATTAAGTACAGTTTTAAACTTACATCTGAGTGGCGCATTGCACGGATCTCAACCTTGTCGGAGCCCCCAGTAAATTGGGGTTGACAAGTACACAGGAAGAAGACGAGATAACTTTTCTGTTTGGTTTAATTTGAATTAGAAATCCACTTTAAATGGCCTAGATGGAGGCCAATTTATAAAGCGGTTTAGTCATCCTATTCGTATACATGTATATCCATGCACATTAAGAGTTTCCCATGAAAGGATAGTTCTGATGCCCAGGATTGCCTAATATCCTAATATCCTTGATTTCCCTGCTCCCTGTTTCCAGGATAGTTCTGATGGAGATGCCCAGGATTGTCTAATATCCCTGTTTTTTGCTCCCTGTTTTCCAGGATAGTTCTGATGGATGATGCCCAGGATTGTCTGATCTCTTTCACCGATTTTTTGTTTGCATTCCAAGCACAGTTTTATTATGATGGTAAGTTCCAAAGCTTGTTGTGCTTGATTGTTTTTGCGATATTAGGATTTACATAAAAAACTTTAGATAAGATACTGAATGAGTTGGATGTTCACTGAAATAGTAAAAAGTTAGAGAAATAGTAATATGTACCGCAACCTATCGACAGACTCTAAAAATATGTCATCTGGATCTGTGGTGCTTTTTAAGATAAATTAGGAATATATTCACAGAATATTTAAATAAGTGGTTGCAAGTTGAGTTCTGGCAAACATTTCTCCTACAACTCCTTCAAAAATTGTCCAATGGACATTTGCTCTGAAATACTGTATAAGGCATAAATTTGGAGTGCCGAAAAAATTCGCTTCACAGCCCTGCTGGATGGTATTTGTACTGCTTCAAATTTGTGCAATCAAGCACTCAGCAAAGCAAAGATACAAAGCAGGATATTTATTGAAAAGATGTAATTTTGGCGCTATCATTGAGAAGCGAGAAAATACTGAAAATTAAACGCCTGTAAAAAATATTATTTACACAGTACTAGACCAGCATTACAAATAATCAGACCATTGTTGAGTACTACAGGCTTAAATGGGTGGATGCAGCATGAGCAACAGAAGTTGAAGTTGTGTGCTGTGGCCTTATTATCCTCTACAAGTATAGTATATATATTATATATATATATATATATATATATATATATATATATATATATATTATGTATATAATATATATATATATATTATATATATATATATATATATGTATATATATATATATATATATATATATATATATATATATGTATACATATATTAGAGCTGCAACTCACCACTCACAAACTCGAATGGCTCTAGCCCTCGAAGGCAAACTCGCCGAGCTCGAGCTGAAATGTTCAAATCGTGAGCTCGTCTATGTTGGGAGCACAAACTTAACACAGAGCACCTAACACATTTCTTTATATAATAGCTGGGCTAGAAAATAGGTATTTTGTTGGAAAATCGGAACGTCCGTGAGCTCATGGGCTCACGAGTCAAACGGTTGATGAGCTCATGAGTTGATCTCCCTCCGTGAGTGCAGTTCTAACATATATACAAGTTGTCCTGTGGCCTTATGTTCCTCTACAAGCATGAAAAGAATAAAACCTAACATGATACCATTCCCATTCCAGAGTTTCTGCTAAAATGTTCAGACATTTACAAGAATGTTCTTGAGTCCCCGAAGAGTCCGCGGGAGACGGTCGTAGTTCCCTCCACAGATCAGGACAGTCCAGATGGCAGCACCGTCCACCAGACCAATAACACCAGCAGCTCCGAGGGCGTCGACTCCATGCAATTTTTCTGGGCGCTAGTACCAGTGTGCGCCACATTTGAGCACAGGTAAACTTCCTTTTCATTTTCATAAAAAGACATATGTATGTATGTATGTATGTATGTATGTATGTATGTATATATATATATATATATATATATATATATATATATATATATATATATATATATATATATATATATATATATATATATATAAATATATATATATATATATATATATATATATATATATATATAGACAGATAGATAGATAGATAGATAGATAGATAGATAGATAGATTATAGATAGATATCTATCTATCTATCTATCTATCTATCTATCTATCTATCTATCTATCTATCTATATATATATATATATATATATATATATATATATATATATATATATATATATATATATATATATATATATATATATATATATATATATATATATATATATATATGCTGTTTTTTGGCACTTGAGGTTTGAATGGGTTAAGAGTTTTGATTGGTGGTATCCAGGTAACGTGATCCCCTCTACTGAAGAAGTTCTATCTCTCGTCCCCTATCATCCTCCACATCTACACCACCCCAACCAGGGCCACCCCCATGAATCAGGCACCCCATTAGCACCCCTTTAGTGAACCACGTACCCATGTCCACCCTTCGGCACATCCCCATCATGTTACCACTCAAAAGACAAAGACAGGTACAAAACACAGATTAGTCAAAGCGAACAAGCCTCAAGATGTATCTTAATGGCATCTCTTCGTTTGACATGTTTTTGGCTCTAAGGACGATAAAATTAACACCCGTTTAATGTACGACTAACCCTCTTGACCCAATTCAGTTTTTTGCCAATTTACAACGATCTCTACAAAGTGAGGATGCATCTTTCATAAGTTCCCATTAGACTCTATTTTAGGTAATTTGTTTTTTTCTTGCACCCATTCATATAGAGTGAAATCTGGAGTAAGGATGCCTTAGCTAATAACACAAAATTCACACAAAAAGGCCTAAAAAAAGTTGTTTGTTTCCTGTAACCCTACCCTAACAACTTTCTATTTAAAAAAATCCCTACCCTTAAGTTTTTTCCGTACTCCCAACTCCCAATCAACATAAAACATGCATAAAACACACACTTTTGGCCAAACAGGAAAGAAACAATTTTTTTTTCTAGGCCAAATATTCAAAATAACTGTTGGTTAGCTTTTGATAAACGTTTCACTATCAGTTATTCTATAGAGATGCTCTAGTCTAAAAGATAACCACAAAATACTCAGGGTGTCTTGGGGTGGTGCAGAAATTAATAGGTTAACCCAGTAAATATGTTGTTGATCAGTTCTCTAACAACTTTCTCACATGCCTAAAGTGCCCCTGCAATCCTACACAGGTAAAAGTTAAAGGGCCTGTACATGCCCGTTCAAAACATGCCCATTACATGCATAATGATGCACAGGTTTTTTAACGAGACAGTTCAGTCAAAATTTCAAAAATTTAAAAACTAATGGAAAATTCGTTTTTGATATTTAAATTTCGAAAGATGAATGTTCCCAGCATTTCCGCTACCAATTGGTCCTGGGCAATCACTTCTAAGGCAGTTTAGCAAAGTTATTTGTTATACATTGTGACTTGCCTGTAGTTACTGATAACGGGTACCTGAACACCCAGGAAAAAACATGACTTATTTCTTAGTCAGGTCTCTGGTGACTTTTTCACATGCCTGGACTCCAACTAGAATATTGGAATAAGTGACGATTATCAAATTACAATTCAGTCCAACCTTGAAGACTAAGATTTTCTCAACCGGACTAGGATTACTCAACAATATAGCCTAGAATGTTTAAAAATTGACAATAATAAAATTACAGTACACTCCAACCTTGAAAACTAAGATTTCCTCAACCAGACTTGGATTACTCGACAATATAGCCTAGAATGTGTAAAAAGTGACGATAACTAAATTACAATTCAGTCCAACCTGAGAAACTAAGATTTTCTCAACCAGACTAGGATTACTCAACTATATAGCCTAGAACGTGGAAAAAGTGACGATAACTGAATTGCAATTCGGTCAAACCCTGAAAACTAAGATTTTCTCAACCAGACTAGGATTACTCAACTATATAGCCTAGAACGTGGAAAAAGTGACGATAACTGAATTGCAATTCGGTCAAACCCTGAAAACTAAGATTTTCTCAACCGGACTAGGATTACTCGACAATATAGCCTAGAATGTGGAAAAAGTGACAATGATAAAATTACAATTCAGCCTAAGCCTGAAAACTAAGATTTTTTCAACCAGACTAGGATTACTCCACAATAAAGCCTAGAATGTGAAAAAAGTGACAATAATCAAATTACAGTACAGCCCAAGCCTGAAAACTAAGATTTTCTCAACCAGACTAGGATTACTCCACAATAAAGCCTAGAATGTGGAAAAAGCGACAATAATCAAATCACAGTACACTCCAACCTTGAAAAATCAGATTTTATTTTTTCAACCAGCCTAGGATTACTCGAGGGGAGGACTTATCTCGACAGCATCTTTGGTGCGACATTTTGCCTTTCTTCGGTGGTCGATGTATGGATGCTTCTTGCATGTATCCCTCGCCCTCGAGCAGATTTATTATTTTTATCAGTGCTCATCTGAGCAGGGCATGTAGGAGGGAGATTATCGGAGCGATGAGTCACGCTGGGATTGTATAGGGGGTCAACGCAGGGGTCAGCGACAGTCCTATCGGATTACAGTAATCTCCGTGTCATTTAAGGGGCATTTACGTGTGGGGAGGTTTCAGGGTTTAGGGGTCTTTCTTCGAGGGATACCTGGGAAAGCATGCCACACCTGAACACTTAGAATCACAGAGAAAAGAGATTAAACAGAAATCTGCCCAAAGTCAGAGAAAACTAGTACATTGAAAGTAGTACATAGAACAATTAGTACATAGAACAATTTAGATATGAAAGTGTATTAATATGTATAACCCAGAGAAAAGGGATTATTTCATTACACGAAAACTGCGAAAATCAGAGAATATTAGTATATTGAACATGGTACATAAAACAATTAGTACATTTCAAATGTGAAAGTATATGCATTTGATAATAGTTAATTGTTTATAGATATTACTACTGTGAAGATGACACAATTGCTCATCTTAGTCTTTCGGAGTCGTCAAGTTTATAGGAATACCTGATGAGGAGATTAAAAAGGATGGAGCCGTTGATGGTGGTGGCGTTGGTTAGGGCTGTCATTGATACCGCCCGTATCGATGAATCGATAAAAAATCCTTATCGATTATCGATATCGAAAAAGGTACAAGATATCGATTCATATGCAAATTAGGTAAATGAATAATTTTTTATGAAAACACAGCTTCAACAGCATTAACTCCCCAAGACAAATGTGTGCTTCCATTCCATTTATCCCAAAATTCACACAGATGAATGTGTATGTGTTAGGGCTGTGATCAATAGGTCAAAAAATCGCCCCCCACATGCAAACCACAACCATTCCTCTTGAGCACAGTGCTGGTTTTCATTCATTTTGAATTCGATTCGCTGTATCGAATCGAAGTAGCGTATCGGTAATAATTTTGTCGATTATCGAATCGATAAATATTTCTTATCAATGACAGCCCTAGCGTTGGTGTAGATGATGGTGATATTAAAGGACAATTCCACCATGGATAAAACAGAGGCCCAAATAGTTTCTTATGGTATTCTCTACTTAAACAGGGCTGTTGGTGCAACTGAGTCATTAGCAGCTACCTTAATGCACCAACAGCCAGTTTAGAGGCTATTAACAGGCTAAAATGGCCGCCCCCAGTGCCTCCAGTTTGTGTTTGTCAAGAGGTGTTTAAACAGCATTATACTTCTTGTATGAAGGTTGGCACTGGTGGGAACTTGGGTTTAAGTAGAGAATACCCTAATAAACTATATGGGCCTCTGTTTTATCCATGGTGGAATTGTCCTTTAACCCATTAATGCTCACAGTGGCAAAAAGCAGCCTGACATTTTTGATGAAATCTTGCAAGCAAAAACATAGTTATGAAACTATTGGATGGAGTAATGTTAATCAGGACATTACCAACAACTCTCCTTCAAAAAAAAACATCTTTAATTCCAAAGTTATTTTCCAAAGTATCATAGATCCAGACGACAATTGCTGGAAGAACTCTTGAAAGCATTATGGGTTTACCCTTATGCTGGTGGTGGCTAATATGGCCAATACAAAATGATGCAAAAGAAACCTGTAAAATGACTGAAACCTTGGCACATGGGTACTCATCTGAGAGTACTGAGCGAGAGCTATCCAATGAATACCAACATGACAGGTTTTAGATGGTTTTCGATAATCTTTGCATCCTTGTGCTTTGGACGAAAGTAGCCTCAGCATTGGAAGGTTTAATGATGATCATGATAACGACACACAATTCATCCCCTCTGAACCCTTCCAATGCTGATGCTACTTTCATCCAAAGCACAAGCATGCAGAGATTTTTGAAAATCATCCAAACCCTATCATTTTGGTATTCATCGGATAGCTCTCGCTGAGTACTCTCAGATGAGTACCCACATGCCAGGGTTTCAGTCATTTCTCAGCTTTTTGTCAGCATTTCATGTTAACCAAATTAGCAACCAGCAGCATAAGGTTTAAGGCTGATGATGACCCTTAACCCATTCACGCCTGAAGCAGCCAAAACTGCCTGCCGTTTTGGTGATAGCTTTCTACCAAAAGCCTAATTAGGAAAATATTTGAAGGAGAAATATTATTCAGAACTCAACCCACACTTCTCCTTCAAATAGTGTGTGAATTGATGATCAATGACAAAGTTACTTTCAAAAGTATCCAAGGTCCAGAAGACACGTGTTAAGAAGATCTCCAAGCATGAATGGGTTAAATGTCCCCCTGTATGTATGTTTCAGCACGCCCCCTATAGATGTTCTGAAGGAGATTCTGGTGGCCGCCCCCAGAGTGACGTGTCCCCCTGTATGTATGTTTCAGCACGCCCCCTATAGATGTTCTGAAGGAGATTCTGGTGGCCGCCCCCAGAGTGACGTGTCCCCCTGTATGTATGTTTCAGCACGCCCCCTATAGATGTTCTGAAGGAGATTCTGGTGGCCGCCCCGAGGGTGACGTTCTATGGCTTCCTGATGGCCATCGCCAAGAGTGAGAGCATCAACAAGAGTATAGGTAAGCAGCAAAACACACACACTTTCACCTGCAACAGATTTCACCTGCTCAGATATATATATATATATATATATATATATATATATATATGTATATATATATATATATATATATATATATATATATATATATATATATATATATATATATATATATATATATATATATATATATATATAAATATATAAATATTTGTCTCAATGAGCCCCAATTCTTTTGGAGGGAGAGAGGGCCAGAGAAGTCTCTTGGGGGCATATCATTAATTGCAAATGTTATACAGGTGAACTTGGATATGACAGACTCAATGGGACCAGGAAAATTGGTCCGTCATATGCAAAATCCGTCTTATACATATGACAAATACTTGATATGCATCGGACTGGGACCAAGCATATTGTCCGTCATACGCAAAAATCCGTCGTACAGTGGTCCGTCATATCCAAGTTCACCTGTATGTATAAACATTTATGGTGTCAATTAATTTGAAATTTACTTGGTGGCCAACTTTTGGTGAAATGTGTCCTTGGATGAATCGGGGGTGGGCGAATTTCCCCAGTAATTATTTGGTAAATTAATTATAGTGGCCAAGTTTCCTAGGGCGGCCGAGATTTCCGAGAATTTACGGTAGGTACCTTTTGGGACAGAGATGATTTTGGGACAGACTTAATATTTTTTATTGAAATTTCAAGAGCTTCATTGACTTCAAATTTAAAAAAAAGATAAATGATTATTGATGATAATGAAATAGCATGAACACAATTCCTTTAAACCTACAAGTAATACGACAAACATGTTAACTTTACTTTGGATTTTTTTTCAAACTAGTTATCCTTTATACTTTTTTTCTTATTTCTTTGGATACGTTAAGAATTGGTTCGGACACCCATTTTATGACTTGTCTAATGGCTATTGGCTTCGAAATACTTGTTGTCAACCACTGATGTTCTTTGTTTGTTTTGAATTGTTATTTTTCTTCTCCACTGTTCAGGAAAACTTCCCTGTAAGGCGGAGCTGTTTGATGTCACAGATCAAGAACTCACTTCGTAAGTAACACTTTTCTAGCATTTCTTTTCTATATCAAATTCTTCCATTCCAGTCTGCAAAGTCATGTTCAGTTTTGGGCAACTTTATGATAGTATTATTGGTAAATATATTTTTGTACCTTGTGTTGACATGTTGGAGGATGAAAATAAAAATGATTTTAACCCATTCACACTCAGAGATCCCCTCTAAAGTACCGTCTGACACTCTCATACTTTTCAAAATAACTTGGAAATAAAGCAAAAGTTCATAAAATATTTGAAGGAAAGTTGTTGTTTGACTTCTATTTAACATTTCTCCTACAATTATTTTCCTAAAAACGCTTTTGTTAGAAAAATATTTCCAAAATTGTCAGGCCTGTTTTGGCTGCTCTGAGTGTTAATGGGTTAAAAAAAATTATGATAGTAATTATGATAATATCAATTAGCCCAGAATAGTAAGATTGTAAAATAATGCTTGGCAGCTGTTGACGAAAGCAGCTTGTATCTCAAAAAGCCAAGTAGAGATGATGATCTAGGTGTCCATATCCTCAGAGACAACATCAGACATGCAGGAATTTTCCAAATCTAGAGCAGATGCAGTCCAAAGAAATTCTTCTGATAACTTCTAACTGTAATTCAAAGAAAATTACGTCAGTGTAATCATTCTAGATACGTTTGTTGATTATGTGTTGAATTATCCTTTTTAAGAGAATTATTATCAAAAATACCATAGATCCAAACAAAAATTTGGAGAGGAACCTTTAACCCATAAATACTCACAGCGGCCAAAACCAGCCTGAAAATTTGGATGAAATCTTTCAGGCCAATGCATAATTGGCTAAATATTTGATGGAGAAATGTTGATCAGGACATAACCTACAACTCTCCTTCAAATATTTTGTAATATCATTCTCATTTCCAAAAATATTGTCAAAAGTATCATGAATCCAGACGACAATTTCTCATGGAACTCTTAAGCATAAATTGGTTGAATGGTTGAACTTGTTTCTCTTATAAATGTCCATGTATTAATGGGAGATTTTATCTTTTTGCTGCGTTGTTTGCAACAATAGGCGTCTACCCGCCTATCACCTCTATGTCTCAAAGAGGCATTTCTCTGGAACCATATAATCATGGTAAAAAAACACCTTCACAAAAACACTTGCAAAATGAAACAAGGGAATTCTGCAACATTTGTTTATTCATATCTGTTAGATTTGTAAAATTCCGATTTTTTGTATGTCTTTGCCTCCGTATCTACTTATAATGCTAGATTGGAGTTCAGATCTTTCTTAGGTTTTTGTGTCAGTTTCTACTTAGGTTATCTATCTATCTATCTATCTAGTAAAATGCTAGATTGGAGTTAAGATCTTTCTGAGGTTTTTGTGTCAGTTTCTACTTAGATTATCTATCTATCTATCTATCTAGTAAAATGCTGGATTGGAGTTTAGATCTTTCTGAGGTTTTTGTGTCAGTTTCTACTTAGATTATCTATCTATCTATCTAGTATAATGCTAGATTGGAGTTTATACTCTTCCATATGCCTTTGTGTCAGTATCTACTTATAGTGCTAGATTAGAATTCAGATCTTTCTGAGGTGTTTGTGTCAGTTTCTACTTAGATTATCTATCTATCTAGTAAAATGCTAGATTGGAGTTATATTCTTTCATATGCCTTTGCGTCAGTTTCTGCTGATAATGTTAGATTGGAGTTCAAACCTTTCTTAGGTCTTTGTGTCATTTTTTTTGTTTACAGTGCTTTTTCTGTGTTTTACTCGAGTCAATGTTTGTGATGATGTAGTGGGCGAACTTCTAGCCAATCAAAATCAAGCGGCCTATTTTACCCAGTTTTCATTGGCTGTTAGGCAATCTGTGTTCAACTCAATTCAGCTTCACATTTTTAGTTTAAATGGGTGCCCACTACTAAATTGGTCTGACATTCATATTTATAGTTTCCCTTTTTGCCACTAGAGGGAGCATTTGTCTATGAGGTGTTCAGAAGTTTTTGTCTCGCTCACGTGGGCTAAATCATATTCCCCTGTGCTCATCAGTAACTTATTTCCTAGATAGACCTAAATCCAAACCCCTCCCTCAAATTTAGTAATTTCAGTTAATTCTGATATGGATCATTCAGATAACACGTTGAGTTTTTGCTGACCATTTCAATATTGTGACCGTTACTGACTAGATTTCTCTGGTCTTTTGCCTACCTGCTAGTGGTTAATAGTACTTCCTGAACTGTATTACTAGATAGCGCTCATGTGAGGCCAAGACGAAAATATTGTTCGTTTCCTCACTTTCCTGTAATGGTCTAAAAAAAAATAGGGTAGGTAGGTCTGTAAAATAAAAATTTTTGCATTTTTTTTGTTGTCAAAAATGTGTGTTTTATGCATATTTCATGTTGATTAGGAATTGGGAGGGCAGAAAAAACTCTAGGTAGGGATTTTTTTGTATAAAAACTTGTTAGGGTAGGGTTACAGGAAGCAAACAACTTTTTTAGGCCTGAGCATTCTCCTGTTTTGACCATGGCTGACTGCAGATTTGTGCTCATTTCTATCATGTGGTCTTTTCATTCTGCTAGTTGTTAGCAGAACTTTCTGAGCAGTATTACTAGATACCACTTAGCTCTCATGTGATCATTCTAATGTTATGTCCATGGCTTACTAGATTTATACTGATTTCTTGCGTTGTCTTGTATTTCTTCACTTTCGACTACATACCATAGTTTGCGTAGTTGTCAGTAGGGCTGTGCTCATCAGCCAATTTTTTCGCGATTCGATTAATTGACTAATTTTTCTCGATGTCGATTTTCTCGATTCGATTCGTTCAAGCGCAGTAATACTTAGAAAAGTGTTGTGAGGGCCGAACCAGCCCCACGTAAGAATACATAGCGTGGCCCTCTCCACACTTATCCAAGCATCACCGCGCGCGGTGCTGTCTATCACAGTGGAGTTTCAATGGCGGCCAATGGCAGCCGGTTTAGCGGCGCGGTCTTTTTGAAGAAACTGACGCCCAAGGTAGGCTCTTGTATGTTTTTTTTGGGGGGGGTGACCGGGGATTAAGCCTTAAGCAGTGGTTCAAACGAGGGAGGGTAAGGGGGGGGGGGGGAGTTCACCGCTCAATGTCAGCAGATGTTGATCATCGATTTTGAAAGTTTGGCGAGCACTCAATGTCCTGGGACTCGAGCAAAGCCCTAGTTATCAGTAGTTTGCAGAACTTCCTGGATGATATCATCTTGATGTTAATTAGTTCTTAAGTGACTATTTCGATATCGCGTTCTTGGCTGACTGTAGTTTTCTGCTGATTTCTAACTAGGTCTTTTACTTCTTCATTTGCATTTATAAATAGTTTGTTGAAGCGCCGCTAGATGTCATACTTGATAGATGTCACGGCGTTGCCAGTGTGTGATCCATAATGAATCTTAAAACATGGGCCACATTTGAAGATCATCTACTTGTATAATTTAAGACCTTTGAGTCTCAGCTTTTGATGCAAGGGAATTTTTTTGGTGAGGTGTGCATGTTCTTGTATTAAAGGAGAAAGTAAAAGATTATTCAAACAGATATGAAATTAATGTGCAGAATTTTCATGTTTTCTTTTTTCGAAATACAATACCACATATGGTTTGATTGCAAGCACGCTGTAATTTTGGATGCATACTGGTTGTCTCGTATTGTCACACATGTTTATTTCTGTGCTGCCACCTATATAACAACCCAAAACACATTGTTTGTGGGGGGGGGGGGGGAGGGGGGAACATTTTGCTCTAAAGTGGTGCCACTACTATAGATGTACTTGGAATTAATGCTGGTAAAACTGTTTGAGGATAAAACATCCCATGCAAATTTCACCAATAAGACTTCAAGTATGGGCGTTTTAAAATGTTAAGCCTCTTTTGAATTCTAGTTAATTGCTGAACAGATTTGAATGTTTACATTTTGAAATTTCAAACTTGTACATTGCCCAACATAAATGTTGGAAGATACACAGTACCTCTGTGTTTTGAGATGACAAGCCTGTTCTTTAATATGTACTGTAGAATAACAGGATCAAACCAAGTTCTGAAATTTCAAAACTTTTCTTCAGTCCATTTTATGCATAGACTTGTTTTATGTACTCCACTGGAGTAAAAATACATGTGGACCTATACAAAAAATCTAAAATATTGTGATGGAATTTGCATGGAATATCTCAAACCTCTTCAAATAATTGAAATGTTTTTCGTAAACATTCACCACTAATTGCTATGATTGCTCATTGCTGTTTTCTACTTATTTTGACCGATGTTATGCTGTGCTGCCACCTATATAATACTCCTACCAATGTGCTACACTGTGCTGTGTATCACTGTGCTTACTGTACCTGATGCTGTGCTGCCACCTATATGACAATCCTACCAACTACTACGCTGTGCTGTGTATCACCGTGCTTACTGTCACTGATGCTGTGCTGCCACCTATTTGACAACCCTACCAACGTGCTTCACTCTGCTGTAATTGTGACTAACATCTGTACAACTTACTCATACTACTCTGTGTGATCACAGGTGTCACAGGTACTGCTAACTCAACTTTGCGTTTTCCTCTAGCTTTTTTCATCCCTAATACAGCCCAAAAGGGCATGTTTTATTAATATCACAAAAATATTTAAATATTTAAGAAAAGTATCCTATATTTTTCTGTTATTTTCAAAAGTGTCAAACATCCACACATTTTTTTCTGTTTTAGATTTTTTTAAAAATTACAAATACATCTTATATCATTTCATATGTTTGATATTAATCGAGGGTAGGCTCAGGTTTGACAATGAAGCACTCAAAATACCCTGTTTATGATAACTAGCTGCCCTAGTAATTTCTTTTGCTTAGAAAGTATTTGGATATAACGTTTTTGAATACAATTTTACAAATATTTTACTCATTGATCTTTATAAACTTTTGAACATTTTTTGAGCAACAATTATATTCAAAAGAATCCAGCAGTATATATTTTTGTACATGTAGTACTCATATTGTTACATTCTCCAATATCTTAGCTCTATCTCAAAGGAATAATGTTTGATAAATAAAGAATTCTTTTTAAGTTGTATTTTCATTCAATGATCCTGCTATAATTCAAAGCAGTCTCCTCTTGAAAATCGGATTAATTTATCGCTTATGATAAATGTCTTTTTACTTATCATTACCTTATTTCTGGATTCAGTGGATGTCAGTTCTTGGTAATAAATCTATTTCAGAGTCAAGCGCCAGTTGAAAATTAGAAATATACGTTTTCCAAAATGTTGAAATCCACATGGCAGGTACAATACTCCCAGTGTGCCCCCTCAGTCTCGGATATATGTAGTTTGCATGACTTGATCTGGTGACGTTTAACACCCTTCCAATGCTGAGGCTACTTTCGTCCAATACACAAGAATGCTAAGATTTTTAAAAACCGTCTAAACCCTGTCATATTGGTACTCATCGGATAGCCCTCGTGGAGTACTCTCAGATGAGTACACATATGCCAGGGTTTCAGTGATGTTTAAGGACTTATGCATTATTTTGTATTGGCCAAATTAGCCACCAGCAACAAAAGGGTTAAAGGGAAAGCAAGAAAAGTGCATGATGATTTGAATTAAGTGTAATTCTCAAGATGTTAGAAAACGATTGTGCTGTGCAGTGTTTAGTTGATATTAATACTATTATTAGGTTGTTATCTTTCACAGTAGAAAGAAACATTTGAATTTTAGTGTATCATCACAATATTAGACAATTTTGGAGGAGCATGGTTTTGTAGGTCTGAATACTGCTAGTCGGCACTTGTCGTTCACTAAAGCAAGGAAATCAAGGCTAGACTGATCCTTCCCTGAGCCAAACTGAAAATACTGAACTTATTCCTTTCTGCTGGATACCCCTCCTCCTCCTCCTCCCCCTCTCTCTTTCTCTCTCCCCCCCTCCCCCCTCCTTGAGAGAAACTAACCATATAATATTATGTGTGTATGATATTATGTAAATGTGTATGTTTTTGTCAAAAGTGTAGTCTTACACATGCACTAGTGCAGCATTTTTCTGGGAGTGTGTGTGTTTTTGTCAGAAGTGTAGTCTAAAAATGTAGTAGTGCAGCATTTTTCTGGGAGTGTGTGTTTTTTTGTCAAAAGTGTAGTCTTACACATTTAATAGTGCAGCATTTTTCTGGGACTGTGTGTGTTTTTGTCAAAAGTGTAGTCTAAAAATGTAGTAGTGCAGCATTTTTGGAAGTCTGTGTTTTTTGTCAAAAGTGTAGTCTTGCACTTACAGTAATAGTGCAGCATTTTTCTGGGAGTGTGTGCTTATGTCAAAAGTGTAGTCTTACACATTTAATAGTGCAGCATTTTCTCAGAGTTCTAACACCAACTATGTTGCATGTATAGGCAGGCTGGATTCAGGGTCTTTAAACCAGGATTTCAAAAATGTCTGTCCAAAACAGGAATTTCAAAATTCCTGCCCATCAAGATTTAGCTACTTATCTACTTCAAATCCTTATACCAGCTACAATTAATAGCCTAACGTGTTAAAAAGGACAATTTACACTTCAATTATGTCCTAGGAGATGGCTTGTTAGGAAAATATTTGGTTACTACACCCCAAAAGACAAAACTGAAACATCTTCCTAGAAGTTGTTGCCTGTCCAAAAAGGAGGTTTTTAGGAAACTACCTGTCCCTGCAATGACAGGTAGGACGTGTCCTGGCTAAGTCCCTGCATGCTGTTGAGTGTTACACCAGGATCTCAGCCAGCAGGGTGCCATATTGACACCCAAACCCCTCACAATTCACAGATCAGGACAACAAATATTTTTATGTGAAAAGTTCAGAAAATGTCAGTTTCAGTCAAATAATTCAACATTCTCACTTCAATTTCCCTTGAATAAATTGAATGACCAAAAACTTTGAAATTCCTAATTTTGAGCACCCAGTTTATGAATCAACCTTTTTTGTGATAAGTTCAGAAAATGTCAATTTCAGTCAAATAATTCAACATTCTCACTTCAATTTCCCTTGAATAAATTGAATGACCAAAAACTTTGAAATTCCTAATATTGTGCACCCAGTTTCTGAATTGTGGCTAAGACCTGCATTACATTATGATAACACAAGAAGCCTTGCCAGGGTCTTACCCAGGATTTAGAAACTGGGTGCCCAAAATTGGCAGTTGTAAAATTTTGGGGCGTCCAAATTTTTAAAGGGGATCACAATATTCATAATCACATTTCAACCATAAACATGTATAAATTCATCAAAATAAGGCATGATATCATTAAACAATGTCAAAATTCAATTATAAGCTTGAGAATGAGGTTTTTAGAAATTCCACACAAAAAAGTTTGGGTGTCCTGAGGGGTTCTTTTTAAGGGTTTGGGTGTCCAAAAAGGCACCCAGACGTCCTGCTGCCTAAGACCATGAGCCTCACAATAAAGACTACTCATCCTGCAAGCTAGCTTGATGATTCATCTTTTCTCAAATTGGCTCGAAGTGAGTCTGTGTATGTGAACACTTATTTTTTAGCCGGTAGTTGTTCAATTTACACAGGTTTCAATAAAATGATGTCTTCTGGTTTTTCAAATATCTCCAAATTACACAGGTTTCAATGAAATACTGTTTTTTCTAATATTTCCTAATTTTACCTTTAAAACACAAAGCTGAGCACCTTGAATTTCTGGGGGGTTTTCGTGATTGGTTTATGAAGTGAGTTTGACACAATTAGGTGGAAGATGTGTGTGTGGATCTGCATAATATGGGTTATTATTAATATGGGTGAATGAATTATAGTGGCCAAGATTCCTAGGGCGGCCGAGATTTCCGAGAATTTATGGTAGATGTTTATTGATAAAAGTTATTGACACTTGTCTGTAGCTGCAGAATACTAAAAATATTTCAATTGATACTTCATTATTTCTATGAATAGCATGGAGACTTATGATAAGGAGGTCAATTTTGAGTATCTAACTTAAAGATATGGTTCAATAATCTACTTAAATTGTGAGAATACGAAGAAAAAATGTTCCATTTCTAGCAGTGTGGTATTCCTATTTTAATTTTCCATTTTCCTCTATTTTCAGAACTGACGAAAAACAATCGGAATCGATTTCTACTCGCGCAATTTCCACCAATCACCGCCCTGCTTCTGCTTCGAGCTCCAGACCCCCAGCAGTTCTCGACAGCCAATCACAAGACAGTAAATCTAAGCCTCCCATTGCGACTCATCGTAAAACGCGACCAGTGCGGACCTCTACCCAGAATTCCTCTTCCTCGGCCCATAACGTCAAATACCAGTCTGACTCGGACGATAGTGATGATTCCAGTTCTGGCTCCAGTACTAATTGAATTTAGCTTCTTTTTTTATTTCAAATTGCACACATGTGTAACAGGATTTTTATTCTCCATAGTCATTCAAGATAATATGAACAGAAACAAATCTCATACCATAATGAGTATACAGAAATACATCAAGAAAGATGACATTCAAAAATTCTACTAAGTTTTATGATTTTGTTTGCAGTACATCCAACCTTGGAGAAATTCAAATCTATGCAAATAAATGTGTCTATATAATATACCAACTATGTTGTGGACAAGTCGGTTCTGAAAAAATCAATAAAGGTCTGACTCGGACGATAGCGATGATTCCAGTTCTGGCTCCAGTACTAATTGAATTTAGCTTCACCCTTATGCTGCTGGTGGCCAATACAAAATGATGCAAAAAACCTGAAAAATGACTGATACCCTGGCATATGGGTACTCATCTGAGAGTACTCAGCGAGAGCTATCCAATGAATACCAACATGACTGGTTCTGATGATAGCGATGAGTCCTAGGCCAAAAAATTGATTTCACTTCTTTGATAACTTTCCTTATGTTTGCATACCATTCTAAGATGTCTACTCATATTTAGTTCTATATTGGCTCACTCGGCGGTCAGCATGGGTTTTCTTTGGATTTCTTGATTCTGACTGACCACCATTGGTGCCATCTATCAACAGCAACTGAAACTAACACCTAAATATTGAGCAAAAGTTTGACCAGAACAGAGGAAAGCAATATTAAGTAAATCATATACTAGGAGCTGGTCTAAAAATGTAATTCATAAGAATTTCTTTTTAAAGTTTGTAAGAACGTAGTTCTTAAAAACTTTATTATTACACCATGGCGTTTTTAGCTTTGTCTAAGCTTTCTGTTCTGATTTTTGTGTGCGAATGATCTCGTTATTTGTTCGGCGATTTTTCTATTTTTTTCGTATTATTTATAGTTTGTGTGGTGAATTTATTAGATTTTTCATAATATTTGTGTTATTTTGTTTTTAAAGTGTTTTATTCTATGTTTGTTTGTCCGGTTCATTTTTTGGGGGGGTACTCGGTAAGCGACTTCGCGGATTTGACCCGGATGTTGTTGTCGTTGTTTATATCATCGCGCATGCGTGGGTCATGTTTACTGCGCATGGGCAGTTAGTTCTGCATATATTATAATGTTGTGTGCGTGCGCATTGGCGATTGTGTTGTGCATAATTTATGTGTTGGTCGCGTAGCGATCCTATGACGCAGTTTGCAGTTTGGGATTTCCCTCGAATCACGTGGGTCAGGTGCTCCGTTTGGGGATTCCCCATAGAAAAAAGGGTTTCCATCGAACATTGTTGGTGTTTGTGTCGTTCAGTGTTATGATTTTTATTAAAGTTTGTAAGAACGTAATCGGTTAAATAGCACAAAACAAACAGACATAAAATAAAACGATATTATATTTTATTTGAGAAGTGCGCGACCACGGCAAAATCTATCGCAACACGTTTTTTATCGAGTGCGGCCGTAGTAATTATCGATCCCATGTCTTTGTCCCTTGGTCATTATGAGTTAATTTAGTAGATATCTAAGTAAAATAGTTCTCAAGGAACAATAATATCACAAGTTAATTACGACAATTTGAAGATTTGACCGTGTATTAATAAATTGAAGTTGGCAATTTGGAATCTGCAGACGGTGTCAAATATACGATTTCAAAATGGCGGCCGCTGCAAGCGGCAGCGCCGAATGCCGATAGTTTCAATTGCTTCACTGACAACAGATATCCCAAAGGCGGGATATCTATAAAATAAACATTTTCTGAAAGCTGAGAATCAGCTTGTTTAATCCTGCCACCCCATATGCTTCTGCGCTGGAACTGCAGTGTATTAGTTTTTGAACATTGGACCATATGGATTTCCCGAGTCTACTTAGAGCCTTGTAAGTTGTCATTGTAAGTTGTATGAATTGATATTTGTTTAAGTGAAGTTATGTTTTAAGCATCTAATTTTGTTTTATATTAGGTACAATGAAGTAATTTAAATGATGTATGAACATTCTTTGTATCGAGTGATGTGTGTCCATGAAAAATAAGTGATACCCTTAAATTATTGCATGGCTGATTTTTTTTATGTACGCACCAAAACTATTATCCATATTTATACCCCACACATTTTAATGTATACTCATAACATCTAGATTGAACAATGAAGTATCACACCAAAACTATTATCCATATTTATGTTGCACCCAAGGGGGAGCATTAAGGAAGGACCCCACACATTTTAATGTATACTCATAACATCTAGATTGAATAATGAAGTATCACTGTGAATATAGTAGTCAAACATAAAATGAAATCAAAAAGCATTGGGACTTGTGGCAGTCCCTTCTTGCCAGTGTGACTTACTCCAAATATTGTGAGAGATTAGTTTGAGGTCAACCAGAGAAATACATCCCCATATTTTAAACAAATTTGGCCACCTGAGGGATTCAGTATACCATATGGTTATAGGGGTGATAAAAAAAATTGACCAACACTTGGAGATTAGCATCCGGCAGTTTCTACCACCTGAGGATCTCTATATTGCATTTCTTACATAAAACCATGCAGGAATCAACATTGCAAGGTTCACCTTTTTGGCTAGTAGACTACATGTACAATCTTAAGGTACAATGTAGTATATTCGCATATAACTGTAATACCTGGTGGCAATCTTTTGAACCATTTGACTGAAGTCGGCTACTAAAATGCTGTGCTCCAGGGCTGAAATCAATGTTTGAAGTCGGCGACTTACGATGGAGCAGGTGTGAACAGCAGCTTAGATGAAGAATGTGTTTGGTCATCTAAGACAGCAGACAAAAAATCCCACTGTTTTTTCGAAAAGGGTGGAATCTTTTTCTGCTGTTTTCCAGGAAATAGCGGATTTTTTTTCTGCCGTTTACACCTGCACCATGGTCGCGACTAAAATACTGTGCTCCAGGATTAATATATCTATACTTGCTCCTAAAATTACGTGACACCCACAGGTACATTGTAGCAACTTGTGTTGTACCAGAGAAATACATCCCCTTGAACCGCAACGCCATAGGCACAGCATGCTAGCACCTAGGGTATGTGCGCCTCGGGTTACGCGGTGTAGCCTTGGTCACGTGATCTGATCTGTGCAATTAGCATGCAGCATCCTTTCTAGGTCAGATAGTTGCCAAGGAGGTGGGAGGCAGCGACATTTGATGATGCATGGACAGTGCCCGATCCCGGTCTACTCATCTCAGGGTCAACCAAAAAAATTAAAATGTATCATTTAGAGCTGCACTCACCACTCACGAACTCGAGTGGCTCGAGCCCTGGAGCAAACTCGCCGAGCTCGAGCTGAAATGTTCAAATCGTGAGCTCGTCGATGTTGGGAACACAAACGTAACACAGGGGACATAACACACATTATCAACATACATAACTGCTTATCACTGTCATGTCTTCAATACATTCTCCAATGTATACATTCAAGCGGTGATAAGTGTTAAACTGACCTTTTTACCTCGTCAGCACGTTTTGAAATTAAATAAACATGGCAATGTTAATAAATGTCTGCCAATAAATATTTATTTCTTAATTGCTGGGCTGGAAAATAAATATTTTTTTGGAAAATCAGAACGTCCGTGAGCTCACGAGTCAAACGGGTGGTGAGCTCATGAGTTGATCTCCCTCCGTGAGTGCAGCTCTAGTATCATGACAGTTGCTAGTAATTATTGGAACTTTTTTATGTTCAAAATTGAGAGCCTTTAGTACTTATTTTCATGGGTCATAACTGCAGGTAACAGTTTCAGGATGGATTAAATCTGAACTTCGAGGTGAACCTTACAAACATGTCCTAAACATCTTTTATCAGCACTTTTTCGACTAGTTTTTCTTAGGCAAATGGGTCTTAGGTTTGAGTAATTTCAGGTCATCAGTGTTCTGACCATGAATGGGTTGGCAACTGTAAATGGGGAAAAAGAACAAGAATTCAACAGAGATGGTCTTTATTATTGTGCCTGTAAGGTGTGTCCAATTTGGATGATACATGAGATTTCATGAATAAATTAATGCTTATTTTCCCTCAAAGAGACGCGCAGTAGCTCCTACTGTAGAGGTGCAGCAGAAGACATCAACTGGATTTGACCTTCCATCTATGTTTCAAGTTCATTGTATAGTATTTGTATCAAACAACTGCAAATTAACTAGCATATAATCAACTAAAGAATATTTGAATCCCAGTACAAAATAACCATATGAAAAAGTACATGTATCACAATTGCTGTGTTCTATTTACAGATACATTTTCACAGTGAATTAGATGCTGAAGGTAGGGAGAGCGGTGAAGACTCCAGAGGCAAGGGCTGGGTGCTGCTGAGGGGCGTGGCAGCGAGAAGACATGCTTGTGCAGGGTTATAGACAACAGAACCAACAGCAATGCTGACAGTACATGATTAGCTTGCACAGAGCATCTACACATAAAACTCACATCCACAAATGCGCCACTAGTCAAGTTCTCTCCTGGCAGGTATCAGTACAGAGAGATATATTCATGCCAAGAGCAGGAGGATAGGACACACTGAGGCATTCTATAGGCAGTTTTCTTAATCTATACAAGGAATTTCAAAGTTCACGACCTTGGAAACCAAAAGTTAGGCTACCAGAGATGATACAGGACATAAACAAGGGCCTCTTACAAGATCCAGGATGATATTTGTATTGTGACTAAGAAAATGTTCAGCAACCAGCTCTATATGGCATGTAATTTTATCAACCTTGGCAAGTTCTGACCTAAAATTCCACTCAATCCTAAATGCAAACCACTTAAGGGATAAGTATGAATTTGGATGAATTAGTTGATTTAGCTCCACTGGTCAGGTGAGTCTGCAGCAGCTGATGTTCTCCACTCCTCACTCTGACCACTGCTATAGAAGGGAACAGTGTGGTCCAAGTCCCTGCAGCACCTCAAGCCTTATTTCATATACATGTATATGTATATATATATATATATATATATATATATATATATATATATATATATATATATATATACCGTAATTTCGCGTGTATAAGACGCACCCGTATATAAGACGCACCCCTTGTCCAGGCCTTTAAAATGATGTATAGACCTTAGCTTTGTGTATAGTGCGCACCCCCTTATGGGATTTATTGTAGGATATCAACTCCTCATGAATAACGCTAGAAACCCAGTAAAACGCATATTGAGATGAGTGAAATGTGACATCAATGCGTATCACCCTGTGTCGGTACTCACTACCCATTGTCCTAGGCATGTCACATGGATTGTAATCAGTAAATTCTGGCGGGGAGTGGTTCGGTAATTACAATTCATCAATGACGAGGCAAACATCTATGGGCATTGTCTTGGCCGCCGCATTATAATTGTAATTGGCGATCTCCGAGTGGCCTGGTAACTCGATGTAAAACACCCTAGATTTCTAGCTTTGTGTATTAGACGCACCCCCTATTTGAGTGTAAAATTTAGTGTAAAAAAGTGCGTCTTATACACGCGAAATTACGGTATATACACACATTCTTGGTGGGATAGAAAGCTTGCACATAGTGGAACCCTCAACACTTCTAACCAGTAAACATGAATAGAAACATCACCAGAAGGAACAGATACCGAAATAACCCACAAGCTAGTGATATCTTGTAGTTAGCATGATTTTCCCCAGCGGTCAACTGAACATGCACTTTTTGATGGGGGTTGAAAAGATGGATGGAGCTCAGAGTCAAGATCTAGAGCTACCACAGAAAAGCTACTTGTTGATAAAAGTTGTTATACAAACATTTTCTATTTTAATTATATGATAGTCTGAAATCAAGCTCTAGCCTCATGCTAACTGTGGCTTAAGCTGCATTTTTCACAAGAATCTATCTATATAGAATACACAGCTTAAACCTTCAAGATACCTTACACAGTATGTCTTTCACTCTATTGCATCCCTGCTAGCAGCATCCATCAGCTGGCCATTTACATATATAATAGGTACAAATTGATCTCATGTGTGATGGTCCCCCGGCCTGTTAACATCCATATGTATGTTAAATTAGGTTCACAATCGGATGCAATATCTGAAAGAAATTCCTGACCTTCAAATTTCTTATTACGCGAACATTTGGCAGATTCTAGCAGGAGATACCCCTCCAAGAGCGATGGGATGAAACCAGGAGAAACGCTCTGTTGAAACAAGTTTACACAGAAGCAGAATATTACTAAGGATCAAAAAATTCTCAAAAAATATTCCAGCATGACAAATACTTAGGGAGTTGGTGAGCATGTTCTAGTGAATAGCCCGTGGGCCTATTGCCTTGAACATGGACTACCCATCTTACTCCATATCATACTAGGGCTCCAAGACTATACTACTACATACTAATCAGACCATTCAGAACTGCTAGTCATCTGAACTAGTTCAACAATTATGCTGGATGTGATGATATTAAAAATCTATGTACACGATCATGGGAGTTGTGGCAGTGGTTGCCGCTTCCATACAGAGATGCGCAGGAACTATGAACCTGGGAAACAGAACAACGCTAGTTATGGTGACTTTTAGAGATGATTTCCATTAACCTTTTTTTTTTTTGTTTTTTTTTTGGTCTTAATTTTCGGCGAAATGTTCCCATCCCTGGATGTGGATTGGTTACCAGAAAAGCTAACCGACCTCGCAGGTACCCGTCTTGATTCCATGATTGTCGCCTGACTCGGTTGGGGGAGTTTGGGGTGGGTCTTAGGGCTAGTGATCGTGATACATATAACACACCCTCCTTGTTTGAGAAACTACTTTGACGCTTACTGAAACAATAACCTTGATCTTCAGCGATGTGACTTAATTCATGATGATCTGTTAGCTTTTTTGGGTTGATATTTCACTGTGCAATGAAATCAGTGGCGCACCCTGGATTAGGTAGGACAGAGCCTCCGAGTCCGAGAGCTGGATATAGTACAAGTGATGGGTGTACTATAACAACTACGTGACAGAACTAAGCAGCACAGACAGGGGCAGGTTGGGACGTGTGTTGGGGGACTGAAAACTGCCAGAGATGTCCATAGTAGCTATTGCTTGATCCCACACAACTCTCCATCAGTGATCCCTGTCAGTTGGGAGAGCTCTGCCTTCTGGCACTGTAGCTGCTGTCTAAGACTTTAACACTCGATGCTACAACTGCCTATGACAAGACAAGAAAGGTACACATAGTTTGTGTTTATTGATATCCGACATCATCAGTTCCTCAATTTATTACAGACCTAACGGAAATTCAAGCCACAGCAACAACCAATCAAAACACAATAATTGATCACATTTACACAAACATTACTAATTCAAAAATGTCAGGGGTAATAAAAACATACTATTCTGACCATGACCAAATTTTCATTCAATTCTGACACCATAGAAAAGCAATAGGTGGTGAAATATTCAAAACAGCACATAGACAAAAAATCGAGTAAATGAATAAAAATTTACCAAGTGCAAAAGTTTAAAAAGCAGAAAATTTACCAAGTGCAAAACAATTTTAAAAAAACATAAGAACAAAGCTACTAACAATTGCGAAAACAATCAATTAAAAAACATAAAATACAAGACAAACTTTTGACGCCATTGGCGTCTCTCTTGTTGAATTTGTGTTCCAAATTCCCAAGTTTAGTTTCATAGCTAATAGTTTCGAGATAATACTTAAAACATGATTGGGGATCTTTTTTAAGAAACATTCATTTTTTTATGGAAAATGTTAACCAGAACAAGAACAACATTCATATATCAGATCATTCAGACGGCACTTTCTACAGAACTTAGACTAGACTTTAGTCCCTAAAAGTTGACATTCCCAATCTAGTAGTTTGATGTAGTACCAGCAATGGAAGATAGGTGGCACCACATGGTCCTATATCTAGAGCTCTACAGAGCTATGATCATGTGTTCATTCTTTGGTTAGGTGGGCTATCAGGCAACTTTCTAGGCCAGTTGCAGGGGTGTCTTCATGAAATTTTTGATCAAGAGATAATGAAGTTTAAAAGTGTTTTATAAGTTTCCTAAGTTAGAAAGACTTTCTTTGTATAATACAATGGTAGAAATAGGTCTATGCTGAAAGAACATGAATTTTTTTCACTAAGAACTGAAATTATCTGGACATTTAATTGTCATACCATGTTTCCATTTGTTATAATTTTTTGAGGGTATACTGTATTTTTCTGCACACTGCCATTTTTCCATTTTAATTGTATCATTACTGCACACTATGTTTTACATAATGTTTGTACAGGTGAATTTGGATATGACGGACCACTGTACGACGGATTTTTGCATATGACGGACGATATGCTTGGTCCAAGTCCTATGCATATCAAGTATTTGTCATATGTATATGACGGATTTTGCATATGACGGACCAATTTTCCTGGTCCCATTGAGTCAGTCATATCCAAGTTCACCTGTATTTGAATACAATAAATGCTTATTTATTTCACTTGATTTGTCATTTTGTGAATTGATCCCTCTGGTTATGGCAAAATAATAAAATGATTTTCTATCAATTGAGAGCTAGTTATAATCAAAGAGAATTGAAGGTGAGTATGGAAAGTGTGAAATGTTACATGTTCAAAACATCCAATGACTGACTTGTTTTCCCTCAGTGCTCCTACTAGAAATAGTTCCTTGACAAAACAAGTCAAGAAATTGGAAACATTTAAGGAGGCTTAGACATATTACAAACACTACTTGTCATTATAAAACAACTGGCCTACCTGTCAGGAAGTTATCATTATTCAATCTGTGCCACAGCGATCCCATCTACCGCAATTGCTACACGACTAGTATCTCTGCCACCACGCACCTAATCACTCTGCACGTTTTTGAGATTTCGTTGTTTCATGGTACGATTTCAAAATTATACCAGATATTAAGCTACCGTGCATTGTTCGCCATTCAGTTATTTGTAATTGCGCAAACTATGATATTCATGACATTTCAGTTGTAATGCCTTAGTACTTTTTGCGATAGGTCATGAGAAAATGCGGTGAAAAGTCTTGAATTGACCTATCAGCCAGTTGGTCGTCCAGCGCTCTCACAACAAACAGGCCACTGCGGGGATGACATCATTGTTGATTGTAAATATGACCATGTGCCTCGCATGCATCACACTTTTTGACCAATGGGCTACATTCAATGACGTCACTTATCAAAATATTCCGCATAATTAGTACCAGTGTGGTGGCAGAGATACTATGCTTAGTGTACCTCTGTGTGGAGAGTTATCATTATTTAGTTTAACTGATTATGAGTGGGTTAGGTATTCACTTAATCACTAAAAATCCTTTACATTATAAAAAAATGATATACATGGTAGACACTTCATGAGCAAAGGGTTCCTTGATTACTGTGAACAATAAAAAAAAATATCCAACGACAAAATTTTGTTTGCCTCCCCTCAGAACTCCTATTATAAATAGGTCCTTGATAAAACACGCAAAGAAATTATAAAAAGGGTGATATAAAGGGTAGACATTCACAAAGACACAAGAATCCCTCTATAATGGTGCACACTTTATTAGCAAAAAAGGTTCTCCATAATTACAGTGACCAATCAAAAATTGTTGTCCTGATCTGCCTTCTGAGGAGAAGGAAATGTAGGAATATAATTCATAGATAGGAGAGGAAGGTATAAAAGATGAATGCATGAAAAAAGTTTCCACAGAACTTTTACAAAATGATTTATCACGGAGTGTATTCAAGATTATAACCTACCAGGAGATCAAAATATCATATATACAAGTAATACCATATCACACACCCAAACTAAATGAAGCCCCCATAGAAATTTCTCTAGAAAGCAAAAGATACAAGATTAAATCAATCTAAAAACCAATTTACACCCTATATGAGATAGGTAAAATAACATATGTACAATATTTACATAAATGGCACTTGAATAAAGCACCAGCTTGAAACTAACAAAAAAATATTCATTATAAGTCTGAAAATTATTCATAACCAAGAAAACATTCACTTAGAAATTGGGTGCATGAAAAGCCTCTCTCTCCCAATACAGGTGAACTTGCATATGACAGACTCAATGGGACCAGGAAATTTGGTCCGTCATATGCTAAATCCGTCATATACATATGACACATAGTTGATATGCATTGGACTGGGACCAAGCATATTGTCTGTCATAGACAAAAGTCCGTCTTACAGTGGTCCGTCATATCCAAGTTCGCCTGTATAACAATTTGAAAACTTCAAGCAAGTGACCCACAATGCCAAGGGACATTACATCATTAGCCTCTATGTTGGGCCAACAAAACTCCCAGTTGGAAAGGTAGCAGGGACAGTAGGGTTCACACACTACATTCATCACAGTTGAGGTACAGTCAACCTGCAGAAAAAACCCTGGTTTCTAAAGAATTTGTCCTAAACTTTATCCAGTATAACAAAACCTATTTAACCCTTATGCTGCTGGTGGCTAAGTTGGCAAATACAAAATGATGCAAAAAAACTGAAAAGTGACTGAAACCCTGGCATATGGGTAGTTGGGTACCCATCGGAGAGGACTCGGCAAGAGCTTTCCAATGAATACCAACATACCAGGGTTTAGATGTTTTTCAAAGATTTTTGCATTCTCGTGTTTTGGACGAAGATAGCCACAGCATTGGAAGGGTTAAATGACCACCTGCTGCGGATGACCAATAGTAGTGTTGTTCTGATAGAGGGTCTACTCTAGTCCTTTAACATCCCCCCCTCAAAATAATGCATTGCACTTCACTTGTACATATGTACCTAAGATTACCTGTCTTCCAAGACCGCTTTTTAGTCCTCACGTCAACCCCCTTTCTTAACCCTTATGCTGCTGACGGCTAAATTGGCCAATACAAAAATATGCAAAAATCCTGAAAAACCATTGTAACCCTGGCAAATGGGTACTCATCTGAGAGTGCTTAGCAAGAGCTTTTCAATGATAACCAACATGACAGGGTTTTGATGGTTTTAAAAAATCTTTGCATCCTTGTGCTTTGGGCAAAAGTAGCCACAGCATTGGAAGGGCTAATTTTTTTTTGAATACCCTGAGGCACAGATTGAAATAGCAAAGAAAGCACCCATAACCTTTAAAAAAGACAAATATCCTGGAAGATTAAAATAAAGACCAAGCAAATCCTCTGAGTGAACCACAAAGATAAATAACTATAAAGTGGGAAATAACTGCTTTGTAACATTGCAATTTTTCTGCAAGAGCGCCTAGATTGCACCAAGCAATCTCATGCTGAGATCATAGATTTATCGCAGAAGATTATATCAATATGCAGAGCAACTTATTACACTAGGAAGAATTTGAATATATCTATACAAAGTATTTTGGAATGAAGAATGAACATAAGCAATTGATGGTATGAATGCTAGAAGGACCTCAGAGGTTGGAAAACTTTCACCCCTTTTAAATATTTTATCTCTTGCAAAAATCATATTCCACCCCCATTTCCTTACTTAAACATTATGCTGCTGGTGGCTTAGTGGGCCAATACAAAATGATGCAAAAACATTGAAAAATGACTGAAACCCTTAAAATGGGTACTCATTTGAGAGTACTCTCTAAGGCCTATCCAATGAGTACCAACATGACAGGGTTTAGATGGTTTTTAAAAATATCTGAGTTCTTGTGCATTGGACAACAGTAGCCTAGGAAATGTGGGGAGGGGGTACATTTTCCTAGGTATTGTTTGTTTTGGGGGGAGGGGGGGGGGTAATCTGCATTTGGTGCCAATGAAATGGTACAATACTTTAACAGTACTGTTAACGTTACTAAATTGTGAATAGTCATGTTTAGGATCCTGGACAATCCCTAATAAATGATAACTTCACAGTGATTAGTATCGTTAAGAGTAGTATTACAGATTAAAACGGTACTTTTTTGTAACCATACCGGTACCGCTAAACGGTATACAACCCTGAAGACAGAGGTCTTTTAAGTGGTATATTTACAGTTTCATGTGCACATACTTTAGTCAGGAAGGAACTACTTCCCAGATTGCTCTATCTTCTGGTGCACAACGTTAAAAATAAAAAAGAAGAGAAACAAATATCTCCAATCTATACACATTTAGTACACATTCTTGTGTACCATCACAACCATACACTAAAGATGTAAGTCAAATCAGAAAGATATATTTTAGAGCACAAATCTGACTCCAGGCCATTGTCTTAGCCAGCAGGGCCCATGGACATCATTTGGACAACCAATCCTTCAGAAATTCCCCCTCAGCACACTCATACTTTTTGTGAGAAAATTGAATATTTTCACTGTCTAGAATATAATTCCCATGACATTGTACAGGGATATTATGCTTTATTTCAATAAATATATACTTGCTTATGGTTGAAATCAGAGTATATTTCAGTCTCCCAATTGCCAATTTAAGGCACCCAGTTTTAAAATCCTGTCCAAGACCCTGCTCCAAGCATGTATGGGTTGAAGAAATAAGGCCTAAAAAAAAAGTTGTTTGTTTCCAGTAACCCTACCCTAACAAGTTATTATACAAATAAAATCCCTACCCTTAAGTTTTTTCCACCTTCCCAATCAACGTAAAACATGCATAAAACACAAATTTTTGACCAAAAAAATAATGCAAAAAATTTTTTTTTACTGACCTGCCTACCCTATTTTTTTTCGGACCCTTACAGGAAACAAACAATTTCTTTTTTTAGGCCTTACTATACGGTTATCAGACCAACAGGATCTAGATATGAATAGGATGTCTTATTGGAGTAAAAGTCAGTGACACAAGTCTATTCTAGATGTATATCCTCTTGTTGTGTAGTTTCTTCAGCAGCCCAGGGATAATGTCATCCCCATGGTCTTAGCCAAGATCTGGAAACAGGGTGTCCAAAGAGAGGTTTCGTAGCCTTTTGGGTGTCCAAAGTGTGGTACAAAGTTCACACTACTAATGAAATAAACCCTATATATCTACAGATTTTGCTTTTTTAGGCCAGTAACTGCTTTGTTTGTATTGTAGGAGTGACACTACATGCACAATCTTCCAGTTATAGTCATCATCAGCAAATCCTGACCTAAACTTTTGTGTGTCCAAACTGTCAAAAAATAGTGTTCAGGGTGTCCAAATGACACATTGGGCGCATAGGTGGCTAAGCCCCTGGTCATCCCTCAGTGAATATGATACTGTAACTCTAGGGGTATTGTAGAGGTTTAGATCTGCCATCCTCCTCTTCCTCCTCCACCTCCACCTCCTCCGTTAAGATTAGAACTTGACTTACTTCTGAAGCGAGCTCTGAAAACAAAGAAGTCAAGAAATCAGCATACACTATGACATCACAGTACTGAATAAATGCCTCATTAACTGTATAACTGGTATTTTTTACAGGCATCTATAATTTTCACTCCCCATGATAGCGCCAAAATAACTGTCTTCAAATAAATATCCTGCTTTGTTGAAACTTCCAACAGTCCAACTGGCAACTGTGAACACCATCAAGATGCAAACACTTTCCAATTGAGAATATCAGTCTTACCCAGCTGGGCGTCTGGCTGTCATTTGCACACCCAAGCCCTCAAAAATGACCCCTCACAAAAATTTCTATGAAGAAATTTCAATTTTAACTTTAGAGGGGTAATAACCAAATATTTCCCTAACAAACCATCTTCGACGCCATGGCAGAATTGCAAATTGCCCTTTTTTAACCCTTATGCTGCTGGTGGCTAATTTGGTCAATACAAAATGATGATAGAAAGCTGAAAAATGACAGAAAAACTTGCATGTGAGTACTAATCTGATAGTACTCAGCGAGAGCTATCCAATGAATACCAACATGACAGTGTTTAGGTGATTTTCAAAGCCTTTTGCATTTTTCTGTCATGGACGAAAGTAGCCTCAGCATGAAAAGGGTTAACAATAAATGTAGTTGGCATAAGAATTTGAAGTAGCTTAGAAGCTAAATCTGGACGGGAAGAAATTTTAGATTGCTGTTTAGGACAGACATTTTTAAAGTCCTTCTAAGACCCTGCATTTGACTGACTATTTTGCTATGTACTTACAGGCTCATGCGTCTGTTGTTGTTGGGGTTGGTATTTTCGTCTACCTCTGCCGTGTGGAGTCTCTGTGGCCCACCAAACTGAGCTTTGTGCCTCACAGTGTTCGTGCTCTGGGGTCTGTTGTTCTCTTTAGAAGAGATGGATCTGAAACGGGAAAGAAAGAAATGGTTCAAAAATTATATTCAAATTCATAGGATTTCATTAAGATTGTCAGTAGTATTCAAGGCTTTATATTAGTAGATGAGCTAGTTTTTCATTCGCTATGGGTAAGTTGAGTAAAATCTTGCCCAGATTTCTTAGAGAGAAATTATCAGCATAAAATTATAGGAAATATGATAACTGCACATTTTAATCATCTAATTTCTTCTCTTGTCCTGATCTTTTCAATGCTTAAATTAAATACAAAGAAAATCAATAAAATAAATATGAGAATTTCTTATTTTTTGACCAATCTCCTTACACAGGAATAACCAGTATATGATAACTCGATAGCAAATACCTATGCTAACTTAACATGTTAATCCATATCATCTCTAGTCTTGATTTTTAATCAATTATTAAATAAATGAAATTAATAAAGATAGCTACAATTTTTTTTCACCAACCTTCTATGTCGTCTTCTCTTGTTTGCTGCCGCTGTTGTTAACTTCATGTATTTGGGCGTCTCGGGTTTTCCGGGCCGCAGCCCGTTTACCATGCTCGGCAGCCCCATTCGCTGCAGCGTGCTATTAGTGTGATTGTTCTCCTGTAGGGGGCGCACCGGCGAGCATGGCGTAGGGATCTTCGATTCGATGTGATACGGTTGGTCGGGCGTCCTCACCGTTTGATGTGACCCTTGACCTTTGCCGTGACCTCTTGTTGACCCCTGTCGCTGTTTTTGCGGTTGGACGAGTTCTTGTCGCATATTACCGAAAGCCGAGCTATTCGGAGCGGGCCATGCTTGTCTTGGACCCGCCCGTAGGTGCGACTGCTCCAAATGGTTGCCCATTGGTTGAACGTGTACAGGCGCCATGAAGGGAGCAGGCATTATGTGGTAGTTCGAGGGAGCAGTTGTTATTTGAGGAATTTCGGCAACCTCTGGAGATGGTATAACGGGAGTGCGTAATGGGCTGGCTTCGTCAGGAGTTAGGGAGAAAGTCACCCTCCTTTCTTGATGCCTGAAGAGTAAAAGTAAAACATGTTAGAACAGTTGAGCACAAAATTCCCAAGCCTGCCTCTCGGGCCAAATCTAAATGTCGTCCCTTGTCAGGCACCAACGTAATTTTCAGAACTAACTGCCGGGCATGTCGTTGATGATTTTGACTTGCCTGACATAAGTTTTGACTTGCCCGAAATTAGTTATAACATATGCTAGAAAGGCATGTATTGTTTATTATAGATTTAAAGATTTGAAAACCAATATCTTTATAGTTATGTTGCATTGTTTGCATAGCTCTGGGTATTTGGGCCATTTACAATGTGTTTAGCATTCAGAAAATCAGCTTGCCTATTCGGGCAAGTCAAAACTAAAGTGTCCTTGCCCGAAAGCCCTTTTTTCAAAACATCACTTGCTGGGGCAAGCAGGCTAGTACTTATGTCGGTGCCTGCTTGTGGATAGATGGCACTGCAGTATGCTAGGAGAGTAGTGCCCATACAACCCTCTCGTGTGGCATTTGTGTGAACTAAATGGCCAACAGTAGGCCACAAATCCTTATGCAGCATAGGTGCAGGCATAAGTTTATATATACTATGGTAAAACACAGTAATGCCTAATAACTAGGCTACAAATTCCCCATTTAGATTGGGAAGGGTATCCCAGTTTTTCAACTTCTTACTCATCTTCTAGATTCCGTAACTTTGAAACAAATTCATGGTTGAAAAATCTGTGATACTTGTCTCACCGAAGTACTCAAGCTATCTATAAACCAAATCTCAAGATTTGATACCCAAAATGCTTGTTTGAAACGACCATGTTGTGGTGAAGTTCAATATGGAGAAAGGAGCAAAAAACATTTCCTGTCTGTGTGTGAGCCTATGTGAGGTTCTTAGATATATGGCCTCTTATTCTGCATAGTGCTGGCCTAGACAGTAAATGGTTATCTGATTATGAGGATGAGGGTGTAGGCTTTTAAATATATAAAAAAAATATGTACTTACTTTTTCTCTACTGTGTTACTGTTAACTTGATGGGATGCTGTGGGGTGTTTTTGCTTCTCCACTGTGTTACTGTTGATAATTCTGGGTGCTGTTGGGTTCTTGGGTTTTTCCACTGTGTTGCCATTGACAACATAGGGTGCTGTCGGGTTCTTGGGTTTTTCTACGGTGTTGCCATTGACAACATAGGGTGCTGTTGGGTTCTTGGGTTTTTCCACTGTGTTGCCATTGACAATATAGGGTGCTGTCGGGTTCTTGGGTTTTTCCACTGTATTACTGTTAACAATATGGGTTGCAGTCGGTTGCTTGGGTTTTTCCACTGTATTACTGTTAACAAAATGGGACGCTGCAGGGTATTTCGGTATTTCCGCTGTGTTGGGACTAACCCTATTTGACAATACAAACACAGGGGGAGTGGATAGGTGTTCGGGGGTGCCAGGGGTTCTTGTAACCCAGCCTGGGGATTTCACCGCATCAGCGAAAGACATCTTCAAGGTCACTGAAAAAGAAAAATGAAAAAAATATATGAAAAGAGCGTATTCCAGAATCCTACTTACGCAGACAACATCTGACAATTTTGGATATATCTTTCTAATAAAAGTAACATTTAGAAAATATTTCAAGGGTAATTGATCATCAATACTCTATCTACAACTGTCCTTCAAGTGTTTTGGGAATTTGTGTTTCATACAAAGTTATCTTCTTCAGTATGACAGGTTCAGAATAGTCCAATTTTGGCATTGTTGCCTTCAATTGCCACATGTCTCGGTCACAGTCTAGCTAGGACACCCGAACCCTTAAAAAATCACCCCTCAGGACACCAAAGTATTTTTTGTGAGTACTATCTTAAACTGTAAATTTTAAGCATATAGAATTGAATTTTCCCACCTCAATATAATTCCCATGGCATATTAAGGATATTATGCTTATTTCAATAAGTAAGTGCATATTTGTGGTTGTAATATGAGTATATTGTGGTCTCCCTTTATAAAAAGGACGCCAGGGCACCCATTTTCTAAGACCCTAGTCTCATTATACATAATCAAATATCAACTACTCACCAACAGGGCTTGACTTTTGCATTTCTGCAAAATCCATTGATCTCACGACTGGTTTCTTGAATCCCTTTGCCTGCCCCTTTCCTACTATGACATTAACACCACTAGATGGCGTTGACGGCAGAGTTGCGGGGGCGGGCACCGGGGTTACCAGTCCGTCCGTTTGCGGGACACCTCCGTCTAGAAGTCGCTGCGGTGTTTGCAGCGGTCCCACTCCCTCGATCACATACGTTCCATCTATTGGGTCCTCTTCAAGACTCGAACTTGACGACGATATAATCGGCACCACAGCACCCCCTGGTGTTGGAACTTGGAAACTTAAATTCGCGCCATTAGTATTTTTTCGCTGATCACCGTGATTTTCAGTTTGTACATTCACCTGTTTTGATTGGTCTACAGGTTTGGTCATCACAGGTCTCTGAGCTGATTGGTCGACAACATCGTCTACACATACAGTGGGGGGTTGCTCTTGATGTGATACCCTCTGGGCAGTACCTGCATCCTGTTTGAGCACCCTACCGGCTGGGGTGGAGACTATATTGGGTACAATGGAGGGTGTTAGTGGAGCTCTGGGGGTGGTGGCACATGGGGTTCTCGGGGTGGTGCAGTTTTTCCTCCTCCTTCGACTAGGTGTCTTTGCTGAAACAGAAAAAAAATACAAAGCTGTGAAAAGTTGATGATAACTATCAGTGACTCAATGACTAAAGGAGGCATGAAATGAAAACACCCTTAGGCAATGAGAACGTATTCACAATTATAAAGAGACAAAAATGAAAAGCTTACATTTGAAAACCAGATTTTAACATTTTCTACAATAAATTTTTGTGCTGCAAATATAACAGGATTATAAATGATTTAAGAGCGCAAATATTATAAGTATTGTTCTCTTTTCATTCACACCCTGGTAACTTCATACAAGCAACTAAAAACTGAACATAGAAGTCGCCGTCATACAAGTGAGTCAAACACATCAACTAGCAGGCTGAAACATGCCAAAACTTGTAATTGAGTCTGCACCATTTTGGACTTTTTCAAATTCATGAACTCTTTGGAGCACGAAACTTTAACTTTGCGTTCTTTTCAGTCCTTTTTGTTTTCAGCTGTATTTGTAAAGGCTATTTAACAATCTTTTTTTGATGCATTCACACACTACAGGGCTCAACATTAAGAAAAAACTTCATAAGCCCAGCAGGGCTAGTTACCGAAACTTTTACTAGCCCTGAAATATTTTTGCTAGCCCTGATATGAATGACAACTCTTCTCAAACAGTGACCTCTGTTGATATCATAGCCTCTGTTGATAACATGAAAACAATACAGTGTATTGTGGTAAATTGAGGTAAATTATCATCCAGGTATGCAGAGCCAACGGTGGGCTTCATAATTTTTAAGTGTGATATTCTAATTCTATCTAGTCCCTCAGGGCTACTCACAGGTAGAATTTACTAGCCCTGACATTCAATAACTAGCCCGGGCTACGGGGCTAGCCTTAACGTCGAGCCCTGCACTGTATAGACTAGCTGCAAAGTGCATCCCCTAATCTCAAGTGCTTTGTGGAACCTACTATACTTAGTATGATTCTCATTGACCAAACAGACCAAGAGGACCTAGTGCAAGATGCAAGAATGCAGTACTGCAGTGCATAGGGCTGTGTGTGGTGCCTTTGCGATTTAAAGACCCCTTGCGACTCTTCATGAAGAGACATGAAGTTTTGTCTCATAACAATATGACCTAAGTCTTTCACAGTGATGTCTTAGCCAGCAGGGCATCAAGGTGACATTTGGACACCCAAACCTTCAAAAAGCCCACATTAGGACACTCAATTATCTCGTGATGAATTTCTAGAAATACCAATTTCAAGCAAATAATTTTGAAATTTTTACTTCAATGTGATTGCTAGCACAATAATTAAAGGTATTATTCAGTTTCTTGATAAGAAAATGTATTCTGATGGTTGTGAATTGAAGATATCATGATGATGGTCTCGCTGAGAATATTGGACACCCAAAAATGGTATGATACCCTATTTGGGCACCCACTTTCCAAATTCTGGCTAAGACTATGTTGCAAGACGACAACCCTCCAAAATTAAAAACTTACGTGTAGTGTTAACTGTGCTGAGAACCGGGAACTCTAGGAGCTGAGCGATGCTGAACTGGTCGTCAGGAACGGAGGAGGCCGTTGCTGTCGTCACCGCGGACTCGCACATGCTCTGGTCGGCCCAGGCAACCTCTCGCTCGCCGCCGACCAGGGTCTCGATGTTCCCGTACTCGGCCATCACGTCCGTGGTCAGCAGGCACTGGCCCTTCAGGATGAAGTGCTGTCTCTTCACAAGGTGGAGGAGGGCAGAGATGAGCCTGAAGAAAACAAGAGAATTTTGATCATCAGCATAATTTTTCTGCAATTGCTAAGGCCTAAAAAAAGAAATTGTTTGATTCCTGTAACGGTCTGAAAAAAAATAGGGTAGGTAGGTAAAAAAACATTTTTTTGGTCAAAAATGTGTGTTTTATGCATGTTTTACGATGATTGGGAGTTGGGAGGGCAGAAAAAACTTTAGAGTATGGATTTTTTTGATTAAAAACTTGTTAGGGCAGGGTTACAGGAAACAAACAACTTTTTTGGGGGGGCTTAACTAGAAATTGAAGTCAGACAGGAATTACTCAGAATAAAGCATGCATTCCTAAAAAACTTTGGTAGATTGATTGCAGCTTTGGTTCTGATAGACATTCCCTCTTCAAATACTTACCATTATTACTAACCAAAAGGTGCTTACCCAGTGTCTTAGCCAGGATTTAGAAACTTAGTGCCCCAAATTGGCAATTGGAAAATTTTTGGGCATCCAAATTTTTTAGGGGGACCACAATATACTCAGATTTCACCATAAACATGTATAAATTTATCAAAATAAGGCTTGATATCCTTTTACAATACCATGGGAATTATACGGAGATGAAATGATTGACATTCAATTATATGCTTTAGATTGACATTTTAAGAATTTGCTCACAAAATATTTTGGGTGTCCTGGGTTTGGGTGTCCAAAAAGACACCCAGACGCCCTGCTGGCTAAGACCATGTCAGTGTTTTTGCCAGATTTCATCAAAATTGTCAGGCTGCTTTTGGCAGCTGTAAGCTTTAACGAGTTGACCCATTTGAGCAAAAAGTGATCCTTTATAAGTGTTGTCTGAAAGCTAGGATACGTATGAAAATTACTCGGAATAAAGCATGCGTTCATAAAATATTTCTAAAGATTGTTTGAAGGTTTTGTTCTGCTAAAAAAATTTCCTCCTCATATTTTTTTCAGAAAATGCTTTTGTTAAAAGGTTATTCTCAAAATTGTCAGGGTGCTTGCATGCATAAATATGTTATTTGAATTAGTGTGAAGTATCACAATATTAAAGAAATATGTTTTTTGCCGATCACTATCAAACTATAAGAATACAGGTTTTGGCAATACCATATACTATGGTAGTATTGTACAACACGCTGATATAATAGCTGGTCATTCAACATCCAAACACAAAAATTGAACTGCCACTCGCATCACTTTATATGCACAAAAATAAAATAACATGGTATACAGAAAATACTTACTTCTCATTGGAGGAGGTTTCTCGCCCCATGAAGCGCGCCAGTTTGCGGAGGTACCGCACCTGCCGCTTGGTGTCTTTCAGCTCCACCTCCAGATGGTGTGTGCGCAGACTCAGCGCCAGCAGCTGTGAACGAATAGTAAAAGATCCTTAGAATTACATACAGAAACAATCAAGTCTTCTACAGCTAAATAGTGGTGTGTGCGCAGACTCAGCACCAGCAGCTGAGGGGGAAATAAAACATCCGTAGAATTAGGTACGGAAACCAGTCTTAGCCAACAGGGCATCTGGGTGTCTTTTTGGACACCCAAACCCATAAAAAGATCCCCTCAGGGCACCCAATGTTTTTGTGCGGAATTTCTTAAAATGTCAATCTCAAGCATATAATTTGACTTTTTTCATCTCCATGTAATTCCCATGACATTCTATAAGGATATCATGCCTTATTTTGATAAATTTATACATGTTTATGGTTGAGATCTGAGAATATTGTACATATCATACATTTGGACGCCCAAAAATTGAACACTTGCCAATTTTAGGCACCCAGTTTCTAAATCCTGGCTAAGTCCCTGACGGAAACAATAGTGGTGTGTGCGCATACCGATGATTTTTAGAATTTGGTACAGAAACAATCAATGCATCTACAGCAGAATAGTCAATAGTGTGAACTGTGCGCATACTCTGAAACTGATGCAACTGATTTTTAGAATGAGATACGGAAACAATCAGTGCTTCTACAGCAGAATATTGATGTGTGTGTATGTGTGCATACTGCTGCAGCTGCGAGGGATAAGAGATATTTAGAATAAGGTATGCAACAATCAATGTTTCTACCACTAAATAGTGGTGTGTGTGTGTGCATACCCATGCTTCTACAGAAGAAAAGTGGTGTGCATGTAGAGCTGCACTCACCACTCACAAACTCAAGTGGCTCAAGCACTGTACTGAGGCAGGCGAGCCGAGCTCGAGCTGAAGTTGACAACTCGCGAACTCGTCTATATTGGGAGAGCAAACCTAACACAGTACACCTAACACACTGTCATATCTTGTTTACAATTTCCGATGTATACAGGCAGTGTTGAGCGATATGCTGACTTTTGTACTGCTATATAGAAAGCATTATGCAAATATAGTCTGATTAATAATATGTATTTTTCTATGCAAGCATATCCTAAAATGAAATTACCATGTAAATGTTAGCAAATCTCCATTAGTAAGTATTTCTTTCTTAATTTATGGACTGAAGCATGATTATTTATTTTAAAAAACGTGCGTCCATGAGCTCATGAGTCGAAATGGTGGTGAGCTCATGAGTTGATCTCCCTCCACGAGTGCAGCTCTACGTGTATGTGTATGTATGTGTGTGTGTGTGCGGGTCTATGTGTGCTTACTCACCGAATGCAACTTAAATATGACTGTATACTCTGTTCATTTTTGAACAAATAAAGTAATGCTTCCCATTCTGAAGCTACTTTTTTCCAAGGCACAAGACTGCAAAGATGTTTGAAAACAAACTAAACCCAGTCATGTTGGCATTCATTGGCAAGTACTATAATGAGTACCAATCAATATGTCACTGTTTCAGTCATATTTCAGGTTTTTTGCATCATTTTGTTTTGACCAAATTAGCGACCAGAGGTGAAAGGGTTAAGAGCGCAACGAAAACCTGGAACATTTATCTACCTCTGGAATGTTGGTATCCTCCGCAGTGAGTGACATCTCCGACTCCACCCTCTTCAGCCAATCAGCATTCTCGTCCATGCGCGTGTCCACCTCTGCCTTCCTGCGGCGGATCTTCTCCAGTCTCTCTCTGCCTGCCTTGATTGACCTCTCTGTCCTCGATGTAAGCTAGAAACAAAGATAGGATAGTATTTAGGGCAAAGTCTTAGCTAGCAGGAAGTCTGGGCAACACATGGACACCCAAACACAATAATTCAGGACACCCAAAAGTTTTTGCTGGGAATTTCTTGCATATACATAGATTTTAAGCTAGAAACAACAATAGGATTGGAGATGGATAGCTTTAAGAAGGAAACAGGACAGTAAGAGTATCAGTACCAACGAAACGGTACAGTATTTTAACTGTAATGTTAATAGTACTTTATTGCATTATTACCTAATATATTTTGTTGTGAAAAGTCATGATAGGATCATGGATAATCCCTAATATTACAGAGGTTAGTATTGTTAAGAGTACCTTAAAAGAATGAAACGGTACAATACAGTATATCCTGAAACGATACCAGTCCCAGGATTTGAAAACAGGGTGTCAAAACTGAGTTTGTATGAAAATTCAGAAGTCAATACCTAATCTAAAAGAATAATAAAGAACAACCATACCAACCCTGACATAGCAAGACAAAGTTTGCTTCTTTACATCACTTAATGTACCTTTTGTCTTGTGTAAGTGTAATTTATGAATTATTTCCTGGGACTCAACAAATACAGAAAATCTTACAAACTGCAGCTGGGTGTCATTTTGCCAAATATCTGGCTTTTGGGAGTTAAAATGTCTCCTGGCTGGGTTAAGGTAAAGATTAGGATCAGGGTCTTACTTCAGCAGATTTGGTTGGATCGAGTAATGTCTGAATTCTTGTAAGCGTCTTTTCCTTGCAGTGCAGTTTGTAGGAGATGTCGCGATCCGAGCTCTCGAACTCCATGATCTCCTTGCGAATACTGAGCCTCTGTTTGAAGATGCTGTGAAGCGTGTCCCGATTACCCTCCAGATCCTGGTTGTGGAAGACGTCTATACTTTTCCGACGAGGATTCACGGCTACAAGGGCGCCCTCTTCGTATCCACGCAGCTTCTCCTTCAGCTCGGCCACCTGGTGGTAAAGAAAGCAATTACATTATAAATACAAGTGTGAATTTGATTCAGTCTTAGCCAGCAGGGTGTCTATCTGGGTGTCATTTTGACACCATAAGCCTCAAAAATCACACTTCAGGACACCCAAATCTTTTTGGGAGGAGTTTATAAAAATGTCAATATTTAAGCATATAATTGTTTTTCTTTCACCTCAATATTCTAATTTCTATGGCATCCTTTATGTTCATTATGCCTTATTTCAATAAGTAAAAACATATTTATGGTTTTGATCTGAGTATATTGGGGTCTCTCTTGAAAAATAGGATGCATCAAAGTTTTACAATTGTCTATTTTGGACACCCAGTTTCTAAATCATGGCTAAGACCCCAGTTTGGTTTAAAAGTTCACACATACTGGTATTAATCACCTGAGGGCACCAAAATAAAACCACTTCAAGAGTTCTTTTAATTGCAATTAATTTATATAGCAACACTCTTGATTCGATATCAGTATTTGGTACTGTATCGAGTACCAGTACCCATCCCCACGACTCTTATGGACTGCTTACCTCTTGTCTCAATTCCTCACAGATCTTGGCGTACTTGTGGACCGCAAAATCAACGCTCACTGTATTACGCTTCAGCTGAAAATAAATACACCAATTTCAACCCCACATATCAATACTAAAATTCTAGCCAAAACTCTTGGTTTCATTATCCTTTCTTCTAAATAAAAGCATGATACAAGATCTCATTTGATTTTTCTTAAAATTGATAATTTTTGTTTATCAATGATATTTGGCTTATTGTTTTGAATTCTTTTATTCAACACTGGCCATCATTTACAGGCACTTTGCTAATATACCATTATTTTAAGTATTACTTCTTCAAATCCTTAAACCAACTACATTTAATAGCCTACTGTGTCAAAAAGGGCATTTTACAAATCAGCCCTGTCATAGAGGATGGTTTGCTAAGGTAAGATATGGTTTGAGTCCAAATGAGACACAATTGAAAATTCTCCCCACAAAGTTTTGCCTGTCCAAAAAACAGGATGGAAGGGTCCTGGCTAAGTCCCTGTTTTCAAGTATGATTTTGTGGGTTAACATTATGCAAGCAGAAGTACTCACAGATGCCTTTATGTTCTTTGCCCTATTTGCATACTTGAGAGTATTGTGAGTGTCCTCATATGTCATGCTGGATGGGCTGAAAACAAACAAAAAATATATCTTTACCATGTAGGAAAACCTTATTACTAAACACCTTGTGTCTGATTGAGGTATAACTTGAAACATTTTAAGCATTCTTGACACAACCAGCCAAAAAAACATTTTTTGTTTCGACTAGGGTTGGATACCGTTAAGAGGTGCCTGTACTGGAAGCGCCATTGTTTCAAAAAGTACCACATTTTACTGTTTCATTCCTTAAAGGTACTCAACAACTTGGCAGTTGGGGAAGCAGACTTAGATAAACAATTACCTTTCTGCCTTCTGCACCATCACAGAAGTAAACACCTACATTATTTCAGTATATCAAGGACAATTTCATTTGGTCTTGCTGATACATCTGAAGTTTATAGGCACTGACCTTCCCTATTGCTATACACAGATACCATCTAAGCTATAGTTTGTGAGGAAGTGGCTTCTTTGAGATGGGGAGGTGTTTTTTTGGTTTGGGAGAGTAAATCTCAAATTCCAATTATCCTACTAGGTATTTCAACCTGAAGGTTAGTATTATGCACTGTTAAAATCTACTGAATGCCATATTAATTTTACCTTATAAAGTAATGTGCTTGGATGGCAGCTGCTTTTGATGAGCAGCTTATTTTTTGCTTAATTTTTGGATTGAATGACAAGCTATCATGTCAGCATTTTGTATGATACTAGCACAGGTATTGGATATGCAAATAATGGCGCACAATTAAATAAATGTAGACTCCACTGGTGCATAAAGTATGCATTAATTAATCAAATTGCCGCAATATCAACACTGTATACAGCAGGGTTTTAGCCAGGATTTAGAAACTGGGTACTCAAAATTGGCAATTGTAAAATTTTGGGGCGTCCAAATATTTAAGGGGGGCCACAATATACTCAGATTTCAAACCATTACCATGTAAGGATTTATCAAAATAAGGCATAGTATCCTTATACAATGTCATGGGAATTACATGGAGGTGAAAAAATTATATTATATGCTTGAGATTGACTTTTTAAGAAATTTTTCACAAAAAGAATTTGGGTCTCCTGATTGGTGATTTTTAAGTGTTTGGGTGTCCAAAAAAGACACCCAGACGCCTTGCTGGCTAAGAACATGGTATACAGTAATTATTTTTATTTGTAAGTTAGAGCCTCTGCCTTACCTGACAGCAGCAATCATGACAGTGCGGCAGTTACCCCCCAGGGAGTCCTTCAGCAGGCGGGTGAGTTTACTATTCCTGTACGGAACATGGCACGACTTCCTCTGAAAAACAACAACATTGCCAAAATTAGGGTAAGAACTACTTCAAAGGAAAAACATGAAAAAAAAATAAGTAAAGTTGATAGAAACTGTAAATTAAATAAACCAAGGTATGACGTCAATCTTTTGTGCAATAATCGTAAAAAAATAATCAATCAATATTGTCAAAACTAACCTTAACTAAAATGAAATTTGAGCTAAGCTATCACATCAGCGTGCAGTACAAAAAGAAATTCTAGAATAGGGGTTGGATGTCCAAATGATGATGCGCAGTTTATCAAATACAGATTCCAAGGTTGTGCAAAGTATGCATTAATAAAACTGCTGCAAAATTAACACGGTATACAGTATTTTTGTGCTATCTCACCTTGTTACTGCCATCAGCCAAGGCATTGATGCAGTTCCCGAGCGCCAGCAGGGAGCGGTTGATGTTCGCGCCCTCTCGGAAACGTGCCCCGCGGTTAGTCGTAACGGTTGCCCGTTCTGATCCTGCGAGATCGATCAGGCACATCTTGGCCACCCGCACATCTGCCGAGATATTGGCAGTCTTCTCCCTCTGTCGAACAAACACCTAAAATAAAACAAGAAACATAAGTCAATCTTTATTATATAAACATTATTTTTTGCAATTATTCTAGATTTTCTAATGTAACCTTCAGTTACTTGCCTTAAATTCTTGCTGGATTATCAAATTGCCGAATAGTAAAATTTCTGTGTCGGTATAAATACCTGGCACACAAAAAGAATAAACTATCAAATCATGATTTAATATTTTTAGAAATGTCTATCAGGACCTTACCACTATTAAATAATTATCCAATTCAATGGATAATCAGAATAAATTTTATAGACTGATGAAAAGAATTTGACAATTAGGCAGATATGTATCCATGATGATATGTTGTAGAACCATGCTTATATCTTAGTCATGAGCTAAGAGTTCATGACCATTTATCATTCAAAATTTAGGGGTAATCAGCCATATATGGGACACTGGCAAGTGGGCATATCAACACTAATAGCAATCAATCGAAAAATTTGGATGATTGATCAAGCATAAATTTTCCAGCAATTCCCAGAGCTCAAAAAGCTCAATTTTTGGTGTAACTATGTACAGAATATTGTACCATTTAAAATATATCACGTAGAAGCTAAGTATTAATTTTTGTAATAGATTTTATTAATCATGAATGCCAGAGTGCATGTATTTGAGAAAAAATGTTTTGAAAAATCCACTTCCATTTTGTGTCCCGTGATAGACCGCTGTATTTGTTTAATTATCTCCTTCAATTATGAAGGAATTTTTCGAACAATGAGTTCAAATGATACTCTTTAATGCCAGGATGTATTATATAGCAAAACTGTCTCAAGCAATGAAGTGGTTAAAGATTAAATTGCCTTTGAGTTTTCAAATTTGTCCCGTGATAGATAGAAGGCTTACTGTGGAATGCCCCAGCACTAGTTACCACAAAGGCATATATGAGTGTGTGGCATTGGAAATGATAACGATATTGTCAAGGTATTGCTTAACGATTCACATCTGTAGTCATTGCTTAGGGCAGCCAGAGACATCGAATCATGAGTCACTGGCGCAGCTTACCTGGAATACGGCGTGAGAGCGCGAGGACTCCTGGTTGGCGTCGGTGGGGTGCTGGGTGCGGTTCCGGTTGCCAAACTCCAGCATGTGCATCAGCTCCTCGGCTGAGTGTGGCTTGTGGAGGGAGAGGCGATTCACGACCACGCCTCGCGTGGGGTCCTCCCGGATCGGCAGAAACCCGCTCGGAACAAGCAGGTCTCGGATCTGTTCATTGTAAACCTGAAACAACAAAAATATGAAATATAATCTCTGCTGTGGACTTTGTAAAAATGTATAAGTTAGATTTATGAGGGAAGGGTCTTAGCCAGGATTCAGAAACTGGGTGCCCAAAATTGGCAATTGTAAATTCTTTTGGCATCCTATTTTTTACAAGGGAGACAACAATATACTCAGATTACAACCATAAACAAGTATTTACATAATGAAATAAAATATAATATCCATATACACTGCCATGGGAATAATATTGAGGGGAAAAAATCAATTGTATGCTTGAAATTGATTTTTTTTTAAATTGTCACAAAACATTTTGAGTGTCCTGAAAGGTAATTTCTGAGGGTTTGGGTATCCAAATGATACCCAGACGCCCTGCTGGCTAAGAGGGGAAAGTAATTCTTAAGGTATGGATGTTTGAAATTTGTCAAATTTTCTAATTGTATGGTAGCTTCACAAGATAATAGTACACTTATCTAAATCCCATTATTTCATACTGTGTGATATGATGAAATCTGGGAACTAAACAGAAACATTAAGATGACCATAACAATTTACTTATAAGTATGATCAGTTAATTAAGTATGAATTTTCCTGTTGAACTTCTTGCATTTCATATCTCTTGAGGTTTTCTTCATTGAAATATGTGCAAACTGATGTTTACCTAGCCCCCAAAAATATACATTCCTTAAAAAAGCTCCACCCCTTTTTTGTAAAATGAAGTTTTGTTTTACTCAGTCTCACAGGTTATTTTCCAAAAGTATCTTAGATCCAAATGACACTTCTTAAGGTGACTGCAGGCAAGATAGGAATAATATTATTAGTGATGGGAATCGTTTGAAAAATTAGGATCGATTAATCGTTCAAATTCGCGAACGATTAATCGACTTTGAACGATTATTTCTTCACCAAATCGTCTGATGTTTCCTAACACCAGAACTGCACAGTTCTGGTGTTAGGAAACATCAGGAAGAAGTTCAAGAGTCAAGAATGGTGCAGAAGATATGAGCGGTTTAGTTTAACTTTGTTGTTTGACTGTTTTGTTGTTTGTGTGTGGCCATGTGCCGCACATGGCCACACAGAAGTGAACAAGCAATAATCGTGAAAAATCGATTGTCCATTTCGTCGGTCGATTGATCGGAATTTCGGCCCAGTCCGACCGATTGCTCGACTTGGCGATTGATCGTTACAACACTAAATATTATACTTAAGAAATGTTCAATAAATAAAATTACCTCTAGGTAGGAGACGGCGACGTCACATATTTTCTCATCCTTCATGGCCTCGATCCTGTCGTAGAGGTCCATCATGGTCAGGAAAATGACGCCCGGGTTCTGGGCGTTCCCCAGCATCGTAAACGTCTTACCAGCACCCGTAGCTCCGTACGCAAACACTGAAAAATAATCACAGAAAAACATGTCAAGATTGTTGGTAAACTGTGGACAGTTAAGTACATGTAATGAGTTGAACTTAGGGCTCCTATTTTTTTATATCCAGAAAAAGCTGACCAATGAGTTGGTGCATTTTTGGGTGCTAAGTACTATGGATGTCATTGTTTAGATTTTTTTCTCGATCCGATAAGTTGATTATTTGTTTACAATTTCGATTATTTTGATTTGATGCATTGATAGATCCTTGAAAATGTTATCTTCCCCATGTAAGGGAAAACCACAAAGCACTGACCACAATGTGGCTTTTCACCATATCAAAAGGGTCTTGCTAACTATTGCAAAGTGCTCAACAAAAAAAGTGAGACATGACTATGCACTGTATCAGCAATACGTGTACTGACAAGTGAAAGCAGACTGTATTGTTTAAGGAGAGAATCTATATATATCGATATCTGTGGGCCATATAGATGACACCCCAAGATGCTACATATGAATGGGTTTACTGACCCTAGGGGAAAATGTGGTTTCATACCTGAACAATTATATCCATTTAGTAGTCCATCGAGGATCAGCTTTGTTGTGTGGTCATAGATATCCCGATTGTTAACTCCCTGCCCGAATACCCGGTCGAAGGCGTATCGTAAGTCCTTATTTTTCCTCTTCGTTAAGTCTCTCCCTCGCCTCCTCTTCCCGTGAAAAAACTCCTCTCCTTCTTCCTCCTTGGGATCGAAAATGAGAACATTCTCGTCCATCACCTGTACCGCCGTATTGTACCCGCCTTCGATCTCGTGGACGTTTTCAGGTCGCACACGCACAACGACCTTGACGTTGCTGGTTGTGGGGATCTCGTCGCCATCGGGGATTCGTTGGGCAGCACTCAGACTGGGGCGCCCCCTTTGGGGTTGGTTATTGTTGCCTTGCTGCATCGTTGATTATTTCTTCACCATGCTTAGGTCTGCTGACCGGAGGGTCTAAAAAAGCAAGCAATAAAAAATGGTTAGAAAGAAAGGATGGTGCAGCAAAAGGGTTTTTGATGCAATTTAAAGATCTATATTCTGACTGACTCGAGTTTGGCAACCGCTTTTCCAAATTTTTTGTGACAAAACATTCGAGTTTTCCATCTAAACTCAAGTGGCAAACATCTTAGGAGCACTGCTACATGTATGTACAAACATACTTTATGTCTCAATGCCGCAAAATGTTGATTTTGCTCATTAGGTCCCATTGTAAAATGTGCCCATTGCCAACAATACAATCTTGCATACACTGTTTGTATTGTTCACAACAGACAAACACATGAGATCGTATTGTCAACAATGTGCCGCCATTTTAACTTTTAAACTACAGGTGAACTTGGATATGACGGACTCAGTGGGACCAGGAAAATTGGTCCGTCATATGCATATGATGGACTTAGTCTGTGATATGCAAGTGTGTATCTTATTGCATTGGGGACCTCAGTTGATCCCTATATAAAAGTCAAAACAGCGAAAGAATATGCCTGGCTGGACTTTTATTATACATTTATTTGTATGCTGAGAAATACCAGACAATGTGAACTGAGTTCTGTCTGGCCGAACCTAACTCAGCACATGTGTCAGTCTCGGCGAAAATAAGCCGACTGCTAGACACGTGTTTGTCCGTCATACACATTGCTAATTACATAGTAAATAGCATAGTGTGTGCCGTGATATTGGTCCATGTTAGCCGAGTTCCGGCATATGGAATCCGTCCTATGCATGGTCCAATACATGTAGTTAATATGCATGGGACTGGGACCAAGCATATGGTCCGTCATAGCCAAAAGTCTGTCGTACAGTGGTCCGTCATATCCAAGTTCACCTGTAGTTTAAAAACAAACGGTAACGTGACCTAAACCGCTTGTCTCATTGCTTCAGTTTCAGTCACGTGACCGTTTGCTGCTGAAAGTTAAAATGGCGGCGGTTACATGGTGGACATCATTGCAACAAATATTGGATTTTGTATGGTAAAGCGGCCGATTATCCTACTTTCCATCGGGTGAATGTTAGAGAATGGTTCAAGGACCACACACAACGAAAAAGTTGTGTGTGTTTCCTTGAGAGTTTTGATCGGCGAGTGAGTTTAAATGCTTTGTTTACATCTGGCTGGAGCTGCGTTGTCCACCTTGTGTATTATATATAAAGGAGATAGCAGTTCTAATGTTCATGTGGTGTTTTCTTGGCTTGTACCGATCGTAGGATGCTGAAACTTCGCCTGAGACTTATCAAGAGGGTGGCCAACATCACTATAACAATCATAACCAGGGTCTTAGCCAGGAATTAGAAACTGGGTGCCTAAAATTGGCCATTGTAAAATTTTTGGGTGTCCAAACTTTTAAGGGGGACCACAATATACTTAGATTTCAACCATAAACATGTTTATATTTATCAAAATAAGACATGATATCCTAATACAAGGTCATGGGAATTATATGACAATGAAATAATTCAATTAAATGCTTGAGATTGACATTTTAAGAAATTCCTCACAAAAAAATGTGGGTGTCCTGAGGGGTGCTTTTTAAGGGTTTGGTGTCCAAAAAGACACCCAGACGCCCTGCTGGCTAAAGACCATGATCATAACTGTACAGGACGAATTTTCAAGTAAAATTATACCATAAGACACTTGTACAGATACAAATACCTGTGGGGTGAGGCCCTGAATTGCTGGGTACTTGACCAGCTTGTGTACATGTTTTCCATTCACAACCTTATAACTACCCCCCCCCCCCCCCCCCCTATATATGTACACAAGGATAAAGATCTTTTGTAAGCCATTGACATTGTGACCATACTCCACAGATTGAATGATAGATCATAGAACTGCTTCCTGTTTTTAAATATTTGATGTCATTACCTAGTGGTTAACCTAATCATTAGCATACACAAACCAACTAATCAACGGTCCGTAATCGACCTCATAATCAAGCTTGATGTAAAAGTTACGCATGAAAGCCTGAAAATTTAAATCCCATTTCATTTTCTTTGTAGAAATCATAACAAATTTATCACTCATAAATAAATTTGAAGTGTAAATTACGTGTGCTACCGCCTTTTTTCGAAATACTTTCAGATATATTCACTAAACGACCACTCAATGAACTGAATTATTCTATATCGCTAAAGAAAAAGGTTTAAAACCACGATTGCACTCACCAAAATGGTATAAATCCTGATAGAAGTATGATTTCGAGTTTTAAACTTCCAACGTTGGGTACAAGCTGCATTCTGATTGGTTAATTTCTTGAGGCAGGCGACATCTGACGGCGACCTAGTTAAAGTTGTTTTTGACCTATATTCGGACTTCCGGGTTGTACGATATTGCCTTTCGCCGTTAATAACTTCGTGATTTTTGATAACTCCGCATTTTTTGATAATATGCAACATAAGGGAACGATGAATAAAAAAGTATTCTAACGAAATAAGGAGAGTTTGTTTTCCTTTGTAAAGGTTTTAAGTCATAACTTTCAAATGGCGACGTGGAAGGCCCCTGGCTGTTGATGCCTTGAGCAAAATAATCTCAGTGTCAAACGTGGATGGGCTCGGTAGAGTTGGATTTGGATAAATCAATTGGTGAATATAAGATATCTGCGCATTGGATACAAATAATCACACTCTTTTCGTTTAACCGGATATTTTTGCTGAATATGATATAAGTATGATAGGAGTGAAAGTATTTGGAAAGACGAGCTTGACAAATAAGGGATTTTACACTTGACCCAGTTTTCACTGAGGAATTCGCCACCATAGTCATAGAAGTGCACATCAGAAACTTTTTATGAGGTAACGCAAACTATGATGATGCGATGGGCAATGAATACGTTCCTGAAATGCAGCATTTTAATTGTGCTTCTTTTTTCCATTGGAAAGATCCTCCATAAATTAATATGGAAGAAGACTGATATTGATGTCGCATTTAAATCTGGTCTAAATCTCTCCCCGCATTTACAAAAGTACACACATTGTGAAAACGTGATTAAGACGGATATGCCAACCAACGGAGAGACGACATTACAGGTGCTTCACAAAAGTAATGCGCGAAAAAATCAACTTTACCATAAATATGGGCTATACCTTTATAAAGCATATTATGATGACCGGAAAGTTCTTGGTGATAAAAGATTTCTTCGCATCACAGGGATGCTACATAACGAAGTAATACACCAGAAGGATACAGTCAAATGCATGCTGTGGTTTGCACACCAGAATCACCCGTATTCTATCAACGCTAAAGCGGTGACGATATGGAAGTGGAGAAATTTATTGCAGGGGATATTGGTATCTTGCGAAATCCCACCCAAGGAAAGCCATCTGGGCGTACCATCACACGTGAGTTTGACATATAAACATTGCAATACCCCCGAAAACAAGGTATTCGTGGAACCCAAAAGAGTCGCAGATATGAACAACAAAACCGCCCTCTGTGCTAAAGTGATGTATGCATCTCCCGACCCCCTGCGAATGTTGGAATGGTTCGAAGTCAATTCCCTGTTTGGAATAAACAGGGTTTATCTATATGGGGCTGCTCTGAAAGGAAAGGTTATTGACGTACTGAATTATTATTCTCAAACTTTTTTCGCGAGACTAACAGATCATAGTTTTGTTACAAAGCTTAGTAAAACGGCGCTAGAGCAGCCTTTTCCGCCATATGACCCCAATGAACTTTGGGAAATGGAACTTATGTCAATGAACGACTGTGCGTACAATTCAAATGAGCGATACATCATCAATATCGATATAGATGAAGTACTCTTTCCCGGGAAGCATCGGAATTGGGACGAATTCCTTAGAAACGGACCACATCGCAACTCAGAAAAACCCATCGGGAGTTATGTATTTCATACTGCGAACTTCGTCAACGAATTTGGTCGCGACAACTCGACTGCTTTCCCAAGGTATCTACATACCGTGGCTTATAACACTAGAACTGCCATCGACTGGGAGAGTCCGAAGAGTTTGGTCGATACCGAATACTCTTTGTCGATTGGCCATCACATAGCAACGCATACTATCGGACCCATAAGGCACCGCATCGATGTTTTGCCGGCGATTGAACACGGTTATCTTCGGCACTACAGGAAGTTCTGTCGCCTGACCGGTGCGCCCAATAAATGCGAAAATTTGATGGCTCATCCACATAAAGATTTTCGAATTGGACCGCATCGCACGAAATTAGTGAACCGAATGTATCCTCTCATGAAATTATTAGAACTCGTCTGATGTTATGAAAAATATTGTAGTTTTCAAAAGTGAACACTATTTGATTCTATCGAATTACCTTTGTGACTAAAATATTGAATAATGAACTTGGATACTTCTTTCTTCAAAACCTAAGGCCATCCAGCGGTGCAAGTTATGCATTAGACGAAAAATTGGAGAAAACAAAGATGGCATATGTAACGATGATTTTAGTACGGCCCTTTTGGATATAGATGGCGCAGTGATAGGATACTGTGATACATTCCTAAAGGTCGAAGCTAGATATCTAGCTTCGACGAATACGAACTACGAATACGAACTTTATTACTCTCTAACCGCCTTTTGCGGTACATAGAGGAAATACAATAATTTCATTAGAATAATCAACATATATATACATCTACATTGTACTCATAATTGTAAAAATATACATATATACATATATACAATATACGCCCATAAAAGTTATGTGTATCAACATTATACAATGATTTATCTGATTACTGTCATAATTAGTCATATAGACATTATCAATTTCTTCACTCACAACATCTGGAAGAGATGTGTATTCCTTCATGCCAACATAAACAAATTTGGCTACCTTAATTAACAAATTTCTATCATTTGTATTTAATAATTGACTCATTTTCAAAGTGCTGCATCTAGTTCTGTAGTATTTTGGTATGCTTGATATTCTAAGTTTTTCAATACCATTGCATTCAAATAAGAAGTGAAATTCATCACCTAAAATTCTCTTACTGCACTTAGTGCAGATGCGCCCTTGCCTTGGTATTGACAAATTTGACCTACGATTAACTGACAATTTTTGAGAACCAGTTCTAAAATCAAGTAGCGAGTATTTAAGGTACTCTGGCAATATATCTATGTATTCTTCGAATTCATGAATGTCTTTATAAATTTTGTATGTTGAGAAGGTTTCCTCCTCTGAAATTCTGCCAAACCATTTCTGCAGAAACTGATCTTGCAATATTCTTTTAACACACTCACTGGACACCCCTGAGCCACTTTGAACATGAGACATCCAAACACTGTTCAGTCCACAGTTCTCTAGGGTACCTTTTACATACCCTAACCATGGAGAAGTATATTTCCCTATACAGTTGAGATGTTTCACCATGTTATATATAAGAAAGCAAATTTTATCCTTCTTGCCATTGATCACTTTGTTCCAGTAATTAATTACTCTAATTGTGGCTGTGATTTGCAGAGGAAATCGCCCAAGTTCACCATAAACAGGGAGTTTTACCTAAAGGGAGTGGCAACGCGGCATGCAGTCCATTAGCTTTACACTGTGGAGGGAAATCTTACCTAGAGCTCAGTTAGATAAGGAAGGCGGCCATCTTGCCTAGCAGGTTTGGTAGCAGGTTGAATGGACCTCATACTTTCAAACATGTAAGACATGGTTTTACTTTTTGGAGAGGCTTAACAACATAGAGATTCTGGGGATGAATGTAGGAACTATTGTTTACTATGCTTAATTGATGTTAGTGTGATTGCAATACACATATTTGGGGTGGTTCAATCCGGGACTTTATTTCACTTGTGATAAGACTAAACATCAGTCATGAGTCATTTTTTTAGTAAATTCCACCTTCTAATTCTCAGGAACCAACACTTTCAAGTTTGTTTATAAGGTGAAATAGATAAATAAAGAAGTTAATCTCTAGCGTTAAACTATTTTCAAAGAAATTTGTTCACAAGAAATAGTATTTTTCCCGGTTTTCTGGACCTTATGTAAGGTAATAATGGGATTATATGTTCTGCCATTTTGTATGCTTGATGTTCAATAAAACACTTTTTTTACATATTTTTCTCCCATGTAAAGTTTTGAAAGATTAATAGATTTGTATTTCCTATTATCAAGCTATACTGTGCTGCATTTTCTAGTTTCCAGGATTTTGAAGTCTCAAATTTGAGGTCAACTTCAGGTCCAACAAATCAACAGACAAATAAACTAGAAATAGGCTGTCACATAAGGGGTTGTTTATTGAAATAGTGCTGATGACACATACCTATGTTAGCATCCTGAAGATACGTCAAAAGTCTTAAACTGAAGCAAACGTATGCTCATTGCAACAAGGCTAACATTAATTAAACATGGCCATTCAACAAACAAAATATCTAACAGTACTCACATACATTCCTAGAATGACCAGGTTGTTAAGCCTCCCCAAAAGGTAAAAACTGAAACTATCTAGATGTTTGAGAGGTTGATGAACCCTCTCCCTCCACCAAACATATTTGAGGTTTTCAAAGCTAAAATGACACTTCTATGATAAGTCTGCAAATCAAATATCTAGACTGTAATTCTGTTTCTGCCTGTTGGCAGCAGACAATACCCTCACTCAGGATGTTATGAGGCCCATCCCGTCTGACACCAATTAGCTTATTGTCTTTTCAAGGACTGAGGAAATAAAAGAAGCCCAACCTGGCCAGTGGGGATTGCAATCAGACGGGTGTGTCCTGTACTGCCCCTGACAGGTGTGGATCTGAGAGTAAAGGCAATCCACAACAGTAGAATAAGACTATAAACTGAGACAGGAAAATATCACGTTTTGTCACTGCATCCTGTCTGATGTTATGGACCTGTGAAACTATGAAATAGACAAACTAACAGAACTCTTCTACATTAAGCTAATGCCATTACTTTAGGAAAACTTCATGTATTCTTTTTGGACAACAAAGCTATCATACTGTAAAGAACTCGGGGAATATAGGCTTATTTACAGTTTTACAATGTATTAAAAAAGAAGGGTGTATGGATTTTAGAAATTAGAATTATCTTGTTTCAATTTATGAAGATGTGAAGAACTGAGGAATGGTAAAATTTACAGAAACATTTTTGCTAAGGCAACTCAAAGAAACACTTAATCATCATGAGTTTTTGGATTAGCATCTTTTCTCAACCCATTCATACCCTAGACAACTATATACCCTGTGGTACAGCCTACACAGGAAGTGGAGCTCCTGGGTATGAGTGGGTGCAGATAAGAGCTCATTTGCATAACAATAGTGCATGACTGGTGTAGGAGCTTTTACTATTTGTATCATATCTCCTTAGTCTATATATCTCTGCCATAAATAAAAGAATTATGACAAAATTTACTCTTTTTTGTTATTATTTTACAGAATCTGGTGTGTACATTTTCCAAAACACCCATATTATCAAATCCCCAAGTTTCAGCTCCATATAAGAGAATGGGTGCTACACATGAGTCAAATAGTTTTAACAACATGCTTACTGGTAGGTTGAGTCTACGCCCATTTTGTATCACCGAATACATGGCCCTAGTGGCTTTAACTGCTAATTTTGTTTTTGCTTTAGTGAATTTCCCATTCCAAGTAAATAACATTCCGAGGTAGTTATATTCTTCCACTCTCTCTAAATTTGTATCCCCCATTTTAAATGTGGGCACATTCTTTAATCTAACCTTTGACCGAGTAAATACCATGACTTTTGTTTTGTCACTATTTACTTCTAATTTGTTATGTTCACAGAAAGCATAGAGTGAATCAAGAAGTTTCTGCATGTCTATTTCATTATCAGCCAACAATATTGTATCATCCGCATACATAAGTACAAAGAGTTTTAAGAAGGTATCAAAATCTCCATTTCTGCTATCTATGTCAAGTTTTTCAATTAATTTTAAAGAATTACCTCCATTGTGTTGTCTGAAAAAATCTTCCATGTCATTTAAATAAATAGCAAACAACAGGGGAGAAAGGTTTTCACCTTGTCTTACTCCTACATTTGAGTAGAAGAAACTTGACGTTTTACCCTTGTGGGTTACACATGACTTTGTTGCTTTGTATAAGTTTGTTATTGCCTGGAATATCTTACCAGATATGTTATAAGACAGTAGTTTTTTCCATAAAGCAGTTCTATTGACTGTGTCAAATGCCTTTCTAAAATCAACAAATGCACAAAACAATCTCCTACCTAGCTCTGAGAGGAAAGGGTTATCTGAAGTTGTCTACATTGCAACTGACATTAACTAGAATCTTAGTTACTTGTGAAGTCAATTGTCTTACTATCAAAGGTATGAAAAATAAAGCCTATGTAGCTAGTGAATTGTAAGGAGCAAGATTCCTTTTGATCAGAATGGTTTAAAGAAAATATTCCATTAAGAAACACTAAACCAGGACCTAACCATGCAACTCTCCTTCAAATATATTTTATCAATTTATTTTCAACAATTAAGGTAATTTCAAATATATAATAGATACAGACTTGTTAGAGAAGTTCAGGCATGAATGGATGAAGGGAGTCTATCTATTAAAAGGAGCTGTCCAAAGTTACCCAAAGTAAAAGATACATTATATTTGACATGTTTGTAAAAACCACGTTTGACTAATGGCCACCTTTTCCTCAGTGTTTTGCCAATCAGGTTTGACTGTACAAGGTGCTCCTTGCTGTACATAGACAAGCTCCTAGTCAATGATAACATTAATTTATGCATACTTCTTGTCTATTATTTGCTTAATGTCTATTTGTTAGTTCCTGTGGCTGGTGATATATGGCACCAAGGGTGGTCCCACTGGTCGGCAAGAAACTGGAAGCTGGAAAAATCTCACTGTCGGCCAACTGGTGGGCAATTTAAGAACTACATCAGGGTAGACACAGTTTAGAGTTGGTTAAGTTTTCATGTAAAATGTAAAGAGATAAATATATAAAAAAATCTTGTGCTAAGACTAGGCTCTGCTTGCTGCAAAGTGGCGCCTGAGTCTTGACCACATTCCTAGGCTCTGGGCATCATGTTGCTGAGCTGGTGTTGATATCATGTGTTTGGGTGGTGGATTTCCTGATTTGCTCCAGATACCCAATGTACCAACACAGCAGCCATCTGCTTTATTTTTAGACCTCCAAAAGCAAAATACCAGCTATAAATAACCTGTGAGTGCTGCTGGATCCCTTCTCAGGGTTGGTTTTCCTGTGGATCTGTTACCATGGTGACAGACCATTAATCATGAATGGTTGCTCTCACCCTCCATTTAAACCTTCATGTGTCTGGGTTTTCGATAAAACCCCTCAGGCAGTGAACCATCGTTATCATATCAAGAAGATATTTTTAGCAGGCATGACCTTAAAAAATCATGGCAAAACATTCATCAAGTGTATTTATAGGAGTAGGAAATAAAGTCTGGAGGAAGTGATAGGTCCCGTGTTTTGGCTAATAAAGTTGACTAGTTGGTATTATCATATAAAATTAAGTTGTAGTAATCTGATGCTGCAGAGTGAACAGAATTTAAAAATAAACTTAATTTTTCTGAAATGCTGCATGGTGTCATTTTAGTAAAATTAAAGTCTGCTTTTATACTACCATAATTGTCCTGTTCACTAACAATGAATCGACTACCCCCTCATTAAAAAAATGGGGAGTCACACCCATCATTGTGAGTAATGGCTTCAGCTCCTTAATTGTCACACCCATAATTGTGAGTAATGCTTTAAGGACCTTAATTGTCACACCCATAATTGTGAGTAATGCTTCAGGTCCTTCAATGTCACACCCATAATTGTGAGTAATGCTTCAGGTCCTTCAATGTCACACCCATAATTGTGAGTAATGCTTCAGGTCCTTCAATGTCACACCCATAATTGTGAGTAATGCTTCAGGTCCTTCAATGTCACACCCATAATTGTGAGTAATGCTTCAGGTCCTTCAATGTCACACCCATAATTGTGAGTAATGCTTCAGGTCCTTAAATGTCACACCTATCATTATGAGTACTTCTTTAAGGACCTTAATTGTCACACCCATCATTGTGAGTACTTCTTTAAGGTCCTTGATTGTCACACCCATAATTGTGAGTACTTCTTTAATGACCTTAATTGTTCGCCTTGGACCTGAACCTATGTATGTGGCACCATCGTGCTTTGGGGTAGATCCCATCTTGGAAGTCACACCCATCATTGTGAGTTCTGCTTTAAGGTCCTTGAGTGTCACACCCATAATTGTGAGTACAGGCAACTCTGCGTAATCCAGACTGATGCAGACCGGGAATTTCTGTCCGGATTAGGCAAAATCCGGATTATACATGACATGAGCCGATGATCGGCGATGTAGAATGCAGCAGGCACGCACAGGAAAGCATGTAAATTTCCAAAAGTATAAACATACAGCTAGAGCTTGGAGCAATGGTGTGGGCGTGCATTCCATTTGTAGAGAGGGCGCGCTTGATTCATCAGATCGCTGGTCCGGATTACAGTACACTTTTAAACCTTAAATGGTAAAGAGTGTACCGCAAAAATGGTCCGGTTTAGCCGTAGTCCAGATTAAATTGTCCGGATTAAACATAGATATTTGCATGTAAATGTATGGGAAGGGACCGGGACCTTCCAATCAGTATGGATAGGACGAAAATCTGGATTATACAGGTCTGAAATATGCGGCGTTGCCTGTACTTTTTTAAGGACCTTATTTTGTTCGCCTTGGACCTGAACCTATGTATGTGGCACCATCATGCTTTGGGGTAGATCTCATATTGGAAGTCACACCCATCATTGTGAGTTCTGCTTTAGGGACCTGACTAGTGGTCCTGGGACCTTTTACCCATCTGAGATGTAGATACTATCTGGGAAGTCACGCCCATTTTACAACTGATAATTAGTTTTAAGTATTCAGGATCCAGTGGCAGGAAAATAAAGTTGTAATAAAATTTCATTTGTAAGAGGAACTCCAATTACTAAATGGCCAACTAAAATAACACAATATTCTTTGTAAACCCATTTCCTAATTTCATCCCCACTTCACAGAATTTGGAAAGTTTAACTAGTATTTTTTTCCCGGTGGTGCAATGTACCCAATATTTATTTTATACCGTAGTTTTGCGTGTATAAGAGGCGCCGGTATATAAGACGCACTCCTTGTTCAGGCCTTTAAAAATGATGTATACACCTTAGCTTTGTGTATAGTGCGCATCCCCTTTTCAAAAATATTGTACAATTAATATTACCTCCTCATGAATAACGCTAGAAAACTAGTAAAAAGCATTTTGAAATGAGTGAAATGTGACATCAATGATTATCACTCTATGTTAGTGCCCGATACCCATTGTCCTAGGCATGATATTGATTGTAATGAATAGATGTTAACAGGAAGCGGTACTGTAAGTACAATTCGTAAAGGCCGCGGCAAACATAGATAGGCATTGTCCTTGCAGCACATTATGATTGTAATTAGGTGAAATAACCCGCCTGTTTGGGTAAATCAAGGTAGGGTTGAAGTCTGCTAAGCCACCGTGTACATACTAACTGACCATACCCCTTACTGTTAAATAAATTTACTCGATGTAAAACACCCTAGATTTCTAGCTTTGTGTATAAGACGCAACCCCGATTTGAGTTTAAAAATTCTTGTAAAAAAGTGTTTTATATGCGCGTAATTACGTTATATCATTTTTAAATTATAATTTTATTTTCTATTCAGCTATGAACTGATTTGTGATAATTCTATAATTATTTGCAGGTGCTGTCCTCTTCGTTTACAAGATGTGTCACCAAGCCTCTGGAGTTGTTCTGCTCAGCGATTGGTCGATGTCTGCGACTCATCTTTCAGGAGATTCCCGCCCAGTGGCAGCCTGTCGTCATGGTGATAATCACCCTCATCCTCCTCATCCTTGTCATCACCACCTGTAGATACACTGTGTCAGTTCCCTTGTTCCTCAAGATAGAACCCTCGCGCAAAACACCATCATTATTCGTACAGACACTAAGCAAGTGAAATTTGAGCAAGAAATGAAATCAACACCAAGAAAAATATGTCGAGTACCTGCTTTGCCAAAATCCTCCTCGCAGAGTCTAAAGTATGTGGTGCCACCTGGTTGCCATGGAGACCAGAGTCAGGATTTGTTAAATGGGAGTTCGTTCATGGACAGCAGTTTGTGAATTTTAAAAAGTTTTTTTTTATTCTATTTTTTGTTTGTATGTGAATTTTGTCATTGTTTTCATTTTTTGAACGCTTAATTGGTTAAACAATTCCAACCAGCAGACACTGTTTTTCACAATTGTGAAATATTGGCCCAAGGTCTTACCCAGCATTTCGAAAATGCCTGAAATTAGCAATTTTGAATTATTTGGCATCCTATTTTTCAGGGGAGATAATATATTAAGATAGCACCCATAAACATGTATTTACTTATTGAAATAAGGCATGATATCCTCATATAATGTCATATAAATGTTATTGACAGTTTAAGAAATTCCTCATAAAATTTTTGGGGTTGCCCTTAAGGGTAATTTGTAAAGGTTTATGTGTCAAAATGGTGCCCAGACACCCTGATAGCTAAGACTATGCATACTCAGCATATTCTAAGAAGTATAACTAGTAAATGTTAAATGAGTATGAATTTTCTGTCTCTAATTTGTCGATTTCTGGTAGTTCATTCGGCTAGGGTAAGCAGGGTGGCATTGCTGACCTGTGTGGACTGTAAAGTGCTTGATATATATGTGATATACTGTAAATATGTGTACAAAGAAATAAACATTGACTTTTAAAATGATATAAAATGTTTATTGCAATTTGTATCGGTACATCTATTTTCATGACTAAGTTGGGTGCCATTACAACTGCAGTGCATGTATCCTGTAAATAAACCCAAACTTATGGTACTTCACCACATATTCCATGATTTATTAACCTTATGCATCTGGAGCATATGCATGATCTGAAACATGGAATTAACACCGATAAAGGCATTATCCTAAAAAATGCAATTAAGCAACATTTTATCTAACGTTGTTCCTGTTGGATATAACAATCCACTTTCTGGATTGGCGTCTTTAAAGTTTTCACGATACATTATCAATATCTCCTTACCGATACAGTAAATTTTATTAATCTTTGCACTGTCACTTTCAAATCTTAAATGATATGGTACAATACTTTTTTGTTACAACAATTTTTTAGTTGAAGCTCAATCCCAGCGTAGCAATCCTGGTGTTAGGGGGGAAAAGGGTTATAACCCCCCATAAATTGTATAATTGAAAATTCTTCACAGGATTTTCTGCCTGTCAGGAAATGCTCCTCAGAAAAGGAGCATTTCAGTAAAATGCATGTCTATAAGACATGCTGGAGAGGTACTGGCTAAGTCTCTGGTTCTAATAACATCTACCTCAGTGATCTTCAGATGTGCAAGGGTTTACAGTTAGGTATAGGTGTTGAAGAAGTGAAGTATCGTATCGTATCTATCCTTAGAGATTTGAAACATATATAAGATTGACTTAATTGCTACCTGGATGCTCCAGTCTGTCGAGCAAAAAACCTGAAGCTAACAGAGCTATATTTAACAAAATTAGGTCAATGAGAGGCAGGCAGTATAATTAAAAATATTGTCAAGGTATTGTCAAGGTAATACTTATATTGTATCATATTCTGAACATTTTAAAGGTGCCAATCCGTATTTAGAGTACTCACTGCAGCAGGAAGGGGGCATATGAACTCCTTGGCTACCCCCAACTGTTCCGCACACACCCCCTCTATCTGTGCGAGTTTCTGGCGGAGTGCATCGTCTTTCCGTCGATGGAACTGTCTTATCACTGGAAACAGCTTCTGGTGCACTTGGCCCAACACGTACAGGGGCGGATACAGGCCTGAATTTGACTGGTGCCAAAACTGAAAAGGGCCGCCGGGCACCGTAGGTTCTCAGGACAAGTGGCCAGTGACTAGTGGTGACTAGTGGTCTGGGGGCCACAGAAGCCCAAGGGTTTTCGACGCTCTGAGAGGTATTCTCAGCAACTCGTGGTACTTAAAATTATAAATATTATTGACTTACTTTTCAAAGAATTTCATTTTATTTCTAGTTTTTCATATCCATATACTGAACCACTTATTACTTTTGGAATGGATTTCATAATAAAAGGCTAATTTATGGGTAAAATATTTCTTTATTTCTGAAACTGTTGTAATTGCTTACATATTACACTTCACATGCACTATCCCCATGGGGCGGGGATAGTGTATACCTCCAAACCCTCCTTAATAAATATCCCAATTACTTGATTTTGATTAGCCCAATCGGCCATCAAACAATGGGCAAACAAATGAAATTAGTTCTTGTCATTGTCCAAATCAACACAATAAAAGTTTATTCCTTTTTCAATGTTTTTAATGCCCGCATGGCTAGAAAATATGGTTCACAAAATGTACCCTAGGGGTGGGGATAACTGACAAAAAATATGCCCTAGGGGTTGGGACTATGCAAAATAGGGCAGAAGATCAGAACACTATCCCCCCCCCCCCCCCCCTCCGTCCAGGGGATTCAATTCACTGATGCATTTACCTAGCTAATCCTGAATACACTCCATCCAAAACTGGCAAAAGAGCAATTGGATACCAATATATTTTGACCATTATAATCTACCATTAATGTTACAATAATACCTCCTAATATTGTTCATGATTTGCTAAAAATCTGATCCTTGAAATGTTTATACTCGTATACCAAGTTCCCAAAGTCGTCTTCTACTTTAAAGCTAAGCGAAGAGATGACTTCAGTTGTCCAGCTGCGGCATGACTCGCAACACTCCAGCCATGGTGGCTTGGTGCTTACCAGCGCTCCTAGCGGCGAGTATAATCACGTGTTTGCCAGGGATTGATAATCATCTCCACAGGGAATTACTATCTCCCCTGGCCGATATCTGCCGTCCTTATCAATTCCCCATGGAGACTAATTGTGTCTGGCGCCCGGTCGCGAGAACTATGTTGAGTTGACTAGCTGCCTCCTCTTCCTAAATCCACCTGTCCCAAGGGGGTTTCAAGGAAATCTATCCGGGGCATGATGCTTGTCCAACTGCCTGTCTAAAAAGTGGTGGTGTGAACAGGCAGGGATCAGCTCGCGGATTTGACCGGTGCCAAACATCCACTTTTTGAATTGAGCGATGACTTGTCACCGGAATCACCGGCGTGGATCCGCTGGTGACGTAACTGTCTCGGTATAAGAGTGGAACTAGTGCATGATTCTGTTTGGATTTCATAGTCAAATATCTCTTGAGGAAGAGGAGGATTGGATGTTTAGGTCGCTTTCAACAGTTTAGGTCATATTGTGATAAAGTAGAAACCTGGAACTGGAAGAATTTCCCTTCTCTTTACCAAAAGTTCAAAGAAGTCTTTTAAATTGCAAAGACACCACAGACAGACCTTCAGGCATATCTGCTAATGATGATCCAGCAGAGACTCAAACTCAAATCCAACCACTTGGGAGCCATGCAGTGTAACCTCTAGGTCACAACAAGAAAATGGGTTTATCTTTGCTTTTCTTGTGCTGTCCCAGAGCTGGAGCACTGGTGACATTACAAACAGTTCACCGCTTCACAATAAAGGTTTCTGTATATACTATCTAGTGTGATGTGAAATGAGGCAAAAGTTTAGGTAAAAAAGGGATCTGCCGTGGCCTAGTGTTTCTACAGTATCTCATCGCAGTATGACCGAAGCTGTTGAAAGCAGCATAAAAAACAATTCCTTCCTTCAGCTAAACAAGGATAAGACAGCACTGTTATAATTACAATGATACGGTAAAATTGCTTAGGAATACTAAAATTTGCTGATGTTTTATATACCTGAAATTTTCAAATAAAATCATTGGCAGATTGATATTCAGGATATTCTGTAATTTCCCATGAAATATACAAAAAATGTTTAGATTTTCTACTACAACGTCAAGAAAGAAGAAAAATCCAAAGATTAAAATGCCAGCAAGTGAACAGTCCAGTATTTCAAGTTATGATTGTGTTACATCTAACCCACCTTTCCACTGCTACAGATAGAGTATCCACAAACCGCCGCTCAGATTTTAATGGGTGTCAGCACATCCTTATGAGATTCTGAAAATAAAATAAGCCCAAATGTGAAAACTGTTAACAATATCACCCAACCACTACCTAAATGATTTTTTAATCCATTTGTGATCAAATTGTGGTGGTTTTCTGGCAAATTAAGAACGCTTTTAATTTTTTTATCAATATACCATACCTTTCTAAATTCAAATGTTATATTACAGTGTTATATTACAAAAACAAATAACAACGTTTTACAAAAGCCCCTTAACATTAATTCCCTTAGATTCTTGAGTCTGAGCATGTGTCAAATAGTTTTTAAAAATCTCGCTAGTGTTGGAAGTGTGTATTCTTGATTTATAGAATTATTTCCAGTTACAAAGAGTTTTTTCTGTATATTGTGGAGACAACAATTGCACAGTTATGCTTGATTACACTGCTGCTTACGTGCCAGCGAGCTGAATGAATGCAAAATGCTTATTTTTTGTTGGGCTCCTTGAGCTGGCCAGCGTTACTCTATTAACTCCCTAATTTGTCACAGTTTACAATGTGTCCTCTGTGCAGGGAATGACCTTAATGGTCGCACAGAGGTATTTGCAACTTGAGTATGTGGTTTTGCGATCAGATGTTGACTTTACTGGAGCCGGGTTTGTGAATGGACATATCAATTTTCAAATTATCAGTGTCAACAAAGTCTGACATATGATTTTTTCTGCTTTTAATTTTGTCTGGTCGCTATATAAATGTGCGGTGTTGTAGGGGACTGTCTATGGCCCTTCTGCAACTGAAAGACCCCTTGGAACTATTCGTGAAGAGTGGTCAGAATATTTAGCAGACTTTCTGGGCAAGTAAACATAGACTTTTTCTAGCCCATTCAAATTTTGGTAGAAACGGACCAGTGGGCTACTGTCTATTTTCACCAGTATGTGGTTTTGCGATCAGATGTTGACTTTACTGGAGCCAGGTTTGTGAATGGACATATCAATTTTCAAATTATCAGTGTCAACGAAGTCTGACATATGATTTTTTCTGCTTTTAATTTTGTCAAATAGTACCATTCGGCAAAGTTTTGTAATATTAACCCTTTTAATGCTGAGACTATTTTCGTCCAAAGCACAAGAATGCAAGATTCTTGAAAAACCATTGAAACCCTATCGTCTTGGTATTCATTTGAAAGCTCTCGCCGAGTTCTCTCAGATGAGTACCCACTCCCAAGCGTGAGTTCGCAGGTTCGAGTCTACGCTGGATCCTCAGGCGGGTTGGCCTGGTTGCTATATAAATGTGCGGTGTTGTAGGGGACTGGCTATGGCCCTTCTGCAACTGAAAGACCCCTTGGAACTATTCGTGAAGAGTGGTCAGAATATTTAGCAGACTTTCTGGGCAAGTAAACATACTTTTTCTAGCCCATTCAAATTTTTGGTAGAAACGGACCAGTGGGCTACTGTCTATTTTCACCACTGCAATATTGTGATACATAAAAAACTTAACCCTTATCCTGCTGAGAAACCTATGGGCACATACTCCCCCACTGCTGCGGATCATGACAATTGTTGTGATTTGCAGGATAAGGGTTAAGAGCAAAAGACATTTTACACGCCAGAATTTGATACTGATACTAGGACCCATGAATTATAACTAATTAGTGAGACCAGATTCTAGTCTTCTCTGAAATGGCGTTTCGTATGTAAAAACTGTCTGTGTGTACATAGCTTTATTGTAGCCGTTCTTCTCATGTGTGTTTCTTTATACAGCTGTCCTCTGCACAAATAGACAAGCAGTGCATTATACCAAATTGTGTGTATGTGTTTTCTGATTCCAATAAAACTTATCTTTTATCCATTATAACATTTGACTTGTTCTTCATATGGGATCAGTTCCTGACAAACTAGATCCGAGACTTATAAGGTTCCTATAGTCCCTGAAAAGTTAACATTCAAGTTTCTGAGTGGCCGGGCGCACCATTGTGGTGTACATGTAGTTCCAGCAATGGCAGATAGATGGAACCACTTAGTCCTATCTCTACTGTAGTGAATTCATTCTCAAACTAAGTCATCCGTTCACCTTGTGAGATAAATGTGAACTAAATTGGACACCCAGGCCACTTTGACCAGAAGTATGGACAAAAATAACCAAGCCATGTGTCACCATAGATCTGTTTTTGCACGTCAGTCTGGTGAGAAGTCAACCGAAATATGGAATGATGCTTAAAAAAATTCATTAATACAATAATCTCGACTCACTGCTAAAATTACAAATACTTCCAGGGAGGATATTCCGTGTTACACATGTAAGAATGAATGAATGAATGATTGCTTAAAGGCACATCGGCACACAAAGGCCATTTAGTGCCATAAAATTTGTGCAAAAAAAATGGTCCTTTGTTATTGTTGAAAACAATAACAAAGCAATAGATGAATAAAAATGATCACAAAACAATGAACAACTTCAAAATATAATTTCCGAGCAATCGCATATCCCAATGTATACTTTCATTCATCTTTACATGTTATTGAGTCTCAGTATTCCAGGCCTATTCCCGTTACTGATAAACTCACTCCATGTTCAAATGAATGAATGATTCCTTAAAGGCACATTGGCACACTTAAATAAAAATGATCACAAAACAATGATCAACTTCAAAATATAATTTCCGTATAACAGGTTGTTTCAAAAGAAACCATAAATTCTTAAAAGGTTTTACAATCGGTAAAACAGACCAATCTCATGTAAATAAGATAAAATGCTGTCTGGAGGAACCTTTTCAAAGAGTTCCGTAAAGCTATTTACACTAATATGTCTATTTCTGGATTCAATAAAATCAACACACTCAAATAAAATATGCTTGACAGTCAATTGACAATCACACGCTGTACATTGGGGAGGATCTTCCCCTTTCAAAAGGAAGCAGTGAGTCAAATGAGTGTGACCAATTCGAACTCTTGCCAAAACACTCTCCTCACATCTAATGATTCTAGATCCTCGAGGCCAAAGACCCAGCTGTGGATGAATTTCATGTAGTTTGTTGTTTAGTCTCATCCCACTGAGACTGCCATTTGCGTTTTAAAAGAACATTGATGTTTTTTAAAATCACCATAAGGAATTGGAACATTTGTGACTCTTCCCGAAAGACCAGCCTTGGCAGCAGCATTTGCCTTTTCATTACCCCTAATGCCAACATGACTGGGAATCCAGTAAAATAAAATTCTTTTCTCTTGGTAGTGTACTAGCCAATTGAGGCGTTTCAGTATGTAGAGGACAAGAGGATGTGTCCAGTTTTGACCCGAAATGGCCTGAAGAGCAGACTTTGAATCTGAGAAAATGATAAAATTCCTTTCGTCATCATCTGCCGTCTCCACCCTATCAAGAGATAGATAGAGAGCATGCAACTCGGCAGAAAATATAGAGGACTTATCTGGAAGACGTTCAATGGAAGAACGATTATCAATGACTGCCGCCGCTGCAGCCTTGTCATCTGAAACAGAGCCGACAGTGTAGATAAAATCATAGTCTCGAAAGACATCCTTCACCTCATTATGTAAACTAATGTATTTTGAAGGATCCGTTTGATCCTTCTTGGCATACAAAAGAGTGAGGTTGATCATAGCAGTTGGATATGTCCATGGAGGAGTTTCAGGAAATTCAAACTTTGCGATGATGTCAGGATTAAAATCCAACTCTTCCAATGATTCCTTAATACGAATACCAAAAGTTGGAATGACTCTTGGTTTTCTAGCAAAAAGGTCCACATATCGAGGGTTAAAAATAGTTTCGTAAACAGGGTTATTTGGTTTGGCAGCTATTTTAGTTGCAAATTGGAGAGCAAGCTTTTCTCTTCTGAGGTAAAGAGGGAGCTCATTCGCCTAAACACAAAGACTATGTGCAGGAGAGGTTCCAAAGGCTCCAAGAGAAAGCCTCAAACCCTGGTTTTGAATAGGATCCAGCAAAGAGATATAAGATTTACATGCTGCTCCATAAATAAAACATCCATAGTTTAGCTTCGAACGAATAAGGGCTCTATACAGTCGTAAAAGAACTATACGATCCCAACCTCAGTCGGTACTGGAAACAACACGCAACAAATTCAAAGCCTTGACACATTTTTCTCCAGGCCCTTGATATGAGGGACAAATGTCAATTTTGAATCAAGTAAAATGCCAAGGAACTTTGTTTCCTTTTTTACAGGAATGGGGTTATCATAAAGTACCAAGTAGGGATCCGGATGAAGACCCCTCCTTTGACAAAAATGGACACAGACAGTCTTTGATTGGGAGAATTTAAAACCATTATTATCAGCCCAATCTTCTATTCTATTTAGATAAAGTTGGAGCTGCCTTTCTATAGCGTGCATATGTTTTGATCGATATGAGACACCAAAGTCATTAACAAACAGAGACTTGTCAACACCATTTCTAATACAACTGATGATGCTGTTGATTTTGACAATAAAAAGGGTGACAGATAAAATGCTCCCCTGGGGAACTCCCATTTCTTGGTCATAAAAGTCAGAGAGGGATGTCCCCACTCTGACTCGAAATTTCCTCTCAGATAAAAAGTTTTGGATAAAAAGGGGTAAACGTCCCCTGAGGTCCATATCATATAAATCTTTCATAATGCCATATTTCCAAATGGTGTCATATGCCTTTTCAATGTCAAAAAAAATAGACACCACATGTTCCCCATTTAAAAATTCCTCTCTTACAAATGTCTCAAATCGCACAAGATGATCCATTGTGCTTCGTGTTTTCCGGAAGCTACTTTGGGCTTCCGTGATAAGTGAAGAAGATTCAAGATACCAAACAAGACGATCGTTTATCATTCGTTCCATGGTCTTACAGACACAACTGGTCAAAGCTATTGGGCGGTAATTATCAGGATCTTTGGAGTCTTTTCCAGGTTTGGCAATGGGTATGATAGTGGCTTCTCTCCAGGAAGGGGGAAACTCTCCAGTTTCCCAAATATTATTAAAAACCTTTAAAAGGCACTGGAGAGAAGCTTCAGGAAGATGCTTCAAAATCTGATAATGTATTTGGTCAGGGCCAGGAGCTGGTTACACATGTAAGGTTCAATGCCGTCCTCTAACTTAAAATGTTAGCAGAGATGGTTTAGCATAAATGAAAACCAAAGTTCTACTTATATGTTAAAAAAAGTGTCATTAATTCACATATGGTGTGCCTTCTTCCAGCAAATATTAAGGATTTTCATCATAGAAACAATATTTGCTATTTCGGTTAATAATATATACTTAGACCTAGCCGTTGGTGACTAAAAAGAGGGGAAATATGCTTCCCAACTCTTCGTCAACCCCAGTGATCCTGCTCTGTCAATAATCATCACATTCTTGAGACTTGACGTCAATATTTCTAGCTGTACCAACTGAATCATCTGGCCAGCTGTTCACCATGGTTTTAGCCAATATTTGGAAATGGGGTGTCCAAATAGAGGTTTCATGGACAATTGTGTGTTCAAAGTGTGGTACAAGGTACATTCTGCTAATAAAATAAACCCTATATATTTACAGATTGTAGGCCAGTAACTGCTTTGTGTGTCTTATAAAAGCGACACAGCTTCTACATCTTCTATCTTCTAAGAAAAGTCATCATCAGCAAATTCTGACATAAACTTTTGGGTGTCCAAACTGTCAAACAAGAGAGATGCGCTCGCATTTGTTAAGAGGTGCTCTTAGAGGAATGAAGAGTCTTAACCATGTACTCTGTGTGCTTAGTATAAGTGCAATTTGACGTCCCACCATTTAAAAATAACGATGGAGGGCACATAGAACATTGTCCTAGTAGAGAAACATTGACCCTTGTCTTAGTAAATGTAGAGAGAGAGAGAGAGAGAGAGAGAGAGAGAGAGAGAGAGAGAGAGAGAGAGAGAAATTTTATGGTCCCCAAGTCCATTTTTGTTTGAAACACTATGCATGTTTTTCCAGTTTCTTATGCACAAAAAAATTACACCCTACTGTTTGGAATATTTCTCAAAAATAGGTAATTTCTAGCAATATATACTTTGTATAAGCTAACCAGTGAAATTAAAGCAGGCCAGATAGAAAATCGAGTCAAAACAACTAAACCCTTAATCTACCTTAAATTTAAGTGTGTTAAAAGTACCTAATACATTTTACTCCAGAGGGGTAAAATCTCTTAGTAAAACATCACCTGTAGGATGTTGCATTTCCTAGGAAAATACACCCCAAGGAAATCAACTATTACAAATAGAAATCATCTATTTGTAAGTCCTATGTTCTGCTTATTTGGTTATAACTTATCTATTTCTAAGTGACCTGCGAATATCTAAATCAGCAAAATATGATTTGTCTCTCATCAAATCAATAAACATTGGAAAATCCAATTCATCCAAGAAATTAGATGAAACAGTGGAAACATCGTCCGGGAGTGAGCTGGCAAAAGCAACAGTTTTACAGGGGTTTTGGTAGATGTCTGTGCATAATTACTAGTATGCTGTTACAACATTGCTAGTCAGCTCAGTTGAACTTACAGCTTGTCCTCGTTTGCAGGGCCTTTAAGGAAGTGGCTATAGAGAGTGGATTGTTTATTGAGTGGATATCATAAAACAATGGGAGGGGGGGGGGTTGTCTTATCTGCATGTGGCAGTTGATGTATGCATAGGTAACACAGACCTGTGGGGAGTCTAGGATTGAGTGTTCTCTTTAGGCAGGAAGTCCTACAGTGGAGGAGGGCATATGGTGTCCTGGGGTGATTATCTCTTTAACGACCATTTGATGACCCTATGAAAGGGATGTGAAGTTCTTAATTGCCTCCCTTTCTGTGCTAGATGACAGAGCATCAGTCCAAAGTCAATCACAAATTGGCAAAAAAGCCACTTTTTAAGGACACTAGAACAAAAGGAAAAGACACTTCATCAAGGTTGGACATTGATTAACAAGGTAATCTAAAAGGAAAAGATAGAAAAACCTCAATGAGCACAAACTAGGCTCTCTCAGAACTTCAAGAACAAAAGAGATAAACAAACAATCATGATTGAAAAAGCAAACAAATGCGATGGCGATACAACATTTGTGATTTCATGAAGAGATGACTCTGTAGGAGATCACCTCTTAAAAACAGTGTTATGGGTGTCCAAATGACACGCTGGATGCATAGGCGGCTAAGCCCCTGCTGTTCACACCCTCACCATTCATCTGTGTTCCCCACTATTATCTCAAATCTTACTATATTCTATCGTCTCCCTCCTACCCGAGTCTAGATATAGGGATTAAAATCTGGCATTGAACATTGGTGCAGATTTATAGCCGAGACAGGTGTTTGTTGCCAAAGCTGAGGCTGCCGAGGCCGAAGATTCGCAACAAACACCATCAGCGAGGCTATAAATCTTCGCCAATAATCAGTGGTGGATCTCAATGGCTATTATACCGGGTTTAAGTGATAAAAATTTATCTTGCAACTCTGTAAAAATGACACAGAATTCATTTTTTTAATGGTTGTTGAGCCGGGATTTGGTCCATGCTCTGAGCAGTGAGCCGGGATTTGGTCCCGGCTCAGTGCTTTGAACCTGGACCACTTTGGAGCTACAGAAACACATTCTTACTAAACATAGTGTGTTTTCCAAGGTATTTTCATAGCAATGCGCTATAATGCTACTTCAGATGATCAGTGTAAAACTAGCAGAGACTGATATCACTATAGGGATTAAGATTGAGCCAGGCTGCTGTGTTGGAAAACCCAAGACCGAGGGGGTCTGATGCATCTTACAGCCGGCCCTCGGCTGTGAGATGCATCAGACCTCCCAAGGCCTTGGGTTTCCAACGCAGCTGCCTGACAAGGTCTTAATGGCTATCACATCATGGAAAAGTATATTCTGCTGTTAAATATTTGGGAAAAGTTACTTCAACTTGTGGAAACCAGGGCTCTTTAAAAAGATGGTTGCCATGACAATGCACAAGGTGAACAAATGACACTCAAAACACTTTGTTCCAGCCCTGGTTACACTGTGTGGCAAAACAACTGTCTACACATGAGTATGGTAATATGCCATATGTTCAATTAATGGGAGAGGTACATTATTAAAAAGATCTCATTAAAACGTTGTTTACATATGGTTGCCACGACACCGCGGGAGGGCAACGAACGAGGATAGAAAACCGAAAACAATGTCTAGATATCACTATGGTCCTAGGTCCGGGTTGGGATTTTGCAATTTTGCACTCCACCTCAGAGTTTTAAAACCATTTTTAAAGAATTAGAGAGTGATTTTGGTGATGCAATCAAGTTGATGTGATTAAAAAAAGTGTATTTAGTTAAATAAAATACCCAAATACATGTATGGCCTGATAAATTCTGTACAACACAGGATATTGATTCCAGCCTGCACTCAGTGACCCCATGGTTGCTGTCAAAGCGAGTATCAGAGCAGTTCATGAATTGTGCCAAAATCATGGAAATTTAGGGTTTCAAGTTTATTGTTTCTTCTTTCATCATGCTATAATAGGGATTAAGTTAGCAGTGGAGAGCCGTGTGGCGACTTAAGCTTCGGACCTGCTGACAACCCGTCCTCGGCGCAAGCGCCTCGGACGGGTTTTCAGCAGGTCCTCAGCTTAATTCGCCACCCGGCTCGCCACTGCTAACTTAATCCCTATAGTAAAGTCGCCTGGCTAAGTAAGTCTGAGATAAAACCCAAAAAACAAAAGAAAAGTGAAGCTATTTGTTATTAAGGGGAGTATCTCTATTTTATTGTCACTATTTCGTTTGCATATTGCCATCATCCTGCCCAGTCCCTGGCAGCCACTGGCTAAAGGCTCATATACATATCAGCTTATATGAAAGTAATACACTTCAAGAACAGGATACTGCCCTTCTTTTTCTCTCAGTGTTCCCATGAGGTGAGATTTTTGCATATTGCCATCATCTTTCCCAGGCCCTGGCAGCCACTGGCTGCGGCGATGTTCTTTAACGGTCCTGTAACGGTCCGAAAAAAATAGGGTAGGTAGGTCGTTAAAAAAAATTTTTTGCATTATCTTTTTGGTCAAAAATATGTGTTTTATGCATGTTGGGCGATGAAAATTTTAGGGTAGGGATTTTTTTGAATAAAAACTTGTTAGGGTAGGGTTACAGGAAACGAACAACTTTTTTTAGGCCTAATAGCTTGTGCAGCCCTTCTGCAAAGAAGTGTTTATGATTGGCACAAGCATATGTTCTGATACCTTGAAAGAAGTTCCACTGGATTGGTCAGTTTCGTAGTTCATTTGGACGAAATAAGCGATGTGCGCAAGTTTTGTGCGCAACTTGTTTCTGCAAAGTACAAACAAAAGCGGCCACCTCTATCAGCGGAATTTTGAAAAGAATGACGTCACGGTGAGACAGAATCCCGTCGTAACTTTGTGACTGCTTTAAAGGTTAATGCAGAATGATTAGCGAATGCACTAGTACGTTGCAAGTACTTTTAACCGCCACTGACCACGCAACATGCGCAATCACGCACTAAATCCTCAGTGCAACAAATGCTCACGCGACGTCATGATTATAGTAGCGGTAAAAGTTGCCACGGCGGTGTTCTCTATTTTAACAAAAAAAGATAAATTATCTGCATCTCTGTGGGTCAACTTTAATGCAGTGTAGAATGTTATAACCACCACAACTCATTCTACTTGCCATTTAATTCTTTTTAATCTGTTGTGAAATGACGATGTTGCGATAGCAGGGTGCAACATAGATTCCAAAACATTACTTGCCTTGCATGGCATGCTGCCCCTAAAGTTTACTTGCCCACGCTGGCACTTCCACTTGTCCCACAACCCTGTTTAACTTAGGTGAGTTACATTGCGAGGAATCTGCCAAAAGACATTTCTTGTCGAGCAGGGCAAGTAAGGGTCTTGTTCTGCTTGCCAGATTGCCGTTTTTTGCCGATCTCACTTGCAACGGGACTAGTGGTTCTGTTGCACGCTGGACAGGTTGAAATCGTAGCAATTGTTGTGCCATAATTTTTTGGTCAATCACTACTCATACTGTGTGGTTATTTCACAAATATTTTCGGGATTCGCGAGCATTTAAATACGATGGTGCAAGTGTGAACAGCAGAAAAAAAAATTCAAATTTATTTTCTCCACCGTTTTTTTTACCAAAACAGCAGAAAAAATAAATTTAAATTTATTTTCTCCAACGTTTTTTCAAAAACAGCAGAAAAAATAAATTTAAATTTATTTTCTCCAACGTTTTTCCAAAAACAGCAGAAAAAATAAATTTAAATTTATTTTCTCCAACGTTTTTCCAAAAACAGCAGAAAAAATAAATTTAAATTTATTTTCTCCATCGTTTTTCCAAAAACAGCAGAAAAAATTAATTTAAATTTATATTTGCAAATATTCACTTTTCATTATGCAGTCGTGACCAGACTCGGCTCTACGACGGTCAGCGTATATAGGCCTGTCATGAGAGTGGCATGGGGAAAGATCGACTCTGTATTAAAGGAGCATAAGCACGGCCACTTTGCACCTTATTTGCAATTCATAAATGAACTATGAAATTCCTCATTCATTTATCAATATTCAATATCAATTATGAATGTTCCAAAATGTCTTTTTTGTCCACTTTTACATGCCATTTTGGTCACCACATACTATCAAATTCAAATAATGAGTGCTCCCTTGGAAGTGGTGAAGGGGGACATCTAGCGGGAGAAGGGCAAACTATGTGAAACAGCAGAGAAAATAAATTTAAATTTATTTTTTCTGCTGTTTTTGGAAAAACGATGGAGAAAATAAATTTAAATTTTTTTTTCTGCTGTTTTTGGAAAAACGTTGGAGAAAATAAATTTAAATTTATCTTTTCTGCTGTTTTTGGAAAAACGTTGGAGAAAATAAATTTAAATTTATTTTTTCTGCTGTTTTTGGAAAAACGTTGGAGAAAATAAATTTTAATTTATTTTTTCTGCAGTTTTTGAAAAAACGTTGGAGAAAATAAATTTAAATTTATTTTTTCTGCTGTTTTGGTAAAAAAACGGTGGAGAAAAAAAATTTGAATTTTTTTTTCTGCTGTTCACACTTGCACCATCGTATTTAAAGCTTTGCTTTGTATTCTTATTATAATTAAAGTGTTATCCTCCAAATTTTACGAGATTCAGTGATCATCAATGTGTTTGTTTTTGTTAAGATTCTAGTTTTTTTCCTCGTATTTATATAAAAAAGATAATTTCATACTAGCCACATTCAGTGCCGGTCGTATCACTATGACAATATCTCATACCACTTGTCCATCCACTGCTAGGCGGCAGATTGGGCTAATCATGAAGTACATAGGATTTTGGCATAAGGAGGATTTGGGTGGTATTCCGGCCATTTCCCGCCCCCTCCCCTCCCGGGGATTCAATTGACTGGTGCATTACCTCATTGACTTTGTCTTAGTCCAGCTTGGATTTATACCGAAAGCAGCGCCAAAGTGAAAACGAGGATGTTTTCCTAACATGTGACCTGATGCATGCGACTTCATTTTCGCGCCCTCAAAACATCTGCAAAGAGACATCGCAACGGCTAACAGCCGTAACAGGTGACTATAATTAGTCTTATGTTAAACCTTTAAATGATCGCGCAGCTTAATAATAAATCTGCATTCTCCTTCAAATGCAGTCACAAAGTTATAAATTTGAGATCCGTTGCGTCATCGCGAGCGACTCAAACTCTGGCAACGGCCGATGTTCCTATATGCTATGTCAGTTGGCCTCCACCACATGTGGTGGCAGACATATAGCATATCCTCGGGAACATCGGCCAGAGTAAGAGTTGCTCGAGCTATGTCATTTTATGCTTGTATATCGAGGAAACCTAAATGATGACAAAGCAACGCTTTAAAAGCTCGCGCAGCTGGGAGATATTTCTGCTTTCCCCTTAAAATACAGTCACAAAGTTACTAATACCGGTGGACGCCGGTCATAAGGGTACAACTTGTTATCCTTGACAGTTGACATAATTCTTCACTTGTACATTAAAAATTAGCTCATGTGAGCGTTTTTGAGCGCCATTTGCAGTGTCAATGCATCATTATAACTTGTTGCCATAGTAACAAGGCATGATTATTTTTGATTATATCATGTTGCCATAGCAATACCTAGGCATTGTTTTCCCACACAGTGCATACCAAAGTGTACTCGGTTTTCTACCCTCGTTCGTTGCCCTCGCTCGGTGTCATGGCAACCATATGTAAACAACTTTTGAAAGAGCCCTGGTTTCCACAAGTTAAAGGCACTTTTCCCAAAAATTAAACTTCGGTTGTTGAATGGGCCATCTAAACACCTCAGCCTGCGGCTTCGGCGTTTAGATGGCCCATTCAACCCCCTCAGCTCTGTATTTCCCAACAGAGTCGTCTGGTATAGGCTCTATCTCTATAACATGAGCTAGTGTCAATATCCAACCTTAGATGACGCCACCATCGTCTTTTGCATGGGATTTCGATGACTTCATTTTTGTGCCATATCTTAGATGACCAAACACAAGTGGATTCGAAACAAGCCGGTCAACCTGAACATGCTAGCCGCAACCAGTGCATCATTTTGTAATGACCAAATTACCCACCAGCAGCATAACAGTTATGTTAAAACTTTCTCAGATAAAGACTTGCTTTACGTCCATGATCCTCATTCTAAGGTATTTTGAGGACTACTGATGAATTAAAAACAATTGCTCAAGCCACTATATCATGGAAGAAGGGACATATCAAGAGATGTTTCGCCTGAAAAATGATGTTAATGAAAATGTTTTCTCTCAAAAGGTGCATATGCTTTTCTACTAGACTGTTATTTTTGTTTATTTACAGAGAATGCTATCAGGAAAGGTCTTGATGTTATTGTTGGCACTCCCGGCCGCATGCTGGACTTCCTGGAAAAGGCTACACTGAACCTGAGTCTGCTGGACCATGTGGTGCATGATGAGGTCGATCAGATGCTGGACATGGGCTTCTCTGAGTCAGTTGAGAAAATTCTCTAATTTGCCTACAAGGAAGGTAAGTTCTTGCTAAATTGTCTCACCTTTAAATACCAGATGACGCATATTGTATTTCATTCAAAGCTTGACCATGGTTACACTCTATAATTTCAGAATATTTTACTGAGCCCTATACAATATAGTTATACTCAATAATTTCAGAATACTAAGCCCTTTACACTTTGGTTATACTATTTAATAATTTCAGAATACTAAACCCTATACAATATTTTACTCTATAATTTCAGAATAGTAATTCCTATAATATAAGGTTATACTTTTATTTCAGAATACTATACAGTATACAGTATAATTAAAGAATACTAAACCCTCTACCATACGGTTATCCCACATAATTTATGAATCCTAAACCCTCTACAATAATACAATATACATATATGTTATGTTTTCAGATGCATTAACAGGCAACCCACAGACCCTTCTGTTCTCTGTTCACTGGGTGCATGAAACTGCTAAGAATTAAGCACCTCAAGGGCGATGTGAAGCAGGTGGATCTAGTGGGTTCACAGACCCTCAAAACCTCAACCACAGTGCAGGTAAATACTCTACACAATACCATCTTAATGTTGTGGCTCTTAATGCATACTCTGGGCACACTGGAGTCAGTATTTATTGAACTGCGCACCATCATTGGGATAGCAGAACCCTATGCTAGTATTGTAAAATATGCTGACATGATTAGATAGTTTGTTATTTAACTCATGTTTGCAAAAATTTGAGTTATAAAATTGATAGCTGTGTGGTCTATGACATTACCGCTGATTGCTACCTGTCTCTCGCCAGAGCCCAGGTTTGAATCCCGGCCAGGGTATGTGAGCAAGTTGCCAGTGACTTAGGTAGTGGTTTCGGCCAGAGTCTGGTTTCTTCCCCCACTTATAACTGGCTAGTCACGACTTAGCCGCACTATGGCAGACAAAGTGACTAAAAATTTAAAATCCTAACTCATTCCTATTTCATCTCACAGTAGCATGTAGCATTTTGTTGTCGTTTTTCCAGCATTTAGCCATTCAGTGTAGCTACCACAACCGTCCTACGACCTTAGAAAATTTCATCCTACCTCATTCCTACTTTCACTCAAAATAGCATGTGTGTTTTTTCCCACATTAAGTGCAGCTACCACAACCGTCGACCACTACTGCCCGGTGACGATAGACGATATTGTCCTACTTTATTCATACTTTATCTCACAATATCATTTTGTTGTTGTTTTTCTAGCATTTAGCCATTAAGTGCAGCTACCACGAACGCACTGGGACCATAGGTGACATCATCCAGGTGTATAGCGGCAACCATGGGCGCGCCATGGTGTTCTGCCAGACCAAGCGGGACGCGGACGAGCTGACCGTCAGCACCTCCATCAAGCAGGAGACGCAAGTGCTCCACGGCGACATCCCGCAGGACAAGCGTGAGATGGTCCTGAAAGGATTCCGTGAGGGGATCGAAGTACAAGGTTCTGATCACCACAGACGTCGCGGCGAGAGGTCTCGACATCCCTGAGGTGGATCTTGTCATAGAGTGTGCACCACCAAAGGTCAGTTACAAACCTAGCACTCAGTTAAAGGACAAACACACCATGAATAAAACATAGGCCCAATCTTGTTTACAACAAATGTTAAATCAAATGGGCTATGTCATTGCACTGTATGAGTTGTTTAATTAGGTGTATTCTTAAAAAGAAACATGACTTAATTTAGACATACAATAGGCAAACTCCAATGAGAAGAGGTCTGTATATACTTTCCACACATATCAAGAGAAAATCCCCCCCGCCCCCCCTCAGAGTCGATGAAAAAGCCTGTATTAAATAGAACTCTTGTACGCTGTGGCAAAAAATTATCTAGTGCACGCTGGAGCAAACAGAGGCGCCATCCATTGCTATCAAGATAAATATCCTTTTCAGAAGTGAAGCTTACTTGTGTACTTACCATGAAATGTGCAGCTTCATTTTCCATTTCAGTTATGATACATATCATTTATTATTAAGTCTTGGGATGAGGGTGTTAGCCAGTAGGGTGTTTGGGTGTCTTTTGGACTCCCTAGTTCATGAAAAACACCTTATTTTAGGTAAAAAGACACCCTACATTTTGGTATGCGATTTTTCATAAATACTAATTCCAAGTTAAATTTTTAAAAAGTTTCAACTTAAATGATACCAAAGACATTTCTTGAAGAATTAACATATAATTACTTGATAATTTGTCATTGTACATAATCAGTGTAATGATTTTTACTTTTTCAATCAGGGATTTTGGACACCCTAAACTCTTGAAATCCCAATTTGGACACCCTGTTATATGAAAATCCTGGCTAAGTCCCTGCTTGGGATTGTAATATAGTATTATGCAAATTGTTAAACAAGAGATCCCTTATCAGAACTAACTTTGATATGAAACGTTTTTCAGAAGGAGAAGAAAGAAAAGAAAGAGACGAGGAAGCATCGTGATCGTGATAGCAGCTAGTGAGGAGGACTCCCCACCATCTGCTAAGAAGTCCAAGTTAGCAGAGAAGCCTGAGCCAGAGGAAGAGGAAAGGGAATTGAGCAAAGAAGAGAGAGATGGGGCATTCAGTAAATTCAGACTCTCAGATAGGACCATTGAGAAGCTTAAAGGTAAGAAATTGTAGATTTATTATTTTACTTCAAATATATATCTGTATATAGCACATGACAATCTTATCAGAATGGTAACCTTTACAATCTTTACTGGCCAATTTTGATTAATTGATGCCAACTTCTTCTAAGGATTATTTAAACTATATTTCTAATGAAATGCAATGAAGTTCAGTTTATGATGGCTCACACCACAAGCAAAGTCACAAGTCAATCTGAATATTATGGACATACCAAGTACTTGAAGTACCATTCTGCTGTTTCTGCACAAATATATTTATGTTCTACCTTTGGTTAGAATGTGGTACTTGTTTAAGTAAGGATTGATCAGGAAAATTGTATCTCTACCAATAGTGTTTGTACAAAGAAACTTATTGGTTGATTTTTGTTTCAACAGAGAAGAAAGTCACCTATCTTTTCCCAATACAGTCCAGTACCTTTGACCATGTATTTGATGGGTACATTGCCATAGCCAGGGCAAGTAAGTAAACATTTGATTTGTCAATATGTTAATGTATTATAATCATTTGAAATATCCTAGTGGTTAATGATAGAATATTTTGTATTGAGTTTACCTGATTGATTGTTTGCATTTTTAATCAAGTACTAAACTGAAAGAGAACATGACAATTATTTTGGTCAATCATCAATAAATGCTCAAAAGCTCTGTTAGTTGTCAAATACTTATCACATGTTAATTGTTATAATAGAAAAATTGGAGGATTGTATCTCTCTCTCTCTCTCTCTCTCTCTCTCTCTCTCTCTCTCTCTCTCTCTCTCTCTCTCTCTCTCTCTCTCTCTCTCTCTCACACACACACACCATTTATATACGAAGTATTTTCTTTCCTCATAAATCTGCTCTTTCTTTCAGGAACTGGCACAGGAAAAACGGTAAGTAGTTAACATGCTTATATTGCTTATATTTACTGATAGAGCATTTAATTTTGTCCTTGATATTAATGATGATAGTGATAATAATAATAATGAACATAGTTTACATTGAACCATATATATATATATATATATATATATATATATATATATATATATGTATATATATATGTATATATATATATATATATGTATATATATATATTTATATGTATGCTGAGGTGTTCCCTGGGAAATCATTGCATGGATCTATGATATTTTTAACAATGATTTATGATTCAGAATGAACAACGGTGCTATTGAATGAAAAACTTTACCGAAATAGTCAGGCTGTTTTTGGCGGCTACAAGCGTTAATGGATCAACAAGTACCTATTCAGAACCCAAACTGCCTTCTGTTTAGATGTTTTGACATTTTATCAAATGTATGTGATAGTCATAATATCATCTTGCACTTTTCCAGTTGTCATTTGCGCTTCCTCTCATTGAGAAACTTCAAAGGGCAGGCATTTCACATGAACGAGGTCGCACTCCTAAGGTAAGGAATCAACATTTTTAGGTACATAAATGATACAGCTATTCAGGCCTGGTCTTGGACATTCTGTCCTGGACCACTGACATTCAATCATTTTTTGAAAATAGACATTTTTTGAATTTCATTACAAAAGTCTTATGAAATGAACTTGGTTAGGTTATTCCCGTGTTGGTAAAGGTTTCAACTTGAATATGTTGGTTCGTGGAATCATTTCTTTTGTATAATTATTACTTATGGGTAAAATTACTTGGAACATGAACAGTTCATTTTAATCTAGGATCAACTCTTTTCTATATTGTTTGAAACTACATAATATTAATTGACTAAATCTAGGAGTGAGAGTGCAATCTCGGTAGATTAATTTGGCAATATCACTCACCGACAGATCTGGTACACTTCTGTCTTATGAAATGAAGTTGGTTAGGTTATTCCCGTGTTGGTAAAGGTTTCAACTTGAATATGTTGGTTCGTGGAATCATTTCTTTTGTATAATTATTACTTATGGGTAAATTTACTTGGAACGTGAACAGTCCATTTTAATCTAGGATCAACTCTTTTCTATATTGTTTGAAACTACATAATATTAATTGACTAAATCTAGGAGTGAGAGTGCAATCTCGGTAGATTAATTTGGCAATATCACTCACCGACAGATCTGGTACACTTCTGTTCATTTTACAATGAACAGACCACCATACGTACATGAAGCTATATAATATAAAGTGCTTTATTTGGTTTTGTAGGTGTTGGTATTAGCTCCCACAAGGGAATTGGCTAAGCAAGTGAGTGAGGATTTTGTGAAGTACTCTGACGGCCTTGCTACTCTCTGCGCTTACGGCAGTACTCCTTATCATCCACAAGGTAAGTGTTAAGCCAGGGCCTTTTTAAAAGGTCACTTAACCCTTCCAATGCTGAGGCTACTTTCGTCCAAAGCACAATGATTTTTGATAACCATCTAAACCCTGTCATGCTGGTACTCATTGGATAGCTCTCACTTAATGCTCTCAGATGAATACCCATTTGCCAGGGTTTCAATAATTTCTTTGTTTTTTGCATCATTTTGTATTGGCAAAATTAGCCACCAGCAACATAAGAGTCAATTGGTGCCCTAGCTACCAAGGCCAAGGCTTAAAGGAGGTTTTCCTCAACTTCCAATGCTCTTTGCCTGGGTCTCAGTCACTTTTTAGTTTTTAGAGGTTGTTGTACAAACAACAACCTATATTCAGTTCGCTTTTGTTGTCTTGCATTCCCGGGGGGGGGTCCTGGGAGCTGGTTGATGCATTTTCCCTATGTTGTCTTACATGGCATTTTTGGAAAATTCTAGGCGAATGATCTGGAGAGTGGGGTGTGGTGGGGTCGTTTTGTTTAATGTTTCTGTTAGAGTTGGGTGTGTAGTTTATAGAGTTTGTTTCATTGTTTCTGTGGGTTGCCTAGTTTTTTTTTGGTGGATTTTTACGTGTTTATACATTACGTTTTCTTCACTCCAATACGATTCTGTAGCGCGTCTGGTCTGGTGGGGCGGCCGTTGGATGCGCATGCGTGGGTGGATGCACATGCGTGGGTTTTCTGCATATTTAATGCGATCGGCTAATCACGTGACAGCACCACGTGGTTTGTCTCTGGTGAATTATCCAATGAGCGGTCTCACTGCCTCACCGTCACACCACGTGGTACTCTTTCCCGCGGTTTATTAACCAATGAGCGGCTATTTGTATTTCTCTTTGTACTATTTTACTCACGTGTTCATTCACGTATTTCTTACATTGGCTAGGTTACCCTCCGCCATTTTGAATATCGGTTTTGCCGAAATTTGCACCCCGATTTCAAAGCTTTCGTTTGTGGCCATCTCTAACTCTAAAATTCTGAAACCAAAAGAATTAACAAGCCAAGTATCTATATTATTAAGATTAATTCTTTTGGTTTCGGAAAATCGAAAATATTTTGAGATATTTGTCAACACGCATCGATGGTGGCGTGAACATGGCGATGGGTCGGGTTTGACGAAATTTGCACCCCGATTTCAAAGCTTTCGTTTGTGGCCATCTCTAACTCTAAAATTCTGAAACCAAAAGAATTAACAAGCCAAGTATCTATATTATTAAGATTAATTCTTTTGGTTTCGGAAAATCGAAAATATTTTGAGATATTTGTCAACACGCATCGATGGTGGCGTGTTGACCACGGCGATTAGTACATTCTCAATGGTACCTCGCCGATTCCTGTCAATTTCATCAAGCTATCTCCCCCCGATCACAATATGACTACCTACCTGGATAGATGAGATCCTCATCTATCTGATTCAATCATTTTTTTAATTCAACTTCAGGTTGGAAGCGAAAAAATAGCTTTTCGCTACAACCGGAAGTTGATTTTTTTGATATAGCGAGATTAGGGCATTGATATGCATTGTGTGCATTTCACACAAAAAACATACTTTTCTGCGATCGGCTAATCACGTGACAGCACCACGTGGTTTGTCTCTGGTGAATTATCCAATGAGCGGTCTCACTGCCTCACCGTCACACCACGTGGTACTCTTTCCCGCGGTTTATTAACCAATGAGCGGCTATTTGTATTTCTCTTTGTACTATTTTACTTACGTGTTCATTCACGTATTTTTTACATTGGCTAGGTTACCCTCCGCCATTTTGAATATCGGTTTTGCCGAAATTTGCACCCCGATTTCAAAGCTTTCGTTTGTGGCCATCTCTAACTCTAAAATTCTGAAACCAAAAGAATTAACAAGCCAAGTATCTATATTATTAAGATTAATTCTTTTGGTTTCGGAAAATCGAAAATATTTTGAGATATTTGTCAACACGCATCGATGGTGGCGTGAACATGGCGATGGGTCGGGTTTGACGAAATTTGCACCCCGATTTCAAAGCTTTCGTTTGTGGCCATCTCTAACTCTAAAATTCTGAAACCAAAAGAATTAACAAGCCAAGTATCTATATTATTAAGATTAATTCTTTTGGTTTCGGAAAATCGAAAATATTTTGAGATATTTGTCAACACGCATCGATGGTGGCGTGTTGACCACGGCGATTAGTACATTCTCAATGGTACCTCGCCGATTCCTGTCAATTTCATCAAGCTATCTCCCCCCGATCACAATATGACTACCTACCTGGATAGATGAGATCCTCATCTATCTGATTCAATCATTTTTTTAATTCAACTTCAGGTTGGAAGCGAAAAAATAGCTTTTCGCTACAACCGGAAGTTGATTTTTTTGATATAGCGAGATTAGGGCATTGATATGCATTGTGTGCATTTCACACAAAAAACATACTTTTTTCAATAAATTGTCACGTCGCCGTTTCTGGGTCAAAATTTACAAATGGCCCATCAAAGTGTTCGCAACAAATAGGGCTTTTACCCTATTATCATAACTTGTTGCTTATATTTGTAATTTTTGAAAAAAAATGGCGACTTCGGAAAAAAACGGCAAAAACGGCTTTTTGGAATGTTGATTTAGGAACCCTGGCGAAATTCTAAATTTACTTATTAATTTCGCCACTAAAACCGGAAAAAAAGTTTCAACTTCAAGAAAACAGACTCTAAATAATCCATCCTGCCTATTTGTGGATTTTCTTTGATCCCCACAATCGTAAGAAAACAACTTTGAAAAAAACGGAAGTAGTAAATATTTTTATCGCGATTTCAGCAGTCAGTATATATACCCTTCTCACCATGAGTGTAGTATGCAGTCCTGAAGTTAGCAGACCTTTAATCCTGCCATCCCTTCCGTTCTCACTGTTGTTGTATTTTAGATAAAGATATGATTTTAATTGTTTTGGGTGACAGGAAAAGTGTGTACTGTTATAATTTATTGGTCACAAACTTATAAGCCCAAAGAGCATGTAATGCGAATGCATGGGATGGCAGGGTTAATGGTCTGCATACTTCAGGATTGCATTTTCACTCATGGTGAGAAGGGTGTCAAGGGACATAACTGCAGGCAGCACTCATAGAAACTGGCTTCGACATCATACTGCATCTACACCAAAGAGCATCATAGGAACTTGATTCACCTGACAACCCAAAATAGTAAGCATACATTAAATTGAAATAAATACAAAAGTATCAATACAAAACTATCACTCAATATACAATTTTATAAAAACACATCCACAAAATATAGAAACCATGCAAATCTTCACTGTCCCTCAAACAAAACAATTACTGTTTAAAGAAGATATTGTGTCGGTGTGATAATATAAGATTGCATTTGGTGAGATATGTTTTGTGTTGATATTTTTGTGTTGCTTTGATGGTATGTATGACTCTAAATAATCCATCCTGCCCATTTGTGGATTTTTTTTGTTCCCCACAATCGTAAAAAAACAACTTTGAAAAAAACGGAAGTAGTAAATATTTTTATCGCGATTTCAGCAGTCAGTATATATACCCTTCTCACCATGAGTGTAGTATGCAGTCCTGAAGTTAGCAGACCTTTAACCCTGCCATCCCTTCCGTTCTCACTGTTGTTGTATTTTAGATAAAGATATGATTTTAATTGTTTTGGGTGACAGGAAAAGTGTGTACTGTCATAGAAACTGGCTTCGACATCATACTGCATCTACACCAAAGAGCATCATAGGAACTTGATTTACCTGACAACCCAAAATAGTAAGCATACATTAAATTGAAATAAATACAAAAGTATCAATACAAAACTATCACTCAATATACAATTTTATAAAAACACATACACAAAATATAGAAACCATGCAAATCTTCACTGTCCCTCAAACAAAACAATTACTGTTTAAAGAAGATATTGTGTCGGTGTGATAATATAAGATTGCATTTGGTGAGATATGTTTTGTGTTGATATTTTTGTGTTGCTTTGATGGTATGTATGATTATTTTTTCAGGTTGCATGGTGTAGGTGAAGTAGCAGACCTGAAGTATGCAGGCTTCTACCCTTTGATGCCGATGCCGGTCCCATACCCCTTCAACCCAGTGCTCGGGCCCAAGCAGCATCTCCCTGCATTTGTATCGCCCAAGATGCAAAACAAACGAAAATACTGATCAAAATAAAGGGAAAATTACAAAGTTTGTGTTTCTGATGTATTTTTTAACACTATTAGGTATGATAGAAAGATAAAGAAGTTCAAAGAATGGGAATTTTTTTTTAAATTGTTCTAGACTGATATTTAATGTACATTCACAAACTGGCTCTTATAGTTGTATTTCTTGGCACTATTAGGTGTGATAAAAAGATAAAGAAATTCAAAAATAGGGAAGTTTTTTTAAGTGCGGATTTAGATAGAAATCTTATGAAAAGTTTGGAAGATATGTGTTTCAGATGTATTTTTTGGCACTATTAGGTGTGATAAAAAGATAAAGAAGTTCAAATAAAAGGAAATTGTTTTAAATTGCTCCAAACTGATATTAATGTCTATTCACAAACTTGGTTTTTGATTAAAAAGTCTGTAAGTATCATCAGCAGCATTACAAGTGTGTATCAGTCTATTTTAGGTTTAAGTACAAAGTTATTGCATGCATATTGGGTTTCTGGTAGTGCTGGACCTGCTTTAGTGGCGGAAGATCATGGCCAGGGGCATATGTCCCTTAAGGGGCCATATGGTTGATATTTGTGCATGTTTGCATTCAGGCAGTGTTTGGCCATTTTCATGTAAAGGTAAGTCACGGACTAAAGTTCTTCAGGCAGCAGCATATTAGTTGTGGCAAGCATGCTGCTGGTGGGGTTTTGTTGGCTGTCATTTGCAGTGCTGGTTGTAGGCTTTTCCCATTCATGTTTGGTGATCTACTGGATTAGTGGTGGTGAGTTTGCCATAGTTTCTTGGATAGCTAGGAGTGGGTTATAGTTTTCGAAAATATTTGAGGGAGGGTTTTAGATAGAATTCTTTTGAAAAAATTGAGGGATATGTGTTTCAGTTGTATTTTTTGGCACTATTAGGTATGATAAAAAGATAAAGAATTTCAGTGGAAGGGAAATGTTTTAACTGTCCAGGTTTGGGGGTTTTGGAGCATTTTTCCAGGGAAAAAATTGAATAGTTTGTGTTTCTGATGTATTTATTGGCACTATTAGGTATGATAAAAAGATAAAGAAGTTCAAGAAAGTTGAATTTTTTTTAAAATGTTCTAAGCTGATATTTAATGTCCATTCACAAGCTTGGCTCTTATAGTTCATCATCAGGTAGCAAAATCACATAATCCAGGAACATATGCCCCTTAAGGGACCATAAGGTTGATCCTTGTGCATGTTTGCACTCAGGCAGTGTTTGGTCATTTTCATGTAAAGGTAAGTCACGGACTAATGTTCTTCAGGCAGCAGCAGGTAAGTTGTGGCAAGCATGCTATTGGTGGGGTTTTGTTGACTCTCATTTGCAGTGCAGGATGTGGGCTTTTCCCATTCATGTTTGGTGATCTACTGGATGAGTGATGGTGGGTTTGTCATAGTTTCTTGGATAGCTAGAAGTGGGTTATAATTTTGGGAAATATTTGGGGGAGGGTTTTAGATAGAATTCTTATGAAAAAATTGTAGGATATGTGTTTCAGATGTATTTTTTGGCACTATTAGGTATGATAGAAAGATAAAGAATTTAAGGAAAAAGGAAAATGTTTTAAAATGCTCCAAACATATATTTAATGTCCTTTCACAAAGTTGGCTCGTATATTTTTTCATCTGGTTGCAATATCACATGAACCAGGGGCATATGCCCCTAAAGGGTACATAAGGTTGATCCCTGTTCATGTTTGCTTTTAGGCAGTGTTTGGCCATCTTCATGTAAATGTTTTGTGTTACTTTGATGATATGTCAGATGTCAAATTTTTAACCCCGCCCCCCATCGCTCTCTTTTTCTGAAGTATGTGTGTTAAAATGTTCATGTTTATATTTGGCGGATAGGCTTAGTGATTAGTTTAGTTTGTCAAAAGTTGCATTTTATTTATGCGTGCTGAATTTTAGGTTATGATGAAATTTTTTATTCGCTGTTTAACTGTTGGTCTTTTTTAATATTTGAGAGCCGGCACTTATTTTAATGCATGGGCTTTGTTGTATATACTTAGCTTATGTGTTAACATTTTGTGTTGTGGGGGAGAGTCACAAGCCTCTGTTAAGGGGGAGTGGATTTTTGGCTGTTGGCAACATGTTTGATTTTGATGTGGTGTTATTTGCAGGCAGCCAGTCAGTTTGTCACATGCATCAGTGATTGACTTTAACATTTTCAGACAGGAGCAGATTTGGCTCCCAGGATTTTAAGTTTAGGGGCTATTAAATTCCTGTGCGGCCACCACGACGGTATGGTTTTGCCAGGGGTGCATTGTCCAGGTTTGGGGATCTTGGGGCATGCTCCCAGGGAAAAGTTTGAAAGGTTTGTGTTTCAGCTGTATTTTTTGGCACTATTAGGTATGATGAAAAGATAAAGAATTTCAAAAAAAGGAAAAGTTTTTAAAATGCTTTAAGCTGATATTTAATGTCCGTTCACAAACTTGGCTCCTATAATTCATCATCTGGTAGCAAAATCACATGGTTCAGGGGCATATGCCCTTTAAGGGACCATAAGGTTGATCCCTGTGCATGTTTGCATTCTGGCAGTGTTTGGCCATTTTCATGTAAGGGTAAGTCACGGACTAAAGTTCTTCAGGCAGCATTAAGTAAGTTGTGGCAAGCATGCTATTGGTGGGGTTTTGTTGACTGTCATTTGCAGTGCAGGATGTGGGCTTTTCCCGTTCATGTTTGGTGATCTACTGGATAGGTGATGGTGGGTGGTGAGTTTGTCAAAGTTTCTGGATAGCTAGAAGTGGGTTATAGTTTTGGAAAATATTTGAGGGAGGGTTTTAGATAGAAATCTTATGAAAAATTTGAAAGATATGTGTTTCAGATGTATTTTTTGGCACTATTAGGTATGATAAAAAGATAAAGAATTTCATAAAAAAGGAAAATGTTTTATAGTGCTCCAAACTGATATTAATGTCTATTCACAAACTAGGTTTTTGATTAAAAAGTCTGTAAGTATCATCAGCAGCATTACAAGTGTGTATCAGTCTGTAACCACTAACGAAAAAACACAAAAATCAGAAAAATTTCAAAATAGCAAAATATTAAAAAAACAAAAAATTGCAAATGATTAACTACAAAAAGACATACAAGGAATCAACCTCTTGACGCCACTGGCGTCTATCTTGTTTTGCATCATTTTGTAATGACCAAATTACCCACCAGCAGCATAACGGTTAATTATGTTAAAACTTTCTCAGATAAAGACTTGCTTTACGTCCATGATCCTCATTCTAAGGTATTTTGAGGACTACTGATGAATTAAAAACAATTGCTCAAGCCACTATATCATGGAAGAAGGGACATATCAAGAGATGTTTCGCCTGAAAAATGATGTTAATGAAAATGTTTTCTCTCAAAAGGTGCATATGCTTTTCTACTAGACTGTTATTTTTGTTTATTTACAGAGAATGCTATCAGGAAAGGTCTTGATGTTATTGTTGGCACTCCGGGCCGCATGCTGGACTTCCTGGAAAAGGCTACACTGAACCTGAGTCTGCTGGACCATGTGGTGCAGGATGAGGTCGATCAGATGCTGGACATGGGCTTCTCTGAGTCAGTTGAGAAAATTCTCAAATTTGCCTACAAGGAAGGTAAGTTCTTGCTATGTCTCACCTTTAAATACCAGATGACGCATATTGTATTTCATTCAAAGCTTGACCAGGGTTACACTCTATAATTTCTAGGACTGTCATTGATATGACAAGTATCGATCGATCGAAATAATTTTTCCAATTAATCAAGAAAAAAATATTATGTTAATCGAATCAAATTAATCGAAACTCATTTTTTCAGCCTTTTACGCAATTTTTAGCCAACGCTATTTAGAATTTTGAAGAGAAACTCAAGTATCTAATCAGAAAGTGTTGAGAAAACCTTCATTGTCGTTGCATTGTGGGAATCTTAGGATCCTAGCCACAAAAATAGTGTGGAACATGTGAAAATATTCTATTACTGCAGTTCTTCACAATCGAATCGAAATAATCGGAATCGAAAAATAAAATGTCAATGATCGAATCGAAAAAAAATGGATGTCAATGACAGTCCTAATAATTTCATAATATTTTACTGAGCCCTATACAATATAGTTATACTCAATAATTTCAGAATACTAAGCCCTGTACACTTTGGTTATACTATTTAATAATTTCAGAATACTAAACCCTATACAATATTTTACTCTATAATTTCAGAATAGTAATTCCTATAATATAAGGTTATACTCTTATTTCAGAATACTATACAGTATACAGTATAATTAAAGAATACTAAACCCTCTACCATACGGTTATCCCACATAATTTAAGAATCCTAAACCCTCTACAATATACATATATGTTATGTTTTCAGATGCATTAACAGGCAACCCACAGACCCTTCTGTTCTCTGCAACGTTACCTCACTGGGTGCATGAAACTGCCAAGAATTAAGCACCTCAAGGGCGATGTGAAGCAGGTGGATCTAGTGGGTTCACAGACCCTCAAAACCTCAACCACAGTGCAGGTAAATACTCTACACAATACCATCTTAATGTTGTCGCTCTTAATGCATACTCTGGGCACACTGGAGTCAGTATTTATTGAACTGCGCACCATCATTGGGATAGCAGAACCCTATGCTAGTATTGTAAAATATGCTGACATGATTAGATAGTTTGTTATTTAACTCATGTTTGCAAAAATTTGAGTTATAAAATTGATAGCTGTGTGGTCTATGACATTACCGCTGACTGCTACCTGTCTCTCGCCAGAGCCCAGGTTTGAATCCCGGCCAGGGTATGTGAGCAAGTTGCCAGTGACTTAGGTAGTGGTTTCCGCCAGAGTCTGGTTTCTTCCCCCACTTATAACTGGTTAGTCACGACTTAGCCGCACTATGGCAGACAAAGTGACTAAAAATTTAAAATCCTAACTCATTCCTATTTCATCTCACAGTAGCATGTAGCATTTTGTTGTCGTTTTTCCAGCATTTAGCCATTCAGTGTAGCTACCACAACCGTCCTACGACCTTAGAAAATTTCATCCTACCTCATTCCTACTTTCACTCAAAATAGCATGTGTGTTTTTTAGAGGTTGTTGTACAACAACCTTTATTCAGTTCGCTTTTGTTGTCTTGCATTCCCGGGGAGGGTCCTGGGAGCTGGTTGATGCATTTTCCCTATGTTGTCTTACATGGCATTTTTGGAAAATTCGAGCCGCATGATCTGGAGAGTGGGGTGTGGTGGGGTCGTTTTGTTTATTGTTTCTGTTAGAATTGGGTGTGTAGTTTATAATGTTTGTTTCATTGTTTCTGTGGGTTGCCTAGTTTTTTTTTGGTGGATTTTTACGTGTTTATACTTTACGTTTTCTTCACTCCAATACGATTCTGTAGCGCGTCTGGTCTGGTGGGGCGGCCGTTGGATGCGCATGCGTGGGTGGATGCGCATGCGTGGGTTTTCTGCATATTTAATGCGATCGGCTAATCACGTGACGGTGCGTGATTGGGTTTCCCAGCACCACGTGGTTTGTCTCTGGTGAATTATCCAATGAGCGGTCTCACTGCCTCACCGTCACACCACGTGGTACTCTTTCCCGCGGTTTATTAACCAATGAGCGGCTATTTGTATCCCTCTTTGTACTATTTTACTCACGTGTTCATTCACGTATTTTTTACATTGGCTAGGTTACCCTCCGCCATTTTGAATATCGGGTTTGACGAAATTTGCACCCCGATTTCAAAGCTTTCGTTTGTGGCCATCTCTAACTCTAAAATTCTGAAACCAAAAGAATTAACAAGCCAAGTATCTATATTATTAAGATTAATTCTTTTGGTTTCGGAAAATCGAAAATATTTTGAGATATTTGTCAACACGCATCGATGGTGGCGTGTTGACCATGGCGATTAGTACATTCTCAATGGTACCTCGCCGATTCCTGTCAATTTCATCAAGCTATCTCCCCCCGATCACAATATGACTACCTACCTGGATAGATGAGATCCTCATCTATCTGATTCAATCATTTTTTAAATTCAACTTCAGGTTGGAAGCGAAAAAATAGCTTTTCGCTACAACCGGAAGTTGATTTTTTTGATATAGTGAATTATCCAATGAGCGGTCTCACTGCCTCACCGTCACACCACGTGGTACTCTTTCCCGCGGTTTATTAACCAATGAGCGGCTATTTGTATCCCTCTTTGTACTATTTTACTTACGTGTTCATTCACGTATTTTTTACATTGGCTAGGTTACCCTCCGCCATTTTGAATATCGGGTTTGACGAAATTTGCACCCCGATTTCAAAGCTTTCGTTTGTGGCCATCTCTAACTCTAAAATTCTGAAACCAAAAGAATTAACAAGCCAAGTATCTATATTATTAAGATTAATTCTTTTGGTTTCGGAAAATCGAAAATATTTTGAGATATTTGTCAACACGCATCGATGGTGGCGTGTTGACCATGGCGATTAGTACATTCTCAATGGTACCTCGCCGATTCCTGTCAATTTCATCAAGCTATCTCCCCCCGATCACAATATGACTACCTACCTGGATAGATGAGATCCTCATCTATCTGATTCAATCATTTTTTAAATTCAACTTCAGGTTGGAAGCGAAAAAATAGCTTTTCGCTACAACCGGAAGTTGATTTTTTTGATATAGCGAGATTAGGGCATTGATATGCATTGTGTGCATTTCACACAAAAAACATACTTTTTTCAATAAATTGTCACGTCGCCGTTTCTGGGTCAAAATTTACAAATGGCCCATCAAAGTGTTCGCAACAAATAGGGCTTTTACCCTATTATCATAACTTGTTGGTTAAATTTGTAATTTTTGAAAAAAAATGGCGACTTCGGAAAAAAACGGCAAAAACGGCTTTTTGGAATGTTGATTTAGGAACCCTGGCGAAATTCTAAATTTACTTATTAATTTCGCCACTAAAACCGGAAAAAAAGTTTCAACTTCAAGAAAACAGACTCTAAATAATCCATCCTGCCCATTTGTGGATTTTTTTTGATCCCCACAATCGTAAGAAAACAACTTTGAAAAAAACGGAAGTAGTAAATATTTTTATCGCGATTTCAGCAGTCAGTATATATACCCTTCTCACCATGAGTGTAGTATGCAGTCCTGAAGTTAGCAGACCTTTAACCCTGCCATCCCTTCCGTTCTCACTGTTGTTGTATTTTAGATAAAGATATGATTTTAATTGTTTTGGGTGACAGGAAAAGTGTGTACTGTCATAGAAACTGGCTTCGACATCATACTGCATCTACACCAAAGAGCATCATAGGAACTTGATTTACCTGACAACCCAAAATAGTAAGCATACATTAAATTGAAATAAATACAAAAGTATCAATACAAAACTATCACTCAATATACAATTTTATAAAAACACATACACAAAATATAGAAACCATGCAAATCTTCACTGTCCCTCAAACAAAACAATTACTGTTTAAAGAAGATATTGTGTCGGTGTGATAATATAAGATTGCATTTGGTGAGATATGTTTTGTGTTGATATTTTTGTGTTGCTTTGATGGTATGTATGATTATTTTTTCAGGTTGCATGGTGTAGGTGAAGTAGCAGACCTGAAGTATGCAGGCTTCTACCCTTTGATGCCGATGCCGGTCCCATACCCCTTCAACCCAGTGCTCGGGCCCAAGCAGCATCTCCCTGCATTTGTATCGCCCAAGATGCAAAACAAACGAAAATACTGATCAAAATAAAGGGAAAATTACAAAGTTTGTGTTTCTGATGTATTTTTTAACACTATTAGGTATGATAGAAAGATAAAGAAGTTCAAAGAATGGGAATTTTTTTTTAAATTGTTCTAGACTGATATTTAATGTACATTCACAAACTGGCTCTTATAGTTGTATTTCTTGGCACTATTAGGTGTGATAAAAAGATAAAGAAATTCAAAAATAGGGAAGTTTTTTTAAGTGCGGATTTAGATAGAAATCTTATGAAAAGTTTGGAAGATATGTGTTTCAGATGTATTTTTTGGCACTATTAGGTGTGATAAAAAGATAAAGAAGTTCAAATAAAAGGAAATTGTTTTAAATTGCTCCAAACTGATATTAATGTCTATTCACAAACTTGGTTTTTGATTAAAAAGTCTGTAAGTATCATCAGCAGCATTACAAGTGTGTATCAGTCTATTTTAGGTTTAAGTACAAAGTTATTGCATGCATATTGGGTTTCTGGTAGTGCTGGACCTGCTTTAGTGGCGGAAGATCATGGCCAGGGGCATATGTCCCTTAAGGGGCCATATGGTTGATATTTGTGCATGTTTGCATTCAGGCAGTGTTTGGCCATTTTCATGTAAAGGTAAGTCACGGACTAAAGTTCTTCAGGCAGCAGCATATTAGTTGTGGCAAGCATGCTGCTGGTGGGGTTTTGTTGGCTGTCATTTGCAGTGCTGGTTGTAGGCTTTTCCCATTCATGTTTGGTGATCTACTGGATTAGTGGTGGTGAGTTTGCCATAGTTTCTTGGATAGCTAGGAGTGGGTTATAGTTTTCGAAAATATTTGAGGGAGGGTTTTAGATAGAATTCTTTTGAAAAAATTGAGGGATATGTGTTTCAGTTGTATTTTTTGGCACTATTAGGTATGATAAAAAGATAAAGAATTTCAGTGGAAGGGAAATGTTTTAACTGTCCAGGTTTGGGGGTTTTGGAGCATTTTTCCAGGGAAAAAATTGAATAGTTTGTGTTTCTGATGTATTTTTTGGCACTATTAGGTATGATAAAAAGATAAAGAAGTTCAAGAAAGTTGAATTTTTTTTAAAATGTTCTAAGCTGATATTTAATGTCCATTCACAAGCTTGGCTCTTATAGTTCATCATCAGGTAGCAAAATCACATAATCCAGGAACATATGCCCCTTAAGGGACCATAAGGTTGATCCTTGTGCATGTTTGCACTCAGGCAGTGTTTGGTCATTTTCATGTAAAGGTAAGTCACGGACTAATGTTCTTCAGGCAGCAGCAGGTAAGTTGTGGCAAGCATGCTATTGGTGGGGTTTTGTTGACTCTCATTTGCAGTGCAGGATGTGGGCTTTTCCCATTCATGTTTGGTGATCTACTGGATGAGTGATGGTGGGTTTGTCATAGTTTCTTGGATAGCTAGAAGTGGGTTATAATTTTGGGAAATATTTGGGGGAGGGTTTTAGATAGAATTCTTATGAAAAAATTGTAGGATATGTGTTTCAGATGTATTTTTTGGCACTATTAGGTATGATAGAAAGATAAAGAATTTAAGGAAAAAGGAAAATGTTTTAAAATGCTCCAAACATATATTTAATGTCCTTTCACAAAGTTGGCTCGTATATTTTTTCATCTGGTTGCAATATCACATGAACCAGGGGCATATGCCCCTAAAGGGTACATAAGGTTGATCCCTGTTCATGTTTGCTTTTAGGCAGTGTTTGGCCATCTTCATGTAAATGTTTTGTGTTACTTTGATGATATGTCAGATGTCAAATTTTTAACCCCGCCCCCCATCGCTCTCTTTTTCTGAAGTATGTGTGTTAAAATGTTCATGTTTATATTTGGCGGATAGGCTTAGTGATTAGTTTAGTTTGTCAAAAGTTGCATTTTATTTATGCGTGCTGAATTTTAGGTTATGATGAAATTTTTTATTCGCTGTTTAACTGTTGGTCTTTTTTAATATTTGAGAGCCGGCACTTATTTTAATGCATGGGCTTTGTTGTATATACTTAGCTTATGTGTTAACATTTTGTGTTGTGGGGGAGAGTCACAAGCCTCTGTTAAGGGGGAGTGGATTTTTGGCTGTTGGCAACATGTTTGATTTTGATGTGGTGTTATTTGCAGGCAGCCAGTCAGTTTGTTACATGCATCAGTGATTGACTTTAACATTTTCAGACAGGAGCAGATTTGGCTCCCAGGATTTTAAGTTTAGGGGCTATTAAATTCCTGTGCGGCCACCACGACGGTATGGTTTTGCCAGGGGTGCATTGTCCAGGTTTGGGGATCTTGGGGCATGCTCCCAGGGAAAAGTTTGAAAGGTTTGTGTTTCAGCTGTATTTTTTGGCACTTTTAGGTATGATGAAAAGATAAAGAATTTCAAAAAAAGGAAAAGTTTTTAAAATGCTTTAAGCTGATATTTAATGTCCGTTCACAAACTTGGCTCCTATAATTCATCATCTGGTAGCAAAATCACATGGTTCAGGGGCATATGCCCTTTAAGGGACCATAAGGTTGATCCCTGTGCATGTTTGCATTCTGGCAGTGTTTGGCCATTTTCATGTAAGGGTAAGTCACGGACTAAAGTTCTTCAGGCAGCATTAAGTAAGTTGTGGCAAGCATGCTATTGGTGGGGTTTTGTTGACTGTCATTTGCAGTGCAGGATGTGGGCTTTTCCCGTTCATGTTTGGTGATCTACTGGATAGGTGATGGTGGGTGGTGAGTTTGTCAAAGTTTCTGGATAGCTAGAAGTGGGTTATAGTTTTGGAAAATATTTGAGGGAGGGTTTTAGATAGAAATCTTATGAAAAATTTGAAAGATATGTGTTTCAGATGTATTTTTTGGCACTATTAGGTATGATAAAAAGATAAAGAATTTCATAAAAAAGGAAAATGTTTTATAGTGCTCCAAACTGATATTAATGTCTATTCACAAACTTGGTTTTTGATTAAAAAGTCTGTAAGTATCATCAGCAGCATTACAAGTGTGTATCAGTCTGTAACCACTAACGAAAAAACACAAAAATCAGAAAAATTTCAAAATAGCAAAATATTAAAAAAACAAAAAATTGCAAATGATTAACTACAAAAAGACATACAAGGAATCAACCTCTTGACGCCACTGACGTCTATCTTGTTCCCACATTTAGCCATTAAGTGCAGCTACCACAACCGTCGACCACTACTGCCCGGTGACGATAGACGATATTGTCCTACTTTATTATTACTTATGGGTAAATTTACTTGGAACGTGAACAGTCCATTTTAATCTAGGATCAACTGTTTTCTATATTGTTTGAAACTACATAATATCAATTGACTAAATCTAGGAGTGAGAGTGCAATCTCGGTAGATTAACTTGGCAATATCACTCACCGACAGTAAATAATGGGCACCCAAAATGTATGAAGTATGTCTCCAGTTCAGACTCTTATAAGATATTAGATAAATTTAGCCTTTTTAAGTGAATAAGTGAATAATGAATCAGTATCAATAACCCAGAAAAGCAATAGTGTTTGTTACAAAAGATAATTTAAACCACTATATAATTGCTGATCTGTATTTATAAACATTCCAGGAGCAAGGAAGCAGAGTTCATTTGATAGTTCAGGTACCCTATATGAAGGAAAAATTATACAAAACCCTCCCCGCACCCACATCAATTCTATATTCATATACTCCCATGATTTATGTGTGGTGGGTCTGTCCCAATAGCGGAGTGGTCGAAGGCGGTGTTATCGACTGTGTACTGTTGTTCGCCACTCAAGAGGTTTGAATCCTGCAAGTGATGGTTACCAACATTTCAAACCCGAATTCTATATGTGGTGGTGTGTAAATAACCTAGTGTTTACTTGGACCTTGAGACCTAACATCATTGCTTCCTTATTATCCAAAGGTCTCAGGATAGATTTTATCCATTTCAAAACAAAATCTAAAGCGGGACAAGCAAAATCAATTCTTTGCCCTAACTGAACCAAAACCAATCATTCTAGGTAGGTGCTACAACATGCTGGCAAATTTCATTTTATTTTCCAAACTCCTGGTGGTTCATGATGCATTCCTTACATCTCCCCTCCACATCTCCTTAGTCTGGAGAAGAAACTTGCTAATTACATTCACATATGGCGCCTACACATAATCTGATGTGGTCTTACCTGTTGGTATTAGAAACCTCCCTTCAAGTATTTTCTCTCAAATATAAGTCTCGTGAGTTTTGTTGAAAGAATGCTCAAAAGCCTAATGATCATGTGCACACTTCTTCCGAAGCGTATATGTTGATGTCCTCATCATGCATGGATCTCTCTTAAACAGAATTAACCCTTTCATTGCTGAGCAGGGTGGCTCCTTTCGTCCAAGGCACAAGGGGAAAAAGAGCTTTGAAAATCATCTACACCCTGTCATGTTGGTATTCATTGGATAACTCTCACTGAGTATTCTCGGATGAGTACCAATGTGCCAGGGTTCCAGTCACTTTTCAGTTTTTTTTTCTTCTATTTGTATTGGTAAAATTACTGTAGAATAGGAAATCAAACCCGAATAGTTTATTCTGCCTAACTTTTCCGAGTGGGGTCAGTTCGATATAATGAAAAATATTGGCTTTTTGGAATGAAAAATCTCCAAAAGTCCAGAATCACAAATTTCATTCAATTTGCACCTCGGAATAATTTCCTATTCCACACTAGATACCAGCAGTATATGGATTAAGTTTCTGTGTGTGTATTCCAGGTGCGCAGAGTGACAGCGAGGTGTCTATGAGTGCGACTGGGAGCGAGGCGGGTGAGAGCCGAGGCTACACGTCTGACAGCGAGCTGTACGAGAGCCAGAGCAAGCACCACCACAGCAGGTCCCCCGAGGAGGAAGGCGGCAGCGGCGGCGGCATGACAGAGACCAAACCCAATCCTTCCCACGGCAGCTGGCTACTGGTAAGCTGCTCAACTACTTCATTGATTTATTAGTATTTACTGTATACCATGTTGATATTGCGCTTATGAATTAATGCGCTCATCAGGCATGACCGAGATCAAACCTATTCCTTCCCACGGCAGCTGGTTACTGGTAAGCTGCTCAACTACTTCATTGATTTATTAGTATTTACTGTATACCATGTTGATATTGCGCTTATGAATTAATGCGCTCATCAGGCATGACAGAGATCAAACCTATTCCTTCCCACGGCAGCTGGTTACTGGTAAGCTACTACTCAATTAATTCATCAATTTCTCTTATAATTTATTAGTATTCATTTTTATGATTACAATTATCTTTTTTTGTGGGTCCTGCGTCAAAGTACGACGTCAGGGACACTTAGTTATTACTTGCACATATTTTTCTGTCCCTAATAGCTGTCTTAATGTGCACTTATCATCGTTGGGAGGGGTGCTCAAGTACCCTCAAGTGCTCTTATCTATTCATGTTCACTCACCTGGAATGACAGAAGTTAACTCGCTATTTGTAATATATTTTCAGTTATTAAAGTACTAACCTTTATTGATGATGTCTATAGTTCAGGGTTCTGGTGGCAATTTCTTTATTTCCCTCTGTTTCTTGGTTCTTTTTGCTGATTTTCTCTCTGATTGTTCATTATCACATGTGGTATTTTTAAGGGTGCATGGCATGTTATTGTCGTTCAGTTCACAACTGCCACGGCACAGTTACAAGCTCACTGCAGGGCATACTGGCATATGCCGCGGCGTCTACAAATTTGTAATCTTTTCTCCCTTCTGGCACATGAAAAATAGTTCATCTCTAAGTCTCCAGATGGTGCCACATACTCTCATGGATCTTCCCAATTAAAACAAATAGTTATAATTATGAGGAGGTGTTGTGTATCTTGTTTATTTATTTTGTTGTTTATTTGGTCATATTTCGAATGTTGTGATTTACTTTATGGCGTGTGTGTTTAGTGATTTGGGATGGCGTGGGGTTATATCTTGATCGGTTGTGGTAGCAGCGTATAGTGACTTGCCGCTGTGACGTAGTTGTTTGGGGGAATCCCGACTTGGGTCACATGGTCTGTCGGGGATTCCCTTATTACGATGTGTTGTATGTTGTTTATTTTTTTAAAAAACCAATCTTAGTTTCGCATGTATTTTCAAAAATAAAATAGATCCTGATGATGTTTGTGAGCTGTCATGAGAATCTTTCATCATGAATGGGTTAGTCACTACCGAGATGAAAATCAGTCTCATTGGCGGGGCCATCAGGCCGCGCCTACCTGGGAAGCTGTTTTGAGATGTCCATGGGCGAGATCTCCGTGCTCTAAATCATGAGGCCGGACTGAATATAATTCTCTATTCTGATTGGTTATAATATAAATGTTGCCTTTGCCGCGGAAAATCGTGCCTTCCTTATTTGAATTTAGCATGAAGTTTTCAAATATATAAAATATTTTAAGCGGACATAAAGTATATTTTTCAGTATAGGAAGGAAAATTACTAAGAAAAAAATTACTGTGTGTATAGACTAGCACCAGTCTCACAATCACGTCACGAATTAGGGACTGGTATCTCCCAACATCTATTGTTGGCGTGAAGCGGCTTATAAGGACTGCCACTAGTCTACTATGTGTATAGAATGAAATCAGGAGACTTCGTAACCAAACTGGTTCGTAACCAAACTGATGCGTACCCAAGTAGCTTCGCACCCAAGAGATTTCGAAGTATCCAGCTTGCGCCTAGAATTCCGATATTTGTTGCATTTTTACAAAATCTAGTCATAAATTATTTTCCTCTATAATGTTAATATACAAATATGACATCCCTGTGTGGTGTACAACTGGAATAACTCCCCCGAGAGAGGATTGTCGCCCGAGGGCGTTGCCGAGGTCGACAATCCTCTTGAGGGGGAGTTATTCCTGTTGTACACCACACAGGGATGTCATATTTGTTTTATTATACCGAACAACATACAAAACACAAAAGGGGAAAAATGACAAACACAAGAAATTTTGGATAAATACTCTTTTGTGAAAAATCTACAAATTATAATAACAGGGATGTCCAACTGTTGCATTGACACATCAGAGTGCAACAGAAGCCCCAAAACGTACAACAGGAGAAAATTTTCAGTTTGACTCAGAAACTTTTCTGAAAACATGAACAAATGAGTCTAATCGATGTTTCGCTTCCTTTTTCAAATAAAATTTGTATCAGAAAACGTTTAAACTCCATTCATTGATACCACCTCTTAATCAATCTAGGTGCTTATTTATTAGCAAGACACTGAACCTTATTTGTTTGTTTGTACTTTTACTGTCTTTATTAGTTTGAGCAACTCTAACTGTGGTACCGGCCGTTGTTTAGTAAATGCTGTCTATTGGCCTCATCACAGTTAGACTCTAACTTAGAGATCCGAGCATTTATAAAATAGCATCTGCGCCAATAAAACTGGGCGCTCATATCTATTACTTGAAACACCCCCCAAAAAACAGTCACGTTCGTACCATACCTTATTTGTTTGTATAATTCTATCTTTATTTGATAAAAATCCGTTGCCTGGTGCCTGTTAGGCACAATTTTAAAGTTGAGGTGGTCAGCCTAGTGGATTTCACGTAGGCGATGGCTGACGTTTAATATGCACGCATGCGCATCGAGCTCATTGCCCGGTAGCAGTGATTAACATGTTATTCACGGCTGCATGTTGCCGTTGTTAACATGTTAATTCACGAGCTGTGCAGGACAACAGCCTGTTACTAAGTAGTGAGGAAATCATGACGATTAATCCATGGCCCTTGACCAATCAGAATCAAGAATCTTCACGTGAGGTATAATAATGTTCTTTATCATATGCCCACTGACCAATCTCTCTTTTGATTGGTTAATTCAGGCTATGACCACTTCCTATACTAGGGAATATCTCCCAACCAGTCCATCAAAACAGTTGATGGACTGGCAATATTGACTGATCAGGCACACCATCCAATGAGAGTGCCAGAATAGTGACACACCCCCAGATTTCCCAAGCATGCCAACAGCCCTTCAAATGGGTTGTGGCATGACCGGCCACCATTTTGCCCCAAAATAAGCCAAAATGATAAAAAGATAAAAAATAAATAAATAAATAAATAAAAAAAATAAAAATAAAATAAAAAATATCTTTTTTAAAAATATGAAATGAAAAATTAAAAAAAAATTTAATTTTTTTTTTAGATAGAATTCTTTTTTTATTAATTTAAAAAAATGAGGGAGGGATTTGATAAGATCTGAACTTTTTCAATTGAACATTTGAAAGCCAATAAGGGTGAATTAAGGCTTATTTTGAGGGTTTTGGAGTTTTAAAGATTATTTGTTTCAAAACGATGTTTTATTATTATATTAATAAGGATACCTGATAGTGGTAGTTTAATCAAAATGTTTCTTCTGTTTGATGTGTAATTATTGCTTCTTTCATTTGTTAGTGGTCATATAATAAAACAAATATGGACTGATAACCTGATATTGCCCTCGGGATCAGTCCATATTTGTATATTATCCCATACCATTCTGAAGTACGCACGGTGCGTACCGGCGGTACCATGCGGGATACGCCTGGTGCGTAGTTAAAGTGGCTGCCGTGGGCTAGAATGCAACCCATGGCTGGCCATCGCTCTAAAATTCTATCGATTGCAGATATGATGCTGCAATCGATAGAATTCATGACAACATATACAAATAAAGATATACCTCAACTTTCGATCGATTTCCATGAGGAAAAGTAGGATATTATTCTGATTTTCCTCATGGACATCGATCGAAAGTTGGCGAATCCAAGATGGCGGCGCGGGTGCGTTCGCCGAGAAATGACACCACCACACATCGGAGGCTTTCCTGTTTTATCAGTTGCGATTTATGAATCACAACCGATAAAACAAGAAAGCCTAGATCCTTATAAAAAGAATGCTTACCTTCTGCCTTGGGTTTCCATCAGCGAAATGCGAGTTTCATCGCATTTTGCTGATGGAATCTCCGATCGCGGCTTCCTGGTGAAAGCAGTTGTTGTTCAATTTTCACTAGGTTGTCGTAACACCAACCCGTTTTGAATGAAATCTTTGCTTCTCCTGACACTGGAGAGCGGAACTTCCGGCAAAATGGATGCGAGGTGTTTATCAACACTGACAGGTAAGAAACCTGTTGTTTATTCGTCGAAAATGCACACTTTTATGGCATTTTCGGCGAACAAACAACAACGCGCACAGTGCTAAATATATTTTGCGTAATGGGCGTGTCGGGCGTAGCGGTTGGGGATAAAGGGGCTATGTTTTTGTGGGGTTTTTTCAGGTTTAGGTGCAGCAAACAAGACGGGTAAGTACAGTTACATTATAACAAATAAAATATTTATTTATAAATCAAAATTGTGACGTGTTTGGTTGTTTTTTCGCGGGGTTTCCAGTGGATTTCGAAACTGGAAACTAGGCGAAAGAAAAACATCGTTTTTTCGCGATTTTTTCATGTGATTCAGTGGTGGATTTCCACCATTTGAGGACATAATATACATGACTATATAGGTTATATATAGGCACTGTATATAGGTTAAATAATTTGATAGACCAAAGGAGGATTTTACAAGGATTTTTCTAGGATTCCTAGGATTCTCCTTGGGATAAATCTTGCAAAAGTTGCGTCAGAAGCAATCCTGACGTGTCCGGCTCCTCCTTCAAGATAGGGTGTTATAAATAAAAAAGACATACCATTTTTTTTACCATAAAAGAATACCTTATTAGCAACAATTTACATATTTGAAATGTTTCTGATAAATTAATTTTACTTATAGAAAAAATGGCTTGAACATGTATGAAGCATAACAATATTTAGCGATTTCTCACAACTTTCGAAAATATCCTAACTTCAACTTGCCAGCATTTCAATATACAGTAATCATTTTTACTCATGAAACATGTCATTTTGTAGGGAAGAAAGTGCTTGTTATAATGGTATATACTTTATATATGTTTGTGTAATGATAAATTATAGTTTTCAGGAATTTTATCAAGTACCACCCATTTTCCCTTGAATTTCCTATGCCGCGCAATGATGTTGCGTATATAGGTCAGATCTGGGGATATAGGTACGATATGTATGCTTCAGAATGGTATGGGTTATACATCCGGTTCTCTCACAAGTTCATAAATAACTTGGCCCCACCTTTTGACTATTGATGCTTTGCATCCACAACCGTACTTGTTACATAGTTGTCTTCCCAGTGCTATGGAGGGTAGTAAAAATTCTTCCATAGCAGATCTAGATAAAAGCAAATCTTTACAGGATGGCAATGAGTGGATGCATGGTTTAGAAGTCTTTGTGTAACTAGATATCAGTATACAAACATGTAGACAGTGTGCAAACTAAACCAAGTATAAAAGGTATGAATTACTACTGTTATGTTAAATAGGACAGCTAGGTGCTGTCCTTAAAAAGGAAGGTTTCTTATTCAACCACAATAACGCAGAAAAAAACAGGCTCATTCCCAAGGCAAAAAATAATACACCGCAGGTCAGAAATGTCATCTCTATATACCGGGCTGAAGTTGGCTCCTTTTTCAACATTCAACATTCAACATTCAACATTCAACATTCGAATGTTGAATAAGTAAATTTCCTTATTCAAACCATCTCCTTATTCGCAGGTCCCATGATTTTAATAAAACATTTTGATTTTTTCACAGCTTTTAGCAGGGGTTATAGCTATTTCTACTCCATTTATGTTATCTAATATTTCAACGCTTAATTTAGGTGAGGAGGGGGGTTGGGCAGAGAGGCAGGGGGGGGGGGGGGGGGGTTGGGTATGGGTGGGAAATATACTATTTTGGGTCATTTTCTTGCATTTTCATGAATTCCTACCAAAGATAAAGTACTGCAGTGAAGTATTTTCTAATAAAAACTCTTTCAATTAGTATAACTGATTTATTTAAATAATATTTGGGTTAGCGCAGACATTGACCTGGTAGTCAGGAGGAGAGGGGCATGAGCCACACCCGTTTTCGACATTGTATAAAATCTTAATGTCTCTAAATATAAAAATCAAAATGGTTCCTGACACTTGTCACAATGTGGAAGTAATGA
>OZ012693.1:37211943-37224443 GCA_963942565.1 Maea johnstoni | reverse complement strand
TTTATATTCCCTTGAGTGTTTTATGGGAGTGTGAAGTACTATTTAGAAGTACTCATCTTAGGATCGAGTTGTATTGACATGCCCTTGCCGATTCGATCAATGATGCAAGATTCGAATCACAGTTGATCGGTACGTCTCAATACCAGTCCTAGTTATGATTAATTGTTTGTGCCAGTGTTAGTTGTTTGTTACTCTCCCTAGGCCTCTGCCCAGCATGGTGGGTGGCTGGTTTGTAACTTAGTTGTGTATTATTATTATTATTGGCTTTTCCTGTTGTTGTTGTCAGGTGGTCTTGGCGGTCTGTGTATTGGTGTGGGTGGCGCTGATGCTGTCGATGTCATGGCTGACATCCCCTGGGAGCTCAAATGCCCTAAGGTAAAAACACACACTCTCTGCAACTCATGACATTATTCATGCCACTTAGGAGAGAGGAAATGATTCCTCCTGTATCCAAACTACTCTAAACATTCCTTGCATTGGACAACATAATTCATCTTTTCTCAATTACATCTCATCATTCTTATGTTTACACTCTATCATGCGTAAGAGTTTCTTTAGGATCTCTGAACACTTGACAACAGCTTTGTTAATGAGAAATCTTTTACAGAATATCTGAAGGAGAGTTGTATCAGTATTATTCTTATCAACATATTGCTCCTTCAAATATTTTCCTAAATATGTTTTGGCAAGAAAGATTTCCAATATTGTCATGCTGCTTATGGCAGTTGTGAGTATTATTGAGTCAATTTCAATTAAAATGAAATGGGTAATTCTACCCACGCACGAGAATAAAAAAAGCTGTCATTGAAAAGAAATTTTGCTGTCAAAACAACATATAACTAAGAAAGCTGAGTTGAAATAATGTGTGATTAGTTGTAATGGAGTATTCCTGTTATTTTCTGAATATGATAGTTGATATTGAGCTTCTCACATTTCTGTTTGACCCACTAGGTTATTGGTGTGAAACTGATCGGTGAGCTGAATGGCTGGACATCACCCAAAGACATCATTCTCAAGGTTGCTGGTATCCTCATGGTCAAGGGAGGAACTGGAGCCATTGTGGAGTACTTCGGTCCCGGTGTGGATTCCATCTCATGTACAGGTATGTTAAACCACAGAGCACTTAATAGTAGGGATGGGGATCGTTGAGAATTCTACGGTTCGGTTCGGTTCGGTTCTCGGTTTTGCTTCTATGGTTTGGTTTTATCACGGTTTCCTAAACGGTTTATTAATGACATTTCTTGGATACGAAACTACGCAATGGAATGCGTGGCTGAACTTGCCTGAACTGGAAAGTTCTGGAAAGTTCCTATATACTAGCTCCCTGGCCACTTTCTCTACACTCAGAAGGCTTCTGAGCATAGTGAAAGTGGGCAGGGTACCAGACTTGAGAGATTTTGAAATGGCTGTTTGATCGTCGAGCTTGGCAGACATTGTGAGGCCAATGAGGAGGTAGGTGCTGACAGTTTTATTATGCCTCCAGGAACCCTGTGCATGCATAGAAAACCGAACCGTGTAGAGAGAGGTCCGGTTTTTGACTGGTTAACCGCAATGCTCAGGCCGGTTTCACATATGAACCGTTCCACGGTCCCCATCCCTACTTAATAGTTATCCCTACTATAATGATGTAGACCAGGATCTCAGCAAGGATTTATAAACCGGGTGTCCAATATTGGCAATTGTAAAATTGTCTGGCATCCTATTTTAATTTAAAGAAACTAGTAATAACACTTGACAGAATATGGTTCGACCACAACTTATATTTTACCATGCACCTGGTTTTATGTGAATAATTATAATGATTCTGTGATCAGCACCTGCATAATTTTATGCATTTAAGTAATGTGAATTATTCATTCGTCATCAAAATAGACACCTGTAGAAATGGAAGCTGATGAAATATGCATTTAAGCAATGGGAGCTTGTCCAATCATAAAGCACTATTTGAATAAGCATTGCGTTAAATATACTGTATACAGTGTTTATATTATGGCAGTTTATTTAATGCGTACTTTGCACATCCCTGGAGTCCGCATCAATTGGACATCAAACCCCTATGCTAGTATCGTACAACACACTGACATGACAGATTGTCATTCAACAACAGTACCCAAAAATTAAACTGCACATCAAAGGCAGCTGCCTGCCGACCGCATTATTGTATATGCACAAAATTAACATGGTGTAAAGAGGCAGGTGTTCTGTATTTTATTTCTGTGTGTTGTGTTTGTAGATCAAGTGTAAGCACACTGCCTGGCACCCTGAAGTGGCCATGCAGCTGGTGCTGGCCTCGTAGAATTTTACTGTCAAAACAACGTATAACTAAGAAAGCTGAGTTGAAATAATGTGTGATTAGTTGTAATGGAGTATTCCTGTTATTTTCTGAATATAATAGTTGATATTGAGCTTCTCACATTTCTGTTTGACCCACTAGGTTATTGGTGTGAAACTGACCGGTGAGCTGAATGGCTGGACATCACCCAAAGACATCATTCTCAAGGTTGCTGGTATCCTCACGGTCAAGGGAGGGACTGGAGCCATTGTGGAGTACTTCGGTCCCGGTGTGGATTCCATCTCATGTACAGGTATGTTAAACCACAGAGCACTTAATAGTAGGGATGGGGATCGTTGAGAATTCTACGGTTCGGTTCGGTTCGGTTCTCGGTTTTGCTTCTATGGTTCGGTTTTATCACGGTTTCCTCAACGGTTTATTAATGACATTTCTTGGATACGAAACTACGCAATGGAATGCGTGGCTGAACTTGCCTGAACTGGAAAGTTCTGGAAAATTCCTATATACTAGCTCCCTGGCCACTTTCTCTACACTCAGAAGGCTTCTGAGCATAGTGAAAGTGGGCAGGGTACCAGACTTGAGAGATTTTGAAATGGCTGTTTGATCGTCGAGCTTGGCAGACATTGTGAGGCCAATGAGGAGGTAGGTGCTGACAGTTTTATTACGCCTCCAGGAACCCTGTGCATGCATAGAAAACCGAACCGTGTAGAGAGAGGTCCGGTTTTTGACTGGTTAACCGCAATGCTCAGGCCGGTTTCACATATGAACCGGTCCACGGTCCCCATCCCTACTTAATAGTTATCCCTACTATAATGATGTAAACCAGGATCTCAGCAAGGATTTATAAACCGGGTGTCCAATATTGGCAATAGTAAAATTGTCTGGCATCCTATTTTAATTTAAAGAAACTAGTAATAACACTTGACAGAATATGGTTCGACCACAACTTATATTTTACCATGCACCTGGTTTTATGTGAATAATTATAATGATTCTGTGATCAGCACCTGCATAATTTTATGCATTTAAGTAATGTGAATTATTCATTCGTCATCAAAATAGACACCTGTAGAAATGGAAGCTGATGAAATATGCACTTAAGCAATGGGAGCTTGTCCAATCATAAAGCACTATTTGAATAAGCATTGCGTTAAATATACTGTATACAGTGTTTATATTATGGCAGTTTATTTAATGCGTACTTTGCACATCCCTGGAGTCCGCATCAATTGGACATCAAACCCCTATGCTAGTATCGTACAACACACTGACATGACAGATTGTCATTCAACAACAGTACCCAAAAATTAAACTGCACATCAAAGGCAGCTGCCTGCCGACCGCATTATTGTATATGCACAAAATTAACATGGTGTAAAGAGGCAGGTGTTCTGTATTTTATTTCTGTGTGTTGTGTTTGTAGATCAAGTGTAAGCACACTGCCTGGCACCCTGAAGTGGCCACGCAGCTGGTGCTGGCCTCGTAGAATTTTACTGTCAAAACAACGTATAACTAAGAAAGCTGAGTTGAAATAATGTGTGATTAGTTGTAATGGAGTATTCCTGTTATTTTCTGAATATGATAGTTGATATTGAGCTTCTCACATTTCTGTTTGACCCACTAGGTTATTGGTGTGAAACTGACCGGTGAGCTGAATGGCTGGACATCACCCAAAGACATCATTCTCAAGGTTGCTGGTATCCTCACGGTCAAGGGAGGGACTGGAGCCATTGTGGAGTACTTCGGTCCCGGTGTGGATTCCATCTCATGTACAGGTATGTTAAACCACAGAGCACTTAATAGTAGGGATGGGGATCGTTGAGAATTCTACGGTTCGGTTCGGTTCGGTTCTCGGTTTTGCTTCTATGGTTCGGTTTTATCACGGTTTCCTAAACGGTTTGACATTTCTTGGATACGAAACTACGCAATGGAATGCGTGGCTGAACTTGCCTGAACTGGAAAGTTCTGGAAAGTTCCTATATACTAGCTCCCTGGCCACTTTCTCTACACTCAGAAGGCTTCTGAGCATAGTGAAAGTGGGCAGGGTACCAGACTTGAGAGATTTTGAAATGGCTGTTTGATCGTCGAGCTTGGCAGACATTGTGAGGCCAATGAGGAGGTAGGTGCTGACAGTTTTATTACGCCTCCAGGAACCCTGTGCATGCATAGAAAACCGAACCGTGTAGAGAGAGGTCCGGTTTTTGACTGGTTAACCGCAATGCTCAGGCCGGTTTCACATATGAACCAGTCCACGGTCCCCATCCCTACTTAATAGTTATCCCTACTATAATGATGTAGACCAGGATCTCAGCAAGGATTTATAAACCGGGTGTCCAATATTGGCAATTGTAAAATTGTTTGGCATCCTATTTTAATTTAAAGAAACTAGTAATAACACTTGACAGAATATGGTTCGACCACAACTTATATTTTACCATGCACCTGGTTTTATGTGAATAATTATAATGATTCTGTGATCAGCACCTGCATAATTTTATGCATTTAAGTAATGTGAATTATTCATTCGTCATCAAAATAGACACCTGTAGAAATGGAAGCTGATGAAATATGCATTTAAGCAATGGGAGCTTGTCCAATCATAAAGCACTATTTGAATAAGCATTGCGTTAAATATACTGTATACAGTGTTTATATTATGGCAGTTTATTTAATGCGTACTTTGCACATCCCTGGAGTCCGCATCAATTGGACATCAAACCCCTATGCTAGTATCGTACAACACACTGACATGACAGATTGTCATTCAACAACAGTACCCAAAAATTAAACTGCACATCAAAGGCAGCTGCCTGCCGACCGCATTATTGTATATGCACAAAATTAACATGGTGTAAAGTGGCAGGTGTTCTGTATTTTATTTCTGTGTGTTGTGTTTGTAGATCAAGTGTAAGCACACTGCCTGGCACCCTGAAGTGGCCACGCAGCTGGTGCTGGCCTCGTAGAATTTTACTGCCAAAACAACGTATAACTAAGAAAGCTGAGTTGAAATAATGTGTGATTAGTTGTAATGGAGTATTCCTGTTATTTTCTGAAAATGATAGTTGATATTGAGCTTCTCACATTTCTGTTTGACCCACTAGGTTATTGGTGTGAATCTGACCGGTGAGCTGAATGGCTGGACATCACCCAAAGACATCATTCTCAAGGTTGCTGGTATCCTCACGGTCAAGGGAGGGACTGGAGCCATTGTGGAGTACTTCGGTCCCGGTGTGGATTCCATCTCATGTACAGGTATGTTAAACCACAGAGCACTTAATAGTAGGGATGGGGATCGTTGAGAATTCTACGGTTCGGTTCGGTTCGGTTCTCGGTTTTGCTTCTATGGTTCGGTTTTATCACGGTTTCCTAAACGGTTTATTAATGACATTTCTTGGATACGAAACTACGCAATGGAATGCGTGGCTGAACTTGCCTGAACTGGAAAGTTCTGGAAAGTTCCTATATACTAGCTCCCTGGCCACTTTCTCTACACTCAGAAGGCTTCTGAGCATAGTGAAAGTGGGCAGGGTACCAGACTTGAGAGATTTTGAAATGGCTGTTTGATCGTCGAGCTTGGCAGACATTGTGAGGCCAATGAGGAGGTAGGTGCTGACAGTTTTATTACGCCTCCAGGAACCCTGTGCATGCATAGAAAACCGAACCGTGTAGAGAGAGGTCCGGTTTTTGACTGGTTAACCGCAATGCTCAGGCCGGTTTCACATATGAACCGGTCCACGGTCCCCATCCCTACTTAATAGTTATCCCTACTATAATGATGTAAACCAGGATCTCAGCAAGGATTTATAAACCGGGTGTCCAATATTGGCAATTGTAAAATTGTCTGGCATCCTATTTTAATTTAAAGAAACTAGTAATAACACTTGACAGAATATGGTTCGACCACAACTTATATTTTACCATGCACCTGGTTTTATGTGAATAATTATAATGATTCTGTGATCAGCACCTGCATAATTTTATGCATTTAAGTAATGTGAATTATTCATTCGTCATCAAAATAGACACCTGTAGAAATGGAAGCTGATGAAATATGCATTTAAGCAATGGGAGCTTGTCCAATCATAAAGCACTATTTGAATAAGCATTGCGTTAAATATACTGTATACAGTGTTTATATTATGGCAGTTTATTTAATGCGTACTTTGCACATCCCTGGAGTCCGCATCAATTGGACATCAAACCCCTATGCTAGTATCGTACAACACACTGACATGACAGATTGTCATTCAACAACAGTACCCAAAAATTAAACTGCACATCAAAGGCAGCTGCCTGCCGACCGCATTATTGTATATGCACAAAATTAACATGGTGTAAAGTGGCAGGTGTTCTGTATTTTATTTCTGTGTGTTGTGTTTGTAGATCAAGTGTAAGCACACTGCCTGGCACCCTGAAGTGGCCACGCAGCTGGTGCTGGCCTCGTAGAATTTTACTGCCAAAACAACGTATAACTAAGAAAGCTGAGTTGAAATAATGTGTGATTAGTTGTAATGGAGTATTCCTGTTATTTTCTGAAAATGATAGTTGATATTGAGCTTCTCACATTTCTGTTTGACCCACTAGGTTATTGGTGTGAATCTGACCGGTGAGCTGAATGGCTGGACATCACCCAAAGACATCATTCTCAAGGTTGCTGGTATCCTCACGGTCAAGGGAGGGACTGGAGCCATTGTGGAGTACTTCGGTCCCGGTGTGGATTCCATCTCATGTACAGGTATGTTAAACCACAGAGCACTTAATAGTAGGGATGGGGATCGTTGAGAATTCTACGGTTCGGTTCGGTTCGGTTCTCGGTTTTGCTTCTATGGTTCGGTTTTATCACGGTTTCCTAAACGGTTTGACATTTCTTGGATACGAAACTACGCAATGGAATGCGTGGCTGAACTTGCCTGAACTGGAAAGTTCTGGAAAGTTCCTATATACTAGCTCCCTGGCCACTTTCTCTACACTCAGAAGGCTTCTGAGCATAGTGAAAGTGGGCAGGGTACCAGACTTGAGAGATTTTGAAATGGCTGTTTGATCGTCGAGCTTGGCAGACATTGTGAGGCCAATGAGGAGGTAGGTGCTGACAGTTTTATTACGCCTCCAGGAACCCTGTGCATGCATAGAAAACCGAACCGTGTAGAGAGAGGTCCGGTTTTTGACTGGTTAACCGCAATGCTCAGGCCGGTTTCACATATGAACCAGTCCACGGTCCCCATCCCTACTTAAAAGATATCCCTACTATAATGATGTAGACCAGGATCTCAGCAAGGATTTATAAACCGGGTGTCCAATATTGGCAATTGTAAAATTGTTTGGCATCCTATTTTAATTTAAAGAAACTAGTAATAACACTTGACAGAATATGGTTCGACCACAACTTATATTTTACCATGCACCTGGTTTTATGTGAATAATTATAATGATTCTGTGATCAGCACCTGCATAATTTTATGCATTTAAGTAATGTGAATTATTCATTCGTCATCAAAATAGACACCTGTAGAAATGGAAGCTGATGAAATATGCATTTAAGCAATGGGAGCTTGTCCAATCATAAAGCACTATTTGAATAAGCATTGCGTTAAATATACTGTATACAGTGTTTATATTATGGCAGTTTATTTAATGCGTACTTTGCACATCCCTGGAGTCCGCATCAATTGGACATCAAACCCCTATGCTAGTATCGTACAACACACTGACATGACAGATTGTCATTCAACAACAGTACCCAAAAATTAAACTGCACATCAAAGGCAGCTGCCTGCCGACCGCATTATTGTATATGCACAAAATTAACATGGTGTAAAGTGGCAGGTGTTCTGTATTTTATTTCTGTGTGTTGTGTTTGTAGATCAAGTGTAAGCACACTGCCTGGCACCCTGAAGTGGCCACGCAGCTGGTGCTGGCCTCGTAGAATTTTACTGCCAAAACAACGTATAACTAAGAAAGCTGAGTTGAAATAATGTGTGATTAGTTGTAATGGAGTATTCCTGTTATTTTCTGAATATGATAGTTGATATTGAGCTTCTCACATTTCTGTTTGACCCACTAGGTTATTGGTGTGAATCTGACCGGTGAGCTGAATGGCTGGACATCACCCAAAGACATCATTCTCAAGGTTGCTGGTATCCTCACGGTCAAGGGAGGGACTGGAGCCATTGTGGAGTACTTCGGTCCCGGTGTGGATTCCATCTCATGTACAGGTATGTTAAACCACAGAGCACTTAATAGTAGGGATGGGGATCGTTGAGAATTCTACGGTTCGGTTCGGTTCGGTTCTCGGTTTTGCTTCTATGGTTCGGTTTTATCACGGTTTCCTAAACGGTTTATTAATGACATTTCTTGGATACGAAACTACGCAATGGAATGCGTGGCTGAACTTGCCTGAACTGGAAAGTTCTGGAAAGTTCCTATATACTAGCTCCCTGGCCACTTTCTCTACACTCAGAAGGCTTCTGAGCATAGTGAAAGTGGGCAGGGTACCAGACTTGAGAGATTTTGAAATGGCTGTTTGATCGTCGAGCTTGGCAGACATTGTGAGGCCAATGAGGAGGTAGGTGCTGACAGTTTTATTACGCCTCCAGGAACCCTGTGCATGCATAGAAAACCGAACCGTGTAGAGAGAGGTCCGGTTTTTGACTGGTTAACCGCAATGCTCAGGCCGGTTTCACATATGAACCAGTCCACGGTCCCCATCCCTACTTAATAGTTATCCCTACTATAATGATGTAGACCAGGATCTCAGCAAGGATTTATAAACCGGGTGTCCAATATTGGCAATTGTAAAATTGTTTGGCATCCTATTTTAATTTAAAGAAACTAGTAATAACACTTGACAGAATATGGTTCGACCACAACTTATATTTTACCATGCACCTGGTTTTATGTGAATAATTATAATGATTCTGTGATCAGCACCTGCATAATTTTATGCATTTAAGTAATGTGAATTATTCATTCGTCATCAAAATAGACACCTGTAGAAATGGAAGCTGATGAAATATGCATTTAAGCAATGGGAGCTTGTCCAATCATAAAGCACTATTTGAATAAGCATTGCGTTAAATATACTGTATACAGTGTTTATATTATGGCAGTTTATTTAATGCGTACTTTGCACATCCCTGGAGTCCGCATCAACTGGACATCAAACCCCTATGCTAGTATCGTACAACACACTGACATGACAGATTGTCATTCAACAACAGTACCCAAAAATTAAACTGCACATCAAAGGCAGCTGCCTGCCGACCGCATTATTGTATATGCACAAAATTAATATGGTGTAAAGTGGCAGGTGTTCTGTATTTTATTTCTGTGTGTTGTGTTTGTAGATCAAGTGTAAGCACACTGCCTGGCACCCTGAAGTGGCCACGCAGCTGGTGCTGGCCTCGTAGAATTTTACTGCCAAAACAACGTATAACTAAGAAAGCTGAGTTGAAATAATGTGTGATTAGTTGTAATGGAGTATTCCTGTTATTTTCTGAATATGATAGTTGATATTGAGCTTCTCACATTTCTGTTTGACCCACTAGGTTATTGGTGTGAATCTGACCGGTGAGCTGAATGGCTGGACATCACCCAAAGACATCATTCTCAAGGTTGCTGGTATCCTCACGGTCAAGGGAGGGACTGGAGCCATTGTGGAGTACTTCGGTCCCGGTGTGGATTCCATCTCATGTACAGGTATGTTAAACCACAGAGCACTTAATAGTAGGGATGGGGATCGTTGAGAATTCTACGGTTCGGTTCGGTTCGGTTCTCGGTTTTGCTTCTATGGTTCGGTTTTATCACGGTTTCCTAAACGGTTTGACATTTCTTGGATACGAAACTACGCAATGGAATGCGTGGCTGAACTTGCCTGAACTGGAAAGTTCTGGAAAGTTCCTATATACTAGCTCCCTGGCCACTTTCTCTACACTCAGAAGGCTTCTGAGCATAGTGAAAGTGGGCAGGGTACCAGACTTGAGAGATTTTGAAATGGCTGTTTGATCGTCGAGCTTGGCAGACATTGTGAGGCCAATGAGGAGGTAGGTGCTGACAGTTTTATTACGCCTCCAGGAACCCTGTGCATGCATAGAAAACCGAACCGTGTAGAGAGAGGTCCGGTTTTTGACTGGTTAACCGCAATGCTCAGGCCGGTTTCACATATGAACCAGTCCACGGTCCCCATCCCTACTTAATAGTTATCCCTACTATAATGATGTAGACCAGGATCTCAGCAAGGATTTATAAACCGGGTGTCCAATATTGGCAATTGTAAAATTGTTTGGCATCCTATTTTAATTTAAAGAAACTAGTAATAACACTTGACAGAATATGGTTCGACCACAACTTATATTTTACCATGCACCTGGTTTTATGTGAATAATTATAATGATTCTGTGATCAGCACCTGCATAATTTTATGCATTTAAGTAATGTGAATTATTCATTCGTCATCAAAATAGACACCTGTAGAAATGGAAGCTGATGAAATATGCATTTAAGCAATGGGAGCTTGTCCAATCATAAAGCACTATTTGAATAAGCATTGCGTTAAATATACTGTATACAGTGTTTATATTATGGCAGTTTATTTAATGCGTACTTTGCACATCCCTGGAGTCCGCATCAATTGGACATCAAACCCCTATGCTAGTATCGTACAACACACTGACATGACAGATTGTCATTCAACAACAGTACCCAAAAATTAAACTGCACATCAAAGGCAGCTGCCTGCCGACCGCATTATTGTATATGCACAAAATTAACATGGTGTAAAGTGGCAGGTGTTCTGTATTTTATTTCTGTGTGTTGTGTTTGTAGATCAAGTGTAAGCACACTGCCTGGCACCCTGAAGTGGCCACGCAGCTGGTGCTGGCCTCGTAGAATTTTACTGCCAAAACAACGTATAACTAAGAAAGCTGAGTTGAAATAATGTGTGATTAGTTGTAATGGAGTATTCCTGTTATTTTCTGAATATGATAGTTGATATTGAGCTTCTCACATTTCTGTTTGACCCACTAGGTTATTGGTGTGAATCTGACCGGTGAGCTGAATGGCTGGACATCACCCAAAGACATCATTCTCAAGGTTGCTGGTATCCTCACGGTCAAGGGAGGGACTGGAGCCATTGTGGAGTACTTCGGTCCCGGTGTGGATTCCATCTCATGTACAGGTATGTTAAACCACAGAGCACTTAATAGTAGGGATGGGGATCGTTGAGAATTCTACGGTTCGGTTCGGTTCGGTTCTCGGTTTTGCTTCTATGGTTCGGTTTTATCACGGTTTCCTAAACGGTTTATTAATGACATTTCTTGGATACGAAACTACGCAATGGTATGCGTGGCTGAACTTGCCTGAACTGGAAAGTTCTGGAAAGTTCCTATATACTAGCTCCCTGGCCACTTTCTCTACACTCAGAAGGCTTCTGAGCATAGTGAAAGTGGGCAGGGTACCAGACTTGAGAGATTTTGAAATGGCTGTTTGATCGTCGAGCTTGGCAGACATTGTGAGGCCAATGAGGAGGTAGGTGCTGACAGTTTTATTACGCCTCCAGGAACCCTGTGCATGCATAGAAAACCGAACCGTGTAGAGAGAGGTCCGGTTTTTGACTGGTTAACCGCAATGCTCAGGCCGGTTTCACATATGAAACGGTCCACGGTCCCCATCCCTACTTAATAGTTATCCCTACTATAATGATGTAAACCAGGATCTCAGCAAGGATTTATAAACCGGGTGTCCAATATTGGCAATTGTAAAATTGTCTGGCATCCTATTTTAATTTAAAGAAACTAGTAATAACACTTGACAGAATATGGTTCGACCACAACTTATATTTTACCATGCACCTGGTTTTATGTGAATAATTATAATGATTCTGTGATCAGCACCTGCATAATTTTATGCATTTAAGTAATGTGAATTATTCATTCGTCATCAAAATAGACACCTGTAGAAATGGAAGCTGATGAAATATGCATTTAAGCAATGGGAGCTTGTCCAATCATAAAGCACTATTTGAATAAGCATTGCGTTAAATATACTGTATACAGTGTTTATATTATGGCAGTTTATTTAATGCGTACTTTGCACATCCCTGGAGTCCGCATCAATTGGACATCAAACCCCTATGCTAGTATCGTACAACACACTGACATGACAGATTGTCATTCAACAACAGTACCCAAAAATTAAACTGCACATCAAAGGC
>OZ012693.1:37170460-37210460 GCA_963942565.1 Maea johnstoni | reverse complement strand
GGGCCCTTGGGAGGAGCCCGGCCGTGAGCCGCTCGCGCTCCATTCACTACATCGTCGTAGATTTCATTATCTACTCGCGGTGCTGGGACCAGGTGGATCTCCAGGCCACTTGACGAAAAATTTGAATAAAAACGTGAAAGTGGAACCTGTGCTGAATTCACATGGGCAAGGAAAAAGTGAATACTTGAATTCACATGGGCAAGGCCACTTGATTTAATAAAAAGTGAAAGTAGAACCTGTGTTGAATTCACATGGGCAAGGAAAAGGGAATAAGTTGAATTCACATGGGCAAGGAAAAGGGAATAAGTTGAATTCACATGGGCAAGGAAAAAGTGAATGAGTTGAATTCACAAGGGCAAGGAAAAAGTGAATGAGTTGAATTCACAGGTGTAAGGAAAAGTGAATGAGCTGAATACACATGGGCAAGGAAACAGTGAATAAGTGCATATACGCATATACACGGGCAAGGAAAAAGTGAATTAGGTGAACTCACATGGGGAAGGAAAAAGTGAATGAATTGAATTCACATGGGCAAGGAAAAGTGAATAAGTTGAATACACATGGGCAAGGAAAAAGTGAATTAGCTGAATTCACATGGGCAAGGAAAAAATGAATAAGCTGAATTCACATGGCCAAAGAAAAAGGGAATAAGTTGGATTCACATGGGCAAGGAAAATTTAGTCAATCGATTGAATTCACATGGGCAAGAAAAAAGTGAAGCTGAATTCATGTGGACCAGGAAAATTTGAATAAACTGAATTAACATGGGCAAGGAAAAAGTGAAAAAGTTGAATTCACAAGGACTAGGTATTAATAGTGAATAAACTGCATTCACATGGGCAAGGAAAATGTGCATTAATTGAACACATATGGGCAAGGAAAAGGTGTATGAACTAAACACATGGGCTATGAAAGGTGTGTAAATCATAAATGAATGGGCAAATAATAAGTGTAATCAAAATGCAGATTATAAGCAAGTATTTTTAAAAACTTACTCAGGTGTTCAACTTTTGTACTTAAACATTAGTAAATAGGTTCATACGGGGCATCAGAAAGTGTTCGTCACCGCTGGTGGTGTCCTACCTACAGTGATGTTCACACTGACAGGTTCACTGTGGTATATCAAAATTGATTCTGCTAGTACATCTTCAAATAACTTTCACATCCAGTTATCCTAAAATGTAATTCCTATATACTGCTTCCATGATTTCAAAAGAAAAATATATCATAAAATCAAATATTAGCAAAAAAGTTTAACATTTTCAAATATCTATTGCTTTGATGTCGAACCAAATTGACTTTGATGGTTCAGCTTTTAATTACATGTACTTCCAAATGCAGTTATCTCAGTCTGTTTCCAATAAAGTACTTCAAAAATATCAGAATATTTAAAACATGTTTTTAAAATTCATTCATTTCTAGGTATCCCCTTGCTATGGTATTATGTTATCAGCTGATTTTGCTCTTGCATCTATGTAAATAACTTTTATATCCTTTTATCACTACCTATATTCAATAATTTACCATGCATGACAAAATCCTATTTACATTATAGGTATGAGTTTTGAAAAAAAATCCATTCATTTCTAGATATTCATTGCTGGGTAGTCTGGAACCACACCCAGCTGATGCTACAAGTACATCAGTAAATGACTTCCATATTCATTTATCTCTCTCCATTTTCAATAATCTACCATGGAAATATCAAAAAACCTTTATAAACCAGAGCCAGCTTGCAAGCTGTCGGTCTATTAACTGATTTAATCTAGCGATCATACATCATGCGATGCCTGACATAAATGGTGTCGGTCGATATCAGAAACGCATCTCATTCACTTTGCGAATATGTTCTAGGAGGGGGATATTAGGGGGGATGGGGGTGTTGAGAGGGGAAGGGATTACGATATCAGTATATATAGGGATTGAAGTAACATACAGCTAGAGCTGCACTCACCACTCACAAACTCAAGTGGCTCGAGCCCTGGGCCAAACTCGCCAAGCTCAAGCTGAAGTGTTCAAATCGTGAGCTCGTCTATGTTGGGAACACAAACGTAACACAGAGCACCAACACATATTATAAACATACATAACTGCTTATCGCGGTCATGTCTTCTTTACAATCTCCAATGTATACATTCAAGCGGTGTTGAGTGTTATTCTGACCTTTGTACCTTGTCAGCACGTTTTAAAATTGAATGACCATGGCAATGTTAATAAATCTCCGCCAATAAATATTTATTTCTTAATAGCTGGGGTGAAAAATAATTATTTTTTTGGAAAATCGAAACGTCTGTGAGCTCATGAGCTCACGAGTCAAACGGGTGGTGAGCTCATGAGTTGATCTCCCTCCGTGAGTGCAGCTCTACATACCGCTAAGCTTTTTGAGCCCTTCCAATGCTGAGGCTATTTTAGTCCAAAGCACAATAACGCAAAGATTTTTGAAAATTATCCAAACCCTGTCATATTGGTATTCATTGGAAAGCTCTCGCTGAGAACTGTCAGATGAGTACCCATTTGCCAGGGTTTCAGTCATTTTTCATGTTTTTTTGCATCATTTCGTATTGGCAAAATTAGCCACCAGCAGCATAAGGGTTAATACAGTGTTCCATATTTGGGGTAACCCGCTAGCCAGGTGCTAGTTATTGCCACCAAACCACGTTGGCGGGTAGTAAGACTATGGGGCTAGTCATCATCTTAGCTGCTACAGTTGCGTACACTTGGAACTGAAGCCAATGAGATTGGTCAGACCTCATTATAGTGACAAATTTTTGGTCAGGCTTTTATCAGGTGATACTCCTCTAACAAAAGAAATATTTAGAAAATATTTGAAGCAGATTTATTCATCAGAAGTCTTTATACAACTCTCCTTCCAATAGTTTGCAAACTTATGCTTCATTTCCAAGTTATTTTCAAAAGCGTGACAGGTCCAGACGACACCCCTGGAGATCAAGTAGACCCCCAGGCATGAATGAATGGGTAAACTAAGATCCTCCCATATTCTGATATAAACATTCAATTTCTAAATACATCTCAATTTATTCAATCCTGACAACCAAGAGGGACATACAAAATACTTTGAAATTGAATAAGAGTCAAAATTTGTATACTGAAATTGAATTTCAAATGATGGATTAAACTGAATCTCTTTTCTTCCTGGGCAAGGTGCGTCAGTCGTGAGCTTGGTTGGTCCTAGTGCAACTAATCCCTTCATTAACAGCACACACAGGCGAGTGATTAATAGAACATCGTGAAAAGAGCCTACATATTTAGCTACAAAGTAAATCTTGCACTCCCTGAATAGATTAAACGGCAGGAGAATTTCGCCCGCTTACAAAGCGCCACGGCAATAAGTTAATGAGTTTTTCACACCTGTCTTAACAAATACAACACTCCAGGTACACGCTCGACAAGCCGGAGAGAAAGGAACGGCTCCTAACTTTATTCCCATAGAACATATGGCTGTAAAACAATCACCTGTAAATGGTTTGTGCAGCCAGCGCTATGATAATACACACAAGCTATGCTCTCTCCCACACCTGAGACCCGGAGATAATACCTGGCTATTCTTTCAGTGCTTTGTTCATTATGAGGAGTGGATTATTTATACATATTTTAGTTCCACTATGGTTTAACCCTTATGCTGGTGGTGGCTAATTTTGCCAATACAAAATAATGCAAAAAACCTGAAAAATCACCGAAACCCTGGCAAATGGGTATTCATCTGAGAATACTCGGAGAGAGCTTTCAGATGAGTACCAACAAGACAGGGTTTAGAACTTTTTCAAAGATTTTTGCGTTCTTGTACTTGTAGCATTGGAAGGGTTAAAGGAGAATATGATGAACTTCTCCTAATCTTTCAGTGCTTTGTTCATTATGAGGAGTGGATTATTTATACATATTTTAGTTCCACTCTGGTTTGAAGAAGAATATGATGAACTTCTCCTATTCTTTCAGTGCTTGATTATTTATACATATTTTAGTTCCACTCTGGTCTAAAGGAGAATATGATGAACTTCTCCTATTCTTTCAGTGCTCTGTTCATTATGAGGAGTGGATTATTTATACATATTTTAGTTCCATTCTGGTTTAACCCTTCTGCTGCTGATGTTACTTACGTCTAATGCACAAAAGGAAAACAACTATGAAAATCACCTAAACCCTGTCATGTTGGTATTCATTAGAAAGCTCTCACTGAGTACTCTCAGATGAGTACCCATTTGCAATGGTTTCAGTCATTTCTCAGCTTTTTGTCATCATTTTATGTTGACCAAATTAGCAACCAGCAGTGAAAGGGTTAAAGGAGAATATGATTAACTTCTCCTATTCTTTCAGTACTTTGTTCATTATGAGGAGTTGATTATTTATACATATTTTAGTTCCACTTTGGTTTGAAGGAGAATATGATGAACTTCTCCTATTCTTTCAGTACTTTGTTCATTATGAGGAGTTGATTATTTATACATATTTTAGTTCCACTCTGGTTTGAAGGAGAATATGATGAACTTCTCCTATTCTTTCAGTGCTTTGTTCATTATGAGGAGTGGATTATTTTTACATATTTTAGTTCCACTCTGGTGTGAAGGAGAATATGATGAACTTCTCCTATTCTTTCAGTGCTCTGTTCATTATGAGGAGTGGATTATTTATACATATTTTAGTTCCACTCTGGTCTAAAGAAGAATATGATGAACTTCTCCTATTCTTTCAGTGCTCTGTTCATTATGAGTGGATTATTTATACATATTTTAGTTCCACTCTGGTCTAAAGAAGAATATGATGAACTTCTCCTATTCTTTCATTGCTTTGTGCATTATGAGGAGTGGATTATTTATACATATTTTAGTTCCACTATGGTCTAAAGAAGAATATGATGAACTTCTCCTATTCTTTCATTGCTTTGTGCATTATGAGGAGTGGATTATTTATACATATTTTAGTTCCACTCTGGTCTAAAGAAGAATATGATGAACTTCTCCTATTCTTTCATTGCTTTGTGCATTATGAGGAGTGGATTATTTATACATATTTTAGTTCCACTTTGGTCTAAAGAAAAATATGATGAACTTCTCCTATTCTTTCAGTGCTTTGTTCATTATGAGGAGTGGATTATTTACACATATTTTAGTTCCACTCTGGTTTGAAGGAGAATATGATGAACTTCTCCTGACTGACTCCTGGGAGATTCTGTTTGACTCCTCTTGGCATAACATTTATTTCTATTTTGAATAATGCTAATGACTTATTTGGCCAATACTAAACAATGCAAAAATGACTGAAACCCTGGCACATGGGTACTCATCTAAGAGTACTCAGCGAGAGCTTTCTAATGAGTACCAACATGACATTGTTTAGATGGTTTTCAAACATCTTTGCATCCTTGTGCTTTGGACTAAAATAGCCTCAGCATTGGAAGGGTTAATGGGGAATATAATGAACTTCTCCTATTCTTTCAGTGCGTTGTTCATTATAAGGAGTAGATTATTATACATATTTTAGTTCCACTATGGTCTTAAAGTGAATGTGATGAACTTCTCTTGACTGACTCCTGGGAGTTTCTGTTTGACTCCTCATGGCATAACATATAGTGAAAAACATGCCTGACTACTATGAAATTTGAAATTTCAATTTTTGTCGCTTTTTCTGCCATATTGTGTCTAAGGCTTGTCAAAGTCGATTTTTGGTCTTACAGAATCGCAACCAATTTTTGGGCAAGTTCAAAAGAATCAAAATTCTGGACTTTCTAATGTCTTTTTTGAATTTCGAGCTGATGTAATTCTGACAACCCTTTATGAAAAAACTACCTACTCCCCATAGCAAAAAGGCCTTGGTTTTTACATTTTTAGACCACTATATTTGAAGAAAACATTCAAAATAGATCATATACATCGTCTAAACTGGCAACCACTTTTGGCACTGCTCCGAGGTCTGCGCGCCCATAATGCATTGCCCACGAAAGTCAACATCCTGCTTCGTCCGATGTAAACACTGTCCTCCGGACCGAGAATTCTGAAGTTTCTCTTTAGTTTTTTTTGCGCCTGACAAACTTTTTTGGAGCAAAAAATCTGTAAGACCAAAAATCAACTTGGACTGGTCTAAGTTGTTAATAGCCAGTTGTATGTGCAGGGCTCAACATTAAGAAAAAACTTCATAAGCCCAGCAGGGCTAGTTACCGGAATTTTTACTAGCCCTGAAATATTTTTGCTAGCCCTGATTTTAATGACAACTCTTTTCAAATAGTGACCTCTGTTGATATCATAGCCTTTGTTGATAACATGAAAAGAATACAGTGTATTGTGGTAAATTGAATTAAATTATCATCCAGCTATGCAGAGCCAAGGGTGGGCTTCATAACTTTTTAAGCGCTGATATTCTTATTCTATCTAGTCTCTCAGGGCTACTCACAGGTAGAATTTACTAGCCCTGACGTTCAATAACTAGCCCGGGGCTACGGGGCTAGCCTTAACGTCGAGCCCTGATGTGGTAGAGGAAACTGGAGTAGCAGGCAAAACCACTGCCTATCCCCAAGTCACTGGCAACCTTCTCACATGTCCACTTGACTACTATGGGGATATCTCTCTTACCAAAGGCACCTTTGGAAAATATTTGCCAGGAGAGATATTCATTAAGAGCTCCTCTTCCAATAGTTGTGATTCATGAATAGGTAAACTAGACTGTTGTATCACCCCTGAATGGAAGTGTGAGCAGAAATCACACAGAGTGAAACCTGTATATATGTTAAAAACCTACAGCATAGATAGAGGATGTTATTCAACATTATCAGCGGTTCAACTTAGGAAGGCCCTTAGGGTAAAATGCTCATCATATGAAGGTGTTTAACGCACATATGTGTTCAAGTTCTACTGGAGTTTTGCACTTAAAACAAAAGCCAATGATTTCCCTTGTGGGGTTTGTAAGATATTGCTAATAGCCCTGTAGGCTACCAAGATGTAAGTTAAACTTCAGGGGTGTCCAAATATTTTAGTCCCGGTGTAACAGGAAATTTTCCGCCCCTGAAAATCTTCCCCCCCGGGGGGGAAGATTTCCTAGGAAATTTTCCCCCAACCCTGAAAATCAACCCCCCCGGGGGGTGAATTTTCCTAGGAAATTTTTCCCCCGGGGGTGAATTTTCCTATGAAAGCTGTCCTTAGGGTGAAAACTGCAAATCTACCTCCTGACAGGGCGTATTGGCATTTTCTTATAAAAAAAATAATTGGAGGGTACAAATTCCTAGGAAAATTGCCCCCTGGGGGGTACAAATTCCTAGGAAAACCTTCCCCCCGGGGGGTTAATTTTCCTAGGAAATTTTCCCCCCCGGGGGGTAAATTTTCCTAGGAAAATTCACCCCCCGAGGGGTGAAAACTGTCCTTAGGGTGAAAACTACAAATCTACCTCCTGACTGGAGGTTATTGGCATTTTTTTAGAAAAAAAATATTTTGAGGGTACAAATTCCTAGGGAAATTGCCCCCTGGGGGTACAAATTCCTAGGAAAATTGTCCCCCGGGGGGTACAAATTCCTAGGAAAACCTCCCCCCGGGGGGGCAGATTTGCCTGGTGGGGGGGTATTTTTCCTAGGAAAATTTGCCCCCCGGGGGGGAGAATTTCCTGGGAAACCTAGGAAATATTCCCCCCCCGGGGGGGACATTTTCCAGGGGGGGAAGATTTCGTGGTACACGGAGCACAGTCAATAAGTCCTGTAGCACAGCAATTTTTGTTGACCATGTTTTCGATAATATAGCTAGGGATATTGTTTCCTAATGGCACTACTTTATAAGCCTTTATTGCAATAGTTAAGACCAAGACGAATCAATAGAAAGTATTACTAAATTGATTTCACTGGATTTTAAATACAATTTGTATCAAATATAATTCAGGTGAAATACATGGTAGGCTCAATTGGTCATGTTTTGCGAAAATTTCCCAGCTAAAAAGTGCTTTAAGTTTTTGGTTTGTCACACGTAACATGTCATATTTCTGGTGGCCATGAAATGTTTATTTTTTATGCTTTAAATAAACAGTAATTAAGTTCCCTGATTTCAGATATTAGAAGACATGTTCTGCTTTGTACATTGCTTTTTAAACAATATACAGTCAAACCTCTTATTGTGAACACTCTGTCAACAACCCCTATTGTGAACACAATTCCTGGGTCCCACTTGTATCTTCTACATCATGAAAAGACCTCTGAGATGTGAACACTTTCGAATGTGAACACCTTTACCCTGGTCCCAAGGTGTTCACATATCCAAGGTTTCCCTGTAGTCCACTGATTTAACTTTTTTAATTGTGGCTCATCCTAAAATAGTTAAATGGTCCTCTCATTCCAATGGGCTGCCTAAATCCCACACCGGTCATTGCTTGGCTAAAGAAATTTCAGTTTCAGATGATATTACGAAACTTTCCAAGGTGCCCTTCCCTAATTGCCCTAGTGTCTGATGAATGAACCACATCAGCATTCACTAAACCACACGAAAATGTGTCTGCTTTCAATTATCCGAAACGGCGGGGAAAATAGGGGAATAGAGCAAACCTGTCCTCACGATACACCTGAGATACTAATTATCTTCCACGCACAGCTAAATTTCCCATTCTCCCGACATGCCTGTCCCTAATGTACATTTCACGTACATTTCATGTGCATTTCGCTAAACAGCCCCGCCCCCTTTGGGAGTCATCAATCAGGCGACGCCCCCTTCCAGCGATGGCTTGCACAGGTTTCCTAATGTTTTCATAAAACACTAATGAGTCGTGGAGTATGAGGCCGTCGTAAATGAGTCGCCGAGCACGTCGCGATGAGTCATCATCTTGTTAACGCCATCGAGAATGAAAACGAGCCGTCCGTCCGTTCGTCCATACGATGCTCATCAGCGGCGTTTTTCATTATTTACTAAGTGGTACAATGAATCAGAGAGCCGCACCAGCAACACCTGATCAACTTCTTGATTGCGACTTTTCCTTTTTCACCAACTTCCCGCTCAACAACAAATATTCATTAGAATAGGTATTGATGTTGGTGAATTTCTCTCAATCTGGGACACAATATTTAATTACCGGCCACACTTGATCACCTGATTCTTGATTGCGACTTTCCTTTTTCACCAGCTTCCAACTCAACAACAAATATTCATCAGAATTGATGGTGGTGAATTTCTCTAAATCTGGGGCATAATATTTAGTGGTACAATGTATAATGTAATTCATACATTATAGTTCCATATACTTTGTTCCACTTCATTCCTCTGTAATATGTATATTTTTTGTAGCTCTCGCTACAGTCAATAAACTATATATATATATATAATGAATCAGAGCCGGACCAGCAACATCTGATCAACTTCTTGATTGCAACTTTCCTTTTTCACCGACTTCCCGCTTAACAACATATTCATTAGAATTGAGGGTGGCAAATTTCTCCCTATCTGGGGCACGATATTTAATTAGCTTGCGCACATCTATCACATAGATCATTCTTTTTATTGGCTTGCATAACGGGATGGGAGATGGTTGCCTCGGATAAATGTCTTTGTTCCTGACTATCTCATTATAAAGTGGTCGCAGATAAAGAAAATCATCAACAATAATGTGCCGCTCATGATAAGGCATGCCTTCAAACAGCTGCAGATGAGACACAGGAGGAAAGTGTGAAGAAGGAAATTAACAGGCACTTTTTTAACCCATTCACACTTAGAGTTCCTCTAGAAAGTATCGTCTGCTACTTCCATACTTTTGAAAATAACTTAGGAATAAAGCGAAACTTCACAAAATATTTGAGGAGAGTTGGTGTTTGATATCTGGTTAACATTTCTCTTTCAAATATTTTCCCAAAAATGCTTTTTTTATAACAATATTTCTAAAATTTTCAGGCCTGTTTTGACCGGTGCGCGTGTAATTGGGTTAAATATAACCCTCATGCTGCTGGTGGCTAATTTTGCCAATACAAAATGATGCAGAAGACCTGAAAAATGACTGAAACCCTGGCATATGGATACTTATCTGAAAGTACTCAGTGATCTACCTTTCCAATGAATACCAACATGACAGGGTTCAGAAGCTTCTGACAAAAGTAGCCCTAGCATCGGAAGGGTAAATATAATATTGGCTTGCATGATCAGCTGGGTGTGTTGGCTTCTGATACATGTAATTACATTCAATGAATATTTAAAAAAAACATTGATAAATGTTTCCAGCTTTATCTATTAACTTTATTAGAATTTAGACAAAGACAGGAAGTATCTAAGAGCATTTCGGAGGGGAAAGTATCACATTTCTTCCAAAATCTTCTACCCTGCTTGGGTGGGGCAATATATACTTCATAGATGCAGAATTGTCACTTTCCCTGATGTCCAACGTCTACTGTCTGAAGCTATGCCACTTACCTCTGTTGGGCACCAAAAACCCTGTTTAAGAGTATTTTAAAAGAACCTCATTCAAAGACAATATATTGGCTCACTTTCTCTGATGTCCAATGTCTACCTTCTAAAGCTATGCCAATTACCTCTGCTGGGCATCAAAATCCCTGTTTGAGAGTATCTTAGATAGGAAGAACCTGACTCAAAGACAATAGATTGGCTCACTTTCCCTGAGGTCAAACTTCTACCTTCTAAAACTGTGCCAATTACCTCTGCTGGGCATTAAGAAACCTTGTTAAACCCTTTCGCTGCTGGTTGCTAATTTGGTCAGCATGAAATGATGACAAAAAGCTAAGAAATGACTGAAACCATGGCAAATGGGTACTCATCTGCTGGACATCAAAAACCCTGTTTGAGGGTATCTTAAATTAGAAGAATTGTTCAACATGACTCAAAGACAATAGATTGGCTGACTGCACTTTCCCTGATGTCCGACGTCTACCTTCTAAAGCTAATATTGCCAATTACCTCTGCTGGGCAAAAACCCTGTTTAACCCTTTTAGTTGCTAATTTGGTCAAAAAGCTAAGCAATGACTGAAACCATGACAAATGGGTACTCAACTGATAGTACCCAGTGGGAGCTTTCCAATGAATACCAACATGACAAGGTTAGGACATTAGGATTTTCATAAATTTTTGCTTCTTTGTGCTTTGGGATAAAGTAGCCTTAGCATTGGAAGGGTTAAATAAGACAAACATGACTCAAAGACAATGGATTTGCTCATTTTCCCTGATGTCCAACGTCTACCTTCTAAAGCTATGCCAATTACCTCTGCTGGGTAACAAAAAACACTATTTGAGGGTATCTTGAATTAGAAGAATTGTTCAACATGACTCAAAGACAATAGATTGGCTCTGTACTTTCCCTGTCCAACGTCTACCTTCTAAAGCTATGCCAATTACCTCCGCTGGGCATTAGGAATCCGAGGTCCCTGGAAGTAATTAAGTGTCAGGCCCGATCTCGCTGACTAATACCCTGTTTGCATGAGCTCATACTACCTGCTCTCGCTGAAAGCATTTCTCATCCCGATCCTCTTGTTATTATGCATAGTGCGCATCAATAAAACTGCAGCTTCGTTGATAGATTGCCGCAACCCGCTTGCGACAATATCGCGCAAAATGTCAGGGTGTCGTGACATTTCTGGAACCTTTGACTTGTCTAGTCCTCCGGTGCTCATCATCTTTAACTATTCAGGACTATGGAACAAGTTAGAATATGAATATGGTTCTTCGTTTTATATTTCATGTAGTTCATAGATGTTTCACAGCTTCTGTGAATGACGCAATGAAATTAACAGCTTAAAGTATTAAGAATAAAACATTGACTTTACAAATGAAAGGTATAAAACCTATGAATCTGCTTGACTCATGGTCTTAGCCAACAGGGCGTCTGGGTGTATTTTTGGACACCCAAACCCTTAAAAAGCACCCTTCAGGGCACCCAAAATCTTTGGTGAGGAATTTCTTAAAATGTCAACCTCAAGCATATAATCACATTTTTTCTTCTCCATATTATTCCTATGACATTGTAGAAGGATATCATGCCTTATTTTGATAAATTTGTACATGTTCATGGTTGAAATCTGAGTGTATTGTGGTACCCCTCAAAAATTTGGATGCCCAAAAGTTTTTCAATTGCCTGAAAATCGAAAATATAAGAAAGCACTGACAGGTGAGTGCCGAGGTGTGAGGGTTCCAGTCATTTTTCAGGGTATTTGCATCATTTTGTATTGGCCAAATTAGCCACCAGCAGCACAAGGGTTAAATATGCCTTGAGAAAACTTTGATTTGATCTTCCACTTTGGTGGGACATAGCAAAGTGAGATTTCACAAAACTTTCAAATAGTTAAAGTTTACATCATGGCACATTTTAAAATTTATTAATAAACATACACATAGATGCGTTTGTCTTAGCATAACATATAGAACCATGCATCCATACACAGGGATTGACCTTAATATTTTCAGACAGGAGCGTATTTGGCTCCTAGGATTTTAAATTTAGGAGCAAATAAATCCAGGTGTGGGCTGCACACTGATAAAAATAGCCAGAGGCACACTGTGCAGGCTAGGGGGTCTGGGGGCATGCTTCCCCAGAAAACTTTGAAAAATATGTGCTTACAGATACATTTTTGGGCACTTATTAGATAAATAAGGAGATGAAAATTAAAATTGATAATTGGTAAGTCCATTCTCAAACTAGGCTCCTATGATTTAACATTTGTTAGCAAAATCACATGATCCAGGGGCAAATGCCCCTAAGACGACCATTAAGGTCGATCCCTGATACATGATTTTATGAGAGATAAAAAATATTAAAGAAGAGCCTGGCCTGCCAATCTAGCTCTACAATGAAGGCAATTGGACTTCAGAATGTTGTGCTCAATTCATAGTTCATTTTGATACGTCACATGTGAAATATAGAGTTGACTGAACACCATAGTCATGACTAAAATTCTGTAGGAGTGTCAAACATGAACAACCTGGTACTGCATTTTGGCAAATAATCCCCATTCTTATTTGGCATCAGAGTTTTGTGAGGAAAATTATGTAGAGACTCAAGTCAGGTTGCAACATTGGTTGCAGAATAATATTTTCTGATTGGGGCAAGCTGCCCCTAAAGTTGACTGGCCCCGCCACTCTGTTAAACAAAGGTGAGATTGGACTTTGCCCTAAAACTACTTGCTGAACGGGGCAAGTCAGGGTCTTGTTCAGCTTGCCCCATTGCCATTTTTTGCCGAATTCACTTGCAACTTGGAATGGGGCAAGTGGTTATGTTGCACACTGCAAATATTCACAAGGGTAAACTGCCATAAGTAGTTACAGTTAGTGCTGGGACTCAGCCCAAAAACATGAACTCGAGCGCTTGGCAAATCTAGCGACCAAAACTCGAGTCAATATCGAGTTTGACGGCCACATTGACAAGATCTTAAGGCGGACGATTTAAAACAAAATCGCGCCTTGCCATAAGCCGGCACATGCCAGGCACACATACGTTGTACCGCGGCATTGAGAATCGATGCACCAGAAAATGGCGCAATACGCATCTGACACGGAGACTTAAGAAAACACATTTTATCTCAGGAAATATGGTGCAAATTGGGGAGTTTTGGCCGTCGCTAAGGCTACACATGCATCGGAAGCATGTGTTGCTATTAAAATGTCATCAGTTCGTAATTTCCGAGCGATCAATTTTTTGACCCAGCAACCGAAAGCTCGAGCTTCCGATTACTCGTCCCACCACTAGTTAAAGTAGCAGTACTCACTATTCACTGAAGAACTTTGTTGGGTTGACTTTTGGGTTGTCCTCCTTGTGTTCCAGTAGCTGTGAGATAGCATCCTCCAGGTAAACCAGAATCTTATAGCGAGCTACAAGCAGAAAATCAAAAAATATATATTATATAGCAATTCAATGCAATAGTTATCCTTATCAAATGTTGCTGATACTTCCAAGAACATACTGCAATTTTAGTCTAGGCATAGAAAAAATAATAGTTTGTTTCCTGTAATGGTGCAAAAGAAAAATAGGGAAGGTAGGTCGGTAAAAACATATTTTTAAAATTATTCTTTTGATCAAAAAATGCATGTTTTATGTATGTTTAAGTTGATTGGGAGTTGGGAGGGCGGAAAAACTTTAGCGTAGGGATTTTTTTAGGGTAAGGTTACAGGAAACAAACAACTTTTTTTTTAGGCCCTAGGAAAGCCAAGCATTTTCCTAGTATTATCCTAGGAAACCCCAATTTTTTGAGCTTATTCTAGGAATTTACCCTGGCGTTTTGTAGCTTATTCTAGGAAACCCTGGCATTTTTAGCTTATTCTACGAAACCCTGGCATATTTTTAAGCTTATTCTAGGAAACCCATTCCAGAGGTTTACTTTCATTTTTTTCTTACATGTCCGACTGATTGGCTTCTTCCAGATTCTGCAGGGTTTTTCTAGCATTACTCTAGGAAATCCTGACATTTTTCTAGCTTTATATCCACCTTCTTGTACATAGATAAATCATACACACAAAAACTCATCTATTTTAATCAAACCAACTGTGCTCACATAAATACATTTTAATGTGACAAGATTTTCTCCATACACATCTGCATCACTATGTAATCTAGGAGAAATGAGAAAAGTGACAGCCGTTAGAGTAGTTACATTTCACCCATGCAAAGCAGTAATAGGAAGTCACAGATGCCTGAATAAAGTGGATCCCTGCATGCAGAAAAACCATAAAACTAAAACCATGTACACTTAAAACATGCAAGCGCATAGGACAATGCTCTACTTTCTGGCTATTGTCATGTTGCTGTATGAATTACATCATTCTACTCATTTAAAGACATTCCTATGCAGTCTAATTGTAGAACTCCTCCTTCTGGTGCATAAAGACCATACCGTTATTATTTAAAGTGCCCTGGTAGGGGTTTTATGGGTAAATTTCACCCCTCAGGGTGATACAGTACTCACAGGGGTATCCCGGGATGAATTACACCTGTCTGGGGATTTATATCTTAATCATAGATACTGGAAGCTCAAGGCTATATCTAACCATAGGAGTGAACTCATCATTCACTCGGGCTGTCGTTGACATCCATTTCTTTTGATTCAATTATTGACATTATTTCTTACGATTCCAATAATTTCGATTCGATTTTGGAGAGCTGCACCCGAGAGATACATTACTGAGTTATTTATATCTCTGACTGCAAGAAGCATGAAATATATATGATCTTCCAGGTATCACACTATATTCTTGTTGCTATGACGCTAAGATTTCTAAAATATAAAGACAATTGAAGTTGTCACATTTTCTGAGTGAGAGCCTGAGTTTCTATTCAAAACTCTTACCAGTGTTGGCTAAAAATGGCAAACAAATGATGACAAAGCCCAATTAAAGGCTGAGGTGATTCTTTTATCCATTGACTGACATAATATTTTTCCTGATGAATTGGAATGGAAAAATCATTTCGATCAGTCGATTCTTCTCATATTAATTAATTACATCCATATCATTTACCCAAATTTAACTTACTACCAAATATTTAAAACCCTGGCAATAACCATATATATTAGTTTCACAGGCTCAAAGAACTAATAATATATGGAATACATATGATCTATTTTAACTACTACTAGCTAGACTTCAAATTTAATCATTATAATTGATGGACATGAAGTCCATTTATAATGATTGATTTTTAAGACTGCCTAGCAGTACAGGTAGAGTCACACATGAATAATATTGCTCTCCTGGTAATTAAACAAAGTCTACTGTTTCCAAAAATGAATCCTAGTGTGATAGTAGGAAGTTACAAATGTTTAAAACTATTTCTTATCTTCTGTCCAAAATCTTAAACATTTCAGAAGTGAGCACACTTTCACTTTGCCTGAACATGAAATTGAAATTATCCATTCAATGAGTTTTGACTTTATCCATGTCTTCTGATTATTTGAATATCAACTTTTTTTTAATAAAATTAAAAAAATATCCATTCAATAAATTTTAATACAACCCATATCCTCTGATTATTTGAATTCCTACTTTTTAAAAGTGACTTGACATCAGTTCAGGGCTATAGAATGATCTGACAAGTATCCTCACAATAGTGTCTGATTTGTGCACATGGTGGCAGCAGGGGTCTTCATCAAAGTTTGCCTTCACACACATAAGATCTAGATAGAAGAATATTCCTTCATAAGGCCTAAAAATAGTTGTTTCCTGGAACCCTACATATTGCTGTTAGGGGTGTCCTACTCTACAAGTGTTTAATAGGATTTTTGCCTGCCGTAACATAAATATTGAATATTTGAGTTGCAAGGGAACTAATTATAATACGGGGGGGTTTTCAAAGTTGTGTCATCAGCAGCACTTTTATTAAAGGTAGCTCATGGTGTTAATTTCTAAGACTCAGTTTTTCATCTGCCCTGCTTTTATTTGATAATTCAACCAATGCAAGGTGTATTGCCTTCAATGTCTTTTTGTACCATCCCAGCAGAGTGTAAGATTTTTTGGAAAAAAAACCCTATAAAAACATGCATAGTGTTTTCAAATTGAGCTCCCAACCACAATTATGGACAATTCCCTCCTAAATACTCTTTTAACTAAGCCAAATTTCGACCAAATCTGTTAAAATTCAAAACCCCAAATTCATGTTTGAATTGACAATGTTTTGGTAAATTCAATATAGATAACAGGGCCAAAAACTGTGTTCCTGCTTGTGTGCAAGCCGCGCATGCAAGTCTAGGGAAGCTTCAGCTTAGATGACCAAACACACTTTTCTTCATCCAAGACTTCAGGTACAATTCCCTCTGACCATTGATGGCCTAGACAGTTAGTTGGGTTGATTATGAGGACAATTGTATAGGATTTAACATATATGTAGATCTCAAAATGACTCCATATTCCCAAATTAACCCCATTAGCCACCTTATAGCCCTCAAATGATATCAGTGCTATTTAAACCCCTTTTCGTTAATAAATAGTTGACGTTGACATGTATATGGAAGAAGAAGAAGAAATAATAGTAACCTAGATATTAAAGATAGACATTACGAAGTCATAACTTTGTGACTGATGGTATTAGGGGCCTACTCGCCTTTCCGAGGGTCAATTTTAATACGGTTTAGATTGCTAAAACTGCCACAATTCATTCTACTAGTGTATTATTTCTAGTTTAAATCTTTTGTGAAATGGCAATTTTGCAACAGGTCAAACTAGTAATTTGGATGCAATCGATCAATTGCTACTCCTACAGTGCAGGGTTGGGTTTAGGCCGCCTGAAACCTATATCTGGCAGGACAGTGCCAGAAACCTAGTTTCCGGCGCCTTTTACTAGTTTCTGGCGCCAGAAACTCTAGAGATGTGATTTAACATATTAATATGCTTGAAATGGAAGAATTAATGATAACTAATGGTGACAGAAAACAAAACAATATATATATATATATATATATATATATATATATATATATATATATATATATATATATATATATATATATATTTATGTATATAACTAAACATATTTAATAGGTCAACTGAACTCTATACATTTGAATAACTACATAGACATGTAGAAGATGAATTAGTATCCATATCAGATGGTATCTGCTAATTTACTGCTTCATTTGGAATTGCTTCATATCATACAATAGGTGGATAGTTAATGTCATAATACTTGTAAACTGTTATAATATGCATATAACTTTGAACCTCATCTGAGCTTTAAACCACAACTTAGCACAAAGTCACTTTAATATTTTTTTTAGGAAATCTTAAGAGGCATACACTCTATGCTGCAAAATCCCTAGGCTAGCTTTCCTATCAAGAACTGCAATTATGAGTCTACAGAACATTCATGCAGACCTTGTCAATCATGGTTTGCATCTCTCATACAAAGAAATGCAATCAGAACTTGAAGAAATGTAAGGGTAACATCCATATACCCTGTCCACCATTGTTAGAGTGTTCTCTCATAACATGAATTACACTGTCCAGTTAATTTGGCTTGTACAATTAACCCATTGAGACCTGACAAAACTGCTCACAAATTGCAATTATGTGAGTGGACATGTACATTATCCACACTCTCAGGCCACCATTGTTTTTCTTAGGCATATCTGAATCAACAAGGCATTTAATGAATAGATAGATTACCACTGTGACCCTTACAAACGTTATTCTCAAGACATGCTAAATATAAACTTGAAATCCACATTTATCATTGTTTAAGTGTTCTGACATGAATCACATAGGTCAGGTACTTTGGCACAGATCAGGACTGACAATGAATCTGATAATTAGTAAGAAAGAAAACTAATTTTATGTTTTGTGCCTTATGTCATTCAGTTTCTGGCAAATTAAGTGCCAGAAATGCCAGAAACCTATTTCTGGCAGGACGCCAGAAACCTCTTTCTGGCAAGGTATAAACCGTCCTTCGGCATAAATTGCCAACCCTGCTACAGTGGGGTTATTGCATCACAGGGTGTCCAATATATGTTTCCGCTATTACAAGTACAAGCAAGGAATGAGGTCATAGATAACAAATGTGTAACTTTGTGACTGCATTTGAAGGGAAATGCAGAAATATCATCGACCTGCACGACCATTTAAAGCTTTGTTGTCTTATTATTATTAAGTGAAATATTTGTAGCATCTCACAATCAGCTGTCAGACTCAGACTGCACCAGCAAAATGTGCTATACAGACAGTACACTTTTTGAATCTTCTCTCTGTGTAAGAATTGAAGCCAACAGGGAAGACAAATAAAAGAAAGGTTTGAATGTAATTTTGAGATCTTGCTATCCTATGGGCTCTATCAATCATAAACAAAACATTTTACATGATCATTCAGATGATTATGATCATTATCACCCTTTATCACCCCAGAAACCAGTGCGAAATAACATACCTAGATACTTCTCTGCACTCAGAGAAAACAGATCGTCATTTTTGCTCATGCTTTGTTATAATTCCGAGCACATTTCCGTGAAATTTTGTCTAGAAATATATGACAGCAAGGTGCTTGTCTCTGCTCGTCTCCAACACAATGTTTGTCTGTCTGTTCGTCTTCCACCTGTACAGAGCTGGCCACTGATTGGCTGCTTAGTTTCGTATTCACTCCAGTTGTAAATAAAGGCTTTGCACATCAGAGTAGTCCACGCGCTGTCATTTTTAGGCGCTCAAAATTCTCCTCCATGAGGATTCCTTTGAGTAACTTGCATTCGGATCTTTAGGAGGGTGTAATAACGATTCAGAGGGTGCACTCGCTAGCATTCCTCTCTGCAAATGAAATCAAGCGAACGGAGGTGAAATCTGAACCCGGGCGGCGCAGCGCAGCATTTTCACTTCAGTCGGTCTCCCATCTTGAGTTGAGAGCGTGCATGGATAATACTCGCGCGGAACTTTAAGCTAAAACTACGTCAAAAATCACTCTCTGGATTACCTCTACTTATGTGCAGTTCGGGACGATCGAGATGAAGGCTTTGGCAGTACTTCTGTCTCTCTCAAGCCTCTGTTTAGGTAAGTACGCCGAGATTTTTAGATGGAACAAGACGATTTGGGGTTTCAGCGCTGTGCACTGTTTCAGTCGGAAGGCACGGCGCCTGTTATTTGTGTGTGCGTGCGAAACCAAGACGTAGCTTTCCTCTCCCAGTCTCTAGTCTTGGCTTCACTCAGTCTAGAAAGCACTGACTGATTAAAGTATCCCCAGCTTTTTGCTAAAACACATCGTATATACCCTCCTTTTGTAAACAGATAGGTTTTGTAAACAGATAGGAACTCCAATACACACATTTTAGAAGTGTGTATTGGAGTGGTGAAAGCTGTGTTCCTTTAAGAAGTCTCAGCACCAGTTCAGTGTACACAGGGACCTCATGCACTTGTTAGTTCAGGGGGTTCTATATGGCAATGGTTTGAATAGTTTTCTTTGAAGATCCACAGCATTTCTTATTATTCGAGTATTATTGCAACAATGTTTCTGTAGATAAGCCACACTGTGTCTATAGTATTGTATTCAGGATGAGATGGTTACTATTTGTTAAATTGTATCGAATCTCTCATCCTACCTACACGTAGTATTATTAAACTCCAACCTGCTGAGTGTTTTTGTATGTAGTCCCTGGTAGTTCCACTTCTAATATTTCATTTTGTTTAGGGCATACCAAACATAAACTGACTGGAATGAATTTGGCACATTGATAGTGATATGATGATCATTCAGAGGACACATCTGAGATGTTTAATGATAAGAAATTCGCCAAATTTACGGAGAAGTTAAATCTTGATTACAGAGTATAAGAGAAAGAAGTGGTGGTTCGTCGAAGACCTTCGATATCCACTGGGGTTATTAAGTGGAGATAAATGATGTTACAAAACGTCTCAGATCTTTCGAACAGGCACACATTCATACAACTCAAGAAGGGAGTCATGTTTAAGGTAAACGGGAGCCAGCGTTTCAAAGCCTTGCATGTTACTTAGCTCTACCTGGTATTTACGCCTACAACCCTTCCATAAAATAAGGCTTAACACCAATGTGCACTCGCATGAATTTTATATCCCTGGATTATTTTGCATCTATCTCGCAAAGACCCATGCTACAAGCGACCTTCTTTAAACGATCCCCGCTGAGCCCGATGTTTTGGAAATGATGCTACGGAGCCAGATCCTGTTGAGGTGTCATTTTCTTTCCGAGTGACTGGTCATGTGAAGTAACCAGCAGTAGATTCATGATGACCAGCGGACATCTTCCTTTATCATTGAAATCCTCGCTGCATAAGTTACCACATGTGGTTTATTTTGGGAAGAGGATTAATCCAGAAGTCACTTGGCAATTATCTAAGAAGATGATTGTGTACTCCCTGATATTGGAATGAGCCGATTCCTATTTCAATTTGCTGATACACAATTTCAGAAGATGGCTAGGATGGTCTATAATTTCAATCTATCATTTGAAACAGAATATGAGGTTTCTTAGCTCTATGAAGATCCGTAGTTAAAGTGCCCTGACTGTATAGCACCGCATACACAGCTGATTTGACTTCTGAAGTTCAAGATGTATTCTTTTCTAACTCCTGGTTGATTTCAAGTGTTAGATTCAAGCTGCTTAATGATTGGGGAGCCCTCAGAATTTAAGTTTTCGAAAAGTTATTATTCTTGTATAAACCTTGCTTTAGTCTTTAAAAGAATACAAAAATATACAACTCTGGCTAGCAGTAGCACTGTATGATATTTCAGTGAATGAGGCAAGCACTAGTTTTAGGATACCATATTTACTAAAATAAATGAACCCTTCACACAATTCATATTTATTTCATTCACCAATATATTTTCTGAGACAGTATTTCTTTGACCTTATCACCTCAGTCACCGAGACCCATTTGAAGTTGAGCTTCTATTAGGCAGCTAATACAGAGCTTTGCAGGTTGATTATTTTCGATACCCCATTGAGCTGTCTCTCTTTGCGCAAAGTAATCGTTACCAGCAGTACAAATATTGCAGAGACTGGGTAATTAGGATTACTTGTAGCTTTCTATTCCCTTTTAAGTCTTAATCACAAACATATTGGGATTTCTTGTCTGTCGCCCTGTCAATTTCCTGATAAGGTAATTACTTATACAAATCATTGAGGCCTCAGATTGAAAGAGATCCTATGGCATATGGGTCCAAAAATGTTTCAAGAGTATGTAGGTTTGATTTGTGTTTCTTGCTTTTAGGTAAGAATTGCAAGGGTTTTTCAAGAATTCCTAGAAACATAGTTTCTTCATTTTATGTTAGAAATAAAGGTATCCAAGTATTCTCGGAAGTAATGAAGGAAAAAAGACAAAATTTGTCAAAATGTGAGGTTTCATAGGGCTAGAAATTAAGATATTTTCCAGGGAGTCCAATTGTATCTTCAAAAGCCACTTAAAGGTGTTTTGTTTAGAAAACTACTCATATCTTTGGACTCCCTGCAGAATTTTAAGGGAGCTACAGGAGAATTCAAGGGAGCTCCTGTCTATAGCTAATTTCGAGCCCTGTTTTAATTTTCTACTCTTTTTTATGTATTCTCTGTAAAGTCTTTATTTGGTCCATCCCATGAGTGCTTAAATTTGAGTGTACAACAAGGGCTGTGTCTTAAAGCCAGTGATGATGAGAGATGAGGGATGCAGATTTTTGTTTACAACAAACACTGGGCTCCCCGCAGTGAGAGTTAATACACCTGTCCTCCACAGCGGGCCTCCTGGGAATAAACATCAATCAATCTCGAATGGCATTGTTCCACCAATCAATCAATCTTAACAATAGCAACCCTGGGCACTGGCAGTAAAACTCATAATTAATTGCCCGCAAGTCAATGAACAGTTTCTTGTGCCCTTAGAACAGATTTTTATTGCTTTAACCATTTATCCCTCAAATCCCTCTGTGTGGAATAACCTTGTGAATGTCACAAAGTAAAATTAACGTGACAAAATAAAGAATGACTGATTTTGATATCAAAGTTGAACTATTCAAAAATCTTTCCCTGGCTACAAATTGTTTTGACTATTAAACAAAGACTTTCTATGAATGCTTTTGAATGACAGTTTTTCTTTAAATACCATTTAGAAAAATTGGTCAATATTTTGCTGATTAATCTTTTGTATTTTGATAGTCTGATTTCATGTGACGGGTCTTTTGGTCTCTTTAGAGTTGACACATTACTTAAAACACCAAAAGATGATCTAACACGTTTGAACTTACAACTTAAACTTAGTAATACTGCTTGAATCTGCAGAGTAGTTGAAGGAGAGTTATTGATTGAGTCCTTATAAACAGCTCTCTGTCAAAATGAATCCAGATCATTTTGTGAGGACAGTATTGCCAAAATAGACTGGGCTTTTTTGTGTCCCTACGGGGATCAATAGGTGAAGACATAGTCTTAGCCGGGATTATGAAAGTGGGTGCCCAAAATTGGGTATCATTAAATTTTTGGGCCTCAATTTTCTGACCATAATTTCTTCAATTTACAACCATAAGGATACATGTTTGTATTAAGACACTGAATAATAACTTTAAGTAATATCCCTAGTATTCATATTAAAGTGAACATTTAAAAATGATTTGCTTGAAATTAGTATTTCTAGAAATTCCTCTCAAACAATGGGTGTCATACTGTGACATTTTTTAGGGTTTTGATGTCCAAATGTCACCCAGGCACCGTACTAGCTATTAGCTACAAGACTGGGTGAAAATGAGACAAATTCAACAATAAGCTTCGTAATCTGTGTTGTGATGTTCCTGCTGGGATGATAATGATGTAATGTACGCACATTCCTGGCCCTGCTTTACTGATGAGGCAGGATGTGGTTCACCTCCCCCTCCCCACTCAGACGCTAAGGCCAAGAAAAAAATATTGTTTGTTTCCTGTAACGGTCTGAAAATTTGCATTATTTTTTTGGTCAAAATTGTGGGTTTTATGCATGTTTTACGTTGATTGGGAGTTGGGAGGGCGGAAAAAACTTTAGGGTAGGGATTTTTTTGAATAAAAACTAGTTAGGGTAGGGTTACAGGAAACAAACAACTTTTTTTTTTAGGCCTAACTTATATAACTCTCACCATGTAGAGCTGGGAATTCAAATACCATCACAGTATTCCCATGATGCAAGGGAACTGCCACAATTTCTGTAAGAAAGTCTCAGATTTTTACAGATCGATAATCGAAGCTAAATTTAATAAATATGGCCATAAACATGATTTCAGAAAAATCTGCTTCACATACTTTGTAAATTTACACATTCTCATTCTCAAGACAGTTTGAAAGGTTGTATAACTCTCTACATCAGTCACAATGGGATTTTCATAGACTAGGTAATTCAGGGACTTAGCCAGGATTTTCATAACAGGGTGTCCAAATTGGGATTTCAAGAATTTAGGGTGTCCAAAATCCCTGATTGAAAAAGTAAAAACCATTCACTGATGATGTACATTAACAAATAAAGTAATTATATGCTTAATTCCTCACGAAATGTCTTAGTTATCATTTTGAAGTTAAACTTTTTCAAAAATTCAACTTGGAATTAGTATTTATATAAAACACATACCAAAATCTAGGGTGTCTTTTTACCTAAGATCAGGTGTTTTTTATGAACCAGGTAGTCCAAAAGACACCCAGACACCCTGCTGGCTAAGACCCTGCAGTAGGTATACATATGTCAGCCTAGAAATCTAAGGTAGGATTTTCATAGCCAAAATGCCATTTTTCTCGTATTCCATTTTCTCGTATTGTTGTCTTCAATTAACATATGATCTCTTGTACTCTTCCTTTGCCTTGATGCTGTTGTTAACCCTGTCCCTATGTCTGAATCAGTAAATTGATTAATTACCAGTTTAAGTATTGAATTCTGCAAAAGCTGCTTCAGAATGACAAATGATGATTTTATTGGACATCAACTGAATCTGAAACTGCTTAAGATGCTGCCCACAACCACCTTTATCATTGTTGTGGGCTAAACTTACTCAGTTATGCATCAAACCATCAGTTTCAGTAAACAATTGATTGTGTAGTTAATTAAGTTTATTGACCCATGCCAAAAAGGTTGCTATGCTGAGTGAAAGCACTGCTGTTGCACATGGAAATACTATACAAATTGGAGTGTAACAGGAAATGAATTATTCAATAAGCTTATAACTAGGCATGGGAGACAATACAAACATTTCGGATGTGAGTGATCAATTGTTTGTATAAACGCTTACCTGAATGCTGAACAGAAGGACAGGCAAATAAGACTGAGTGGAGAGAGAGAGAAAGAGAGAGAGAGAGAGAGAGAGAGAGAGAGAGAGAGAGAGAGAGAGAGAGAGAGAGAGAGAGAGAGAGAGAGAGAGAGAGTGACAGAGAAAGAGAGCGACAGTGACAGAGAAAGAGAGCGACAGAGACAGAGCGAGAGAGACACAGAGCGAGAGAGATGCATTGAGCATATATGGTGAAGATTTATTTACAATGAAAATGAAAATCAGGAGGTATAATTTCATGAGTTAGACTGTTTAGTCTTCTTTTGATGTATGATTGTAAGGTATTCTGAATTCCCCCCTCCCATCCAATTCTGAACTTGATTTTTCTTACTTTTTTTACAACCCTTTCCTCGTATTCCAAATACCCAGGAACCCCACTCCCCGAATTCTAAATTGTTTTCCGGTCCCCCCACCACTTTTTTCTTTAATGGAAAAGTCCTTAGTTATTTTGCCAACTACAGATATGAGTGAATTGAGTATGTGCTGACATTTATGATCACAGTAGTCAGCGGCTATCTGGTGTTCAGCGTTATGAAATTAGTATACACAAGCATTACGGCCGGGCATCCCTTTCATTTATCTTATTCTATTTATCACTTGATCTTATCCCACTCCCCTCAAAGGATGGCTTTACAGAAGTTGAAATTAGGTTTATAGATACCATCTTAAAATATCCTCACATCCAGCGCCCTATTTTTGACTTTTTTTCTCGTATTTCTTTCAAATTCCAGCGTGAATGTTTGGAAGGTCATTCAACCTAAGAAGTAAAAAAAAACATCTCAGCCATAAATGTCATGGATATAGTTTCAAGTCATTCAGTTATGGTACGATCAAGGCAAGATCTCTTCAGAAAAAAAATCAGCGCCCATTTCAAAGAGCTTCCTCTTTTCTCCTTTAAGTGGGCTTGCAACTTGAAAGGCTTGTATGTTTTGGGGTATGACATTGCATACGGACACACTTGGCAGTTTCGAATGATCACACACTTACACTCTTTCCTTGATCAGTACATGGGAAAGAATTGGGAAGTCAGTTTGTGGTAAGATTTCGCTAGCTTGTTTACCGTAATTTCGCGTGTATAAGACACACTTTTTTACACAAATTTTCACACTCAAAGTGGGGATGCGTCTTATACACTAAGCTAGGGATCTAGGGTGTTTTACATCGAGTCCCCAGGCCACTCGGGGATCGTCTAATTACAATTATAACGCTGCCAGGACCGTGCCCATCGATGTTTGCCACGGCATTTACGAATTGTAGTTACCGAACCACTCCCCGTCGGAATGCATTGATTACAATCAATATCACCCCTGAGACAATGGGTATCATGCACAGACAAAGAGTGATAAGCACTGTCATGTTGATGTCGCATTGATGTCACATTTCACTCATTTTGAAGTGCTTCTTACTGGCTTTCTAGCTTTAATCATGAGTAGTTAATTTTCAACAATATATCCGAAAAGGGGGTGCGCACTATACACAAAGCTAAGGTCTATACATCATTTCAAAGGGTTAAACAAGGGGTGCGTCTTATATACGGGTGCGTCTTATACACGCGAAATTACGGTAATCAAGTTCGACTAGCTGATGAGTGATTTCCATTGGTGATTTTTTTTTACCTAGGATGAAAGATCAGAAATGTGCACAGCGATATTGGTATAAGGCCCAATGAAAAAATGGTTTGTTTCCTGTAACCCTACCCCAACAAAGTTTACTCCAAAAAATCCTTATCCTTTCAACTCCAAATCAAATCAACATAGAACATGCATGAAACATGCATTTTTTGATGAAAAAAAATACCTACCTACCTACCCTATTTTTTTTCGGGCTGAGACAGGAAACAAACAATTAATTTTCTAGGTCTTATCATTTCAGTGATTCTTATTGCTTGAAAGGGTTAACAGTTGAGTGGAGAGGCCAGCGCCACCTATTTTTAGGTGTGAAAGCAGGTTATGAGGTCTAAGACCCTAATCACTTAAAGTGTATCCACACAGAGTCTGGTGGTATTGTTCAGTCCATAATAGCCAGATTATGCAGGGTCGGAGCTTAATATTTATGGCTGGGTGCATTTTTAGCACCTTGCTCTACAATGCCTTAGGTTAAGGATTTCTTAGATGCTCAAACTAATAATAGCAGCATTCGAATCAGAGGGTAAAAATCACATGTAGTATTCATATGATAGATTCTTTGTCATGCACATTCTTTGAAAAACATTTTTTTTTTCAGTTTCTGAGATCCGAAAGAAAAATCTGCTCTTGAATCCCATGATGGATGTTACTTAAAAAGAAATTCAATAATCATTTACGTTAGTGTTCACATGACATATATTTTACCTTACACACATTGGGAATTATAGTAGAGAAGGAGTCAATGATATGAACATGAAGGAAAGTTGTGTTTACTCATCTTATAAAAACAGTCTTCCTTCTATTATTTAGCTAATATGCAAATATCATTTGATTCATTTCCTAATCCTGGCAGTCACCAGATCACTAGGACTATTGAACGGGAATGGTTTGACCAGGTTATACATGGACAATGGCACACCCTACAACACTAATCCCTAATCCCCCGTCTCCCCATTAATCTATACTCAGGTTTGATGAGCACACAATAGGATTAGGGATTAGTGCGAAGACAAGGTGATTAGATTAATCGCAAACAGACCAGGGGGCTTAAACTCATGAACCAATCAACGCTCGACCAGGGGCAGAGTCTGAGTCAGAAATTACGATCGCAAACCCCAATTACACAAACATAAAGCCAAATAAACTCAATTGAATAAATTACTGGATGATTTATATATATGCAAATTTCAAAGTTAATTTGGTTTTAATTAGCATATGGTCATGTTATATTTTCATTTTTCATGATGCATTTTATAGATGATCAATATTAAAAGTATTTTTTTAAGTTAAATAACGGATTCAAACTACCTACACTAAAAAAAATGAAATGACTGCATTTTCCATCCAATGGCTAGGGGATACCAGATTTTAGATTGATGGAGGGAAAATGCAGTCACATTCTACCAATGTCTGATAAAATTAGATCTGATAAGATATGGGAAATTATATGCAATGAAGAGGTGGTTTCTTTGAACTGTCTCTTGTGGGTACACCGGGCCGGGGTCTTAGCCAGGATTTGGTAAATGGTTGGGCAAAAATTGGCAATTGCAAACTTTTTGGGCATCCTATTTTTCAAGGGCAACCACAATATACTCTGATTATAACCATAGAGATGTATTTAGTTTTTGAAATGAGGCATACTATCCTTGTACAATCTCATGGGAATGATTTTGAGGTGAATAAACTTCAATTACAGGCTTGAAATTGACATTTTAAGAAATGACTCACAGAAATACTCGGGTGTCCTGAGGGGTGATATTTGAGGGTTTGGGTGTCCAAAAGACACCCAGATGCCCTGCTGGCTAAGACTGGTGCACCCGATAACCTTTTATTTCAAAATGACCTCATGGACCCCCAGCAGACATCTCATGGGTTCATAGGAGATGAGAATGACAGGTATTGCATAGATAAACCATACTACAAACACTCACAGCATCACAGCATGTAAAAAGTACCAGTGGTTCCTTGCCACATGCTGTGTCCCAATTCTCCAGATACTGTACCATATGGTTTTATTCAACTCCTTCACCCCAGAAAACCTACATGGGTTTATAACAGTTTCTGATTTTAACCCTTCATTTCCTATCTGTAGAGCTATCATCAAAGATATCAATGATGTTAAAATAAGTATTATGTTGATTATAACCTAAGGATATAGGGATGGACTGTGTTGACGTTTTGGCTATTTAATGTGTGTTATTCTTAGATGATGGCTTAGTATTTTAAAAAAGTCCTGTCTGAAATGTATAACAGTCATAGCAAAACTAGACATAGTCCAATCATTTTTGGGGAATATGATTATCATTTAGGCAAGATAACGACATCATATCTTTGTCCAAAGGACAAACAAAATTTAAGTACGATCTGCTTCAATTGAACTATCAGTTCGTAACTCTAACTTTTCTTTTTTATGAGACTGCGAGTTTAAAAATGATGTGAACTTGTTCTAGATATCAGGTACCTGAAACACGTATTACAGTCTCCTGCTGATCCTTAATTGTGACTTTCTCCAAGTATAAATATCCTGCTTTGTATCTGCTGTGTTTGATTGCTTGAATTGAATTTAAAGTTGCACAAATGCCCTTCAACAGGACTTTATTTTAGCAAAATTTTCAGCACCCCAAATTAAAGCTGTGTACAGTACTGGTGACCATAATTCCCTGAAGCATTAACCCTTCCAATGTTGAGGCTACTTTCGTCCTAAGCACAAGGACCCAAAGATTTTTGAAAATCATCTAAACCCTGTCATGTTGGTATTCATTGGAAAGCTCTTGATGAGTACTCTCAAATGAGTATCCAAGTACCAGGGTTTCAGTCATATTTCAGGGTCTTTGCATCTTTTTGCAATGGCCCAATCAGCCACCAGTATTTAGCATAAGGGTTAAGGCCCTGCCTGTGTGTGTTTTCAAGGATTTGGGTGTCCTAATGATGCCCTGGCACTCTGCTGGCCATTAGGTCCTGTTCACTCCTGAGGAATCACTGCTGGACTCTTACATAATGCAAATAGACAAACAGAGAACCCCTCCCCTCTCAGCCAAAAAGTTGAGAGAGTGCAAATCTAGTGGTATCCCTGGGAATGCCCAGTGATACGGAAACGTGAAAGTTGGGAAGAGGAGGAGGAGGAGACATATTGTACAGTATACGGCTTTAATTTGGAGCACTGCTAGAAATTTAACTTTACATCCCTGTTGGAGGGTATTTGTGCTTCTTAAAATTTGCGCATTCAGGTAGAGATGCAAAAGAGATACTAAGCAGAATGTCATTTGAAGGAAGTTATTTTGGCACAATCATGGGAAGCACGAAAATGGTGAAAATTAAATGCCTATAAAAATACAAGTTATACAGTATTCAGTTCTACTTTTCCTGCACCTTTATGAATATTGCGCTCTATGTCATTAACAAAATAACAAAGGAATATGTTGAACTGATGTTTTCTTTCTGTTGCAATTTTTACATGAAATAAATGTTTTCTTTTGCATTAAATTATACCTATCTGGTTATCAAGAATGCTCAGTTGATGACTGCAAAATGATATCTTATGTCAGCCTCTTGAAAGAGCCTTTAACCCATTAACACTCAGAGCGGCCAAAACAGGCCTGACAATTTTGGAAATATTTTTCTAACAAAAGCATTTTTTGCAAAATAATTGAAGGAGAAATGTACAAGAGAAGTCAACCAACAACTCTCCTTCAAATATTTCGTGAACTTTTGCTTTATTCCCAAGTTATTTTGAAAAGTATCAGAGTAGCAGACGATAATTTCTAGTGGATCTCTGAGTGTGAATGGGTTAAGTGCATATCGATCCAACATAATGTTTTAAGCCCTGAGAGATTTCTCATCTTCTGAAGCTGTAGAGACATTCAAATGTTTTACGTGTCTTTCCTGCATTTTTAGATGGTTAAAACCATTATTTGTCTTTCAATGGCTTCCACCACTAACGGAAGTGCTTTTACTTGCAATCTAAACAACATCACTTGAGTCAGTTTGAGGAAGAATAAAGGATTTAGGAACATCAAAGGGCTGGTTGGATGTTTTTTTCAAACAAATTCATTCTTATATTTGCATAAATCCTAAACACACATCTGTAGGTATTCTTTAAAGTGAAATGGTTTGTTTGATATTTTGGGTGTTTTTTCAGAACTGAAGTTATTCTATTTGTTCTGGTAAAGCACTCCAACATTGATACTCTTTCAGGAAGTAACAATTAGTTAGATACCATAGTGCTTATATAGAGAGCGTGTATGGTATTGATACTTGTGATTTATACAAACTTGTGAATATTTGTGGTATTTGAATTTCATTGGAAATCTGGCTGTTGATACATTGTGGTCTTTTAGGAAGCTGTGTTTTATTGTTCTACCTCTTTATTTGCATATGTCCATTGTTATTTCGTATTTGTCTGTTATCCATGGATAAATGCACTGCACTTGTGTGTTTGTTTTTGGCACCTGTTTCAATCTATTTTTCAATCAGCCAATGCAATATTTTATACTATGAATTCTTGGTTATATGGACCATCATAGGAATCTGGGCCACCATAATCATTTGACAAAATAATTTTGCAAAATAATTACCGTGAAATCTACCCTCAATTTTACTAGCCCTGACAATATTTTACCCGCCCCAGGCAAGCAACCACCTTTGTCGCAAGCCCTGACACACTGGCTTCTAATCAGAAGGAGTGTTTTTTGATGGATTTTTTCTCCGTTAAAGAAAGGTTGAGGCCACCGCTGTGTTATCCAGGCGGCAGCGAGAGCATGCTGCATGCAGGACCAGTGACCTGTGAGGTATTATATTGATATCTCTTACAACAACAATAGCTCCGGCATTACACACACCTGCTGGGCCCTTACAATCACTTGTGCGGAATTGTCTAACCCCAAAATGGCCTGGGAGACAGCACCTGAGGCTGTTTATACATGAATGTAGGGCCTTTCATGTGTGTTCTCCTTGAGATTACCTCAACTAGAACAAGGAACTGAGAGAGGAAAAAATGTACTGAAAAACACTACATTTTAAATGTGTACTGAAAACACTACAGGGCTCGACATTGGTGCTTGCCCCATTGCCCCGGGCAAGTAGAATTTGTAAATTATAGCTGTGGGGCAAGTGAAAACTGCATCTTGCTTGCCCCACTGGGAAAGAACATTTTGTATATTTCAGGTTTACTTTTGAGAATGTGTGCAAGTTTTGTGGTCTGCCATCCAAGCTTGTCCTAGAAAATATGCTTTCACATGCCAGAACCAAAATTTTATAAAATGATTATATACAATTTTTCAAGGGCAAGTGAAAGTTGGAGTTGGGCAAGTGAAAATTGAATCTCACTTGCCCTACGGGGCAAGTTGCTGCAAAAGTTAACGTCGTGCCCTGCACTACATTTTAAATGTAGGGCCTTTCATGTGTGTGCTCCTTGAAATTACTTCATCCATCTCAGCCGACTAGAACAAGGGACTGAGGGAGAGAAAAAAATGTACTGAAAAACACTACATTTTAAATGTCATTTGTAGGGACTTTCATGTGTGGTTCTCCTTGAGATTACTTCATCCATCTCAGCCAACTAGAACAAGGGACTGAGGGAGAGGATAAAATGTACTGAAAAACACTACATTTTAAATGTCATTTGTAGGGCCTTTCATGTATGGTTCTCCTTGAGATTACTTCATACATCTCAGCTGACTAGAACAAGGGACTGAGGGAGAGGAAAAAATGTACTGAAAAACACTACATTTTAAATGTAGGGCCTTTCATGTGTGGTTCTCCTTGAGATTACTTCATCCATCTCAGCCAACTAGAACAAGGGACTGAGGGAGAGGATAAAATGTACTGAAAAACACTACATTTTAAATGTCATTTGTAGGGACTTTCATGTGTGGTTCTCCTTGAGATTACTTCATACATCTCAGCTGACTAGAACAAGGGACTGAGGGAGAGGAAAAAATGTACTGAAAAACACTAACATTTTAAATGGGCTTTTCATGTGTGTTCTCCTTGAGATTCCTTCATCAGTCTCAGCCAACTAGAACAAGGGATTGAGGGAAAGGAAAATACATGTATACTGAGAAACTCTTAATTTTAAATGTAGTGCCTTTCATGTGTGTTTTCCTTGATACATCGTACATCTCAGCCCAGTAGAACAAGGGACTGAGGAAGAGGTAGAAATGTACTGAAAAACACTAAATTTTAAACAGAAAGTGTAAACCGTTACATATCCATTTTTGTATCTACAGCCCAAAATGTTTGAACTGTCTCAATGATATCATTTTGAGCAAAACATTTTAGCTGAAATACCCTGAAAATTTTGATGACAGTTAAAAATACATGTATGTTTTAAATTTTTCTTCAAAATATTCTCTTGTGCACCGACAACCTTTATTTACATGTATTTATATTGTCTTGAGGTAATTTAGTAAATTATATTTACAGAGACAGATGTCGTTTAATTGTACCTCGCAGTCAGTGATATTGAAGAGGCTCTGATGAGGCCTAGTGGTAACATGCATGGCTCCCAGGGGTGAGATCTCTGTTTGAGTCTCAGCTGGATCCTCACTAGTGGACTGGACTGGTCGATTTGCAAACATGTGGCATTGTATTTGTATTCTAGGGAATCAGAACCAGAGCCATGGCCAGCGGAAAGGAGGAAACCTACTTCTTGACCAGCTTCATATTGTTTCTGCTCGGGAATTGTATCTTGCTAAGTGGAAGCAGTGTCTTAGCCAGGATTTTGAAACTGGGTGCCTAAAATTGGCAGTTGTAAAATTTTTGGGCGTCCAATTTTTTTAGGGGGGGCACAATATACTTGTATTTCAACCATAAACATGTATAAATTCATCAAAATAAGGCTTGTTACCATAAAACAATGTCATGGGAATTATAAGGAGATGAAAAAATTTAATTATAAGCTTGAGATTGAATTTTTTAGAAATTCCACACTAAAAAATTTGGGTGTCCTGAGGGGTTCTTTTTTGGGGTTTGGGTGTCCAAAAAGGCAACCAGGCGCCCTGCTGGCTAAGACCATGAGTGGAAGGGTGATCTGAAAAAGATTTCAGCCTGCTTTTAACACTAATGCTGGTGGTGGCTATTTTTGCCAATTCAAATTGATGCGAAAATGTTGAAAAATGACTGAAAACCAGGCATGTGGGTACTCATCTGGGAGAACTCAGAGCTATCTAATGAATATAACTAACAACATGACAGGGTTTAGATGGTTTACAAATATCTTTGCATCCTAATATGCCTTGGACAAAAGTAGCCCTTTTCTAGAGGTGTGGGGTCTGAGCGTTACCAGAGGCTCATCATGCAGTTGACCCTATTCTAATTATTGCCTTCCAACATAGATAAGGCCTAAAAGTTAAAAGTTTAAATTCAAAAAAATCCCTACCCTAAAGTTTTTTCTGCCATCCGAACTCCCAATTAAGGTAAAATATCCAAGAAACACCCATTTTGACCAAAAAAATATTCCAAAAATAATAATTTATCGACCTACCTACCCTATTTTTTCGGATCGTTACAGGAAACAAACTTTTTTTTTTCTAGGCCTTATAGGATGGTAAACAGCCTGCCTGCCAGGCCATATTTAGATGTCATCCCTTGTGGATAGATGGCACTGCTGTCTGCTAGGAGGCTAGCATGCTAGTATGTACAACCCCCTTATAAATGTGGCAGTTGTGTGAACTAAATGGCCAACAGTAGGCCGCAAGCCCTTATGTAGGTGTAGGCATAGATTTATATATATACAAAATATGGTAAGACAAGTAAAGCCTAGTAGCTAGGCTAGGTGGTAATGATCTACAGGACACTATTCTTTCATGACTGGTTATAGGTATGCACAACTATCATTCCTAGATGTGGAAGTATGCATTTCACATTTAGTGCCCACATTTATGCCATCTTGATATTGTTCTTGCACATATTGGCAATAAGGAAGTTATGCTAATTTTCTGCTAGGATCAGGTTGTTGGATGGCCAGGGGGTTAGAATTTCCATAATTACTTATGTAAATCTCTCTCTTGAGCTGGCTTTGAGTAGTCAGATGTCATATGACGGATTCACCTTCCATTTAACCTAGGTAGTCAGACTATCCACATAGCCTGTGACCATGTGGGAAATATCGAAATATCTTGAAAATATTATGTGGAAATTTCTTGTGTGGAAGAGTAATATTTTGAGGAATACTTGGCTGAAAATTGTGGGTCCTCTTTTATTTCACAATATTGTTACATGTATTACTTCTTTTGACAATTTATGGTAGAAGATGCCAGATCATGTGATCATTTCGCCTAAAAATGAGTTACCACCCTCACTCTACTAAAAACTCTTCTAAATGTATGCTCCAGTTTTGACTAAACTAAATGCATTAGCCAAGACCTCTACTTTAACCCTTACGCTGCTGGTGGCTAATTTGCCAGTACAAAATGATTAAAAAAACTGTAAAATGATTAAAACACTAGCACATGGGTACTCATCTGAGAGTACTCGGCAAGATCTATCCAACGAATACCAACATGAAAGGGTTTAAACGGTTTTCAAAAATTGTGTCGTTTTCAAAAAATGTCTGTCAAAAGGCAAGCTTGTTCCCTAGAATTACCTTAGGGTAAAGTACACACAGTATAAACTCAAGCTCATCCATTATTAACCCTTTATCACTCAATGACGCCATAACTCGCTACATGAGTGCAGCTGCACTTCCTCAGTAGCGAGTTATGGCGTAATTGTATTTGTGCACTTATTCCTACGAAGCGACTTTTGGCGTATTTTGCGTACCACGATCTAAACTCGCTGGTGTGCAAGGGATTTTCTAATAAAGACATGAGATTATTGTGCTTTCCTTTTCCTCGTAATCTGTAGTATTGTCATGTTTATTTTCGGACTTGAAGTCCGATTTTTTCAACGGGAAAACAACGGGAAATCCCCTACCAAATATGGAAGTCATGGGGAATTCCCGCCCTGTGACGTCGTGGTGTTTTGGCGTCCTTAGCAACTCGCTGAGCCATCACGATTCTCCCGTGTTTTCTGGGTGTTTTGCCATCAAATGGCGAATCTAAACCCCGAAATTTCTGATGAAGAGTGGGGGAGTGATGACGATCGTCCCCTGCAAGACCCATGGGATTCGGACGATGACATCCCGCTTGTCCAACCTCACAACGAGGACGACATTGCTGAGGTGAATATTGTATGTTTGTTGACAGTGCGCCAAGCACAAGATCAGACCGTAAACAAACATATATTGATATGTATAAACACAAAAAACATTGTATATTAGACGAAAAGAAAGATATAAACAAAAAATGGAAATAACACAGGACGAAATTACAAATGCCTTTTCGGTTTGACAGTATAGAATTGTGTCCTTCAGATAGCAAAATTCATATCAAAATCACAGACAATTTTAGAAAAGAAATATTGACATGTGGCTCAATTCATTTCTCTGTCCATTTGTATATCCTTTTATAATTCTATATATAAAGCTTATATGTCAAAAACTCACTGAAAATGTTTGGAAATATGTATTTATATGTGCCTAAATTCGTTTCTCTGTCCATAAATATGTCCATATCTATATCTACATATAAAGTTTATATATATCATAAACTCACTGACAATTTTAGGAAATATGTATTTATAATTGCCTAAATTTATTTCTCTATCCCTAAATTTGTCCATACCTATTTCTATATATAAAATTTTATATCATAAACTGACTGACAATTTTTGAAAATATGTATTTATATGTGGCTCAATTCATTTCTCTGTCAATAAATATGTCCATATATATTTCTTCATATAAAGTTCATGTATAATATAAACTCACTGACAATTTTAGAAAATATGTATTTATAATTTCCTAAATTCATTTCTCTGTCCCTAAATATGTCCATACCTATTTTTATATATAAAATTTATATATCATAAACTGACTGACAATTTTTGAAAATATGCCTTTATATGTGACTAAATTCATTTCTCTGTCAATAAATATGTCCATATATATTTCTACATATAGAATTTATATATCATAAACTCATTGACAATTTTTGAAAATATGTATTCATATGTGCCTAAATTCATTTCTCTGTCCCTAAATATGTCCATACCTATTTCCATACATAGAATTTATATATCATAAACTGACTGACAATTTTTGAAAATATGTATTTATATGTGCCTAAATTTATTTCTCTGTCCCCAAATATGTCCATACCTATTTCTAGACAATTTTTGAAAATATGTATATTGATATGTGGCCCAATTCATTTCTCTGTCCCTAAATATGTCCATATCTATTTCTATATATAAGATTTATGTATCATAAACTCACTAACAATTTTTGAAAAAATGTATTTATATGTGCCTAAATTCATTTCACTGTCCATATATAAAGTTTATATATCATAGCATATATCTTAGGTACATGATATTTATTTATATTTCTTTTCTATGAATATAAATATATCTGTTCATATATATTTTGTTATATATATTTCATTTATTATTACAGGTTCCTCCGTGTGCTGATCCAAATCCTACAGCTAGAAAATGGACGGAAGATTTGTCGGTGAACTACCACGTAAATCCATTTCAAGAAGAAACTGGTCCTGTTATAATCCTGTCAGCTGACAAGAAAGAGGTTGATTTCTTCCACCAGTTTTTCCCAGAAGAAATGTATCACCAAATTGCTGATGAAACCAATCGGTATGCAGCAAAACAACAGCAGATTCGTGATCATATCGATCCACTTTGGTACAACACAAACGCAGCCGAAATCCGTGTTTACATTGGATGTCTTATCGCCATGTCAGTAGTTGACCTTCCGTCACTAAAGATGTACTGGTCGAAGCAGTGGCTCTTCCGGATTCCGTCTTTTGCATCGATCTTCACTCGTCACAGATTCGATAAACTGTGTCAGTACTTCCACATAAATAACACTGAAAACAATCCACCGAAGGGGGATCCAAATCACGATCAACTTTGCCACGTCCGGCCGCTTCATGATTGCGTTCTACATAATTGCCTCACTGTCTACAAACCGAATCGAGAAAATAGCATTGATGAGGCTATGATTGCATTCAAAGGACGCATAAGTTTCAAGCAATATCTTCCGGCAAAACCCACTCGTTTTGGGATCAAGGTTTGGGAGCGTGCAGACTCCCACAATGGCTATGTCTGCGAGTTTCAAGTCTACACCGGGAAAAAAGTCCTGCCCGATGGAACGCGTCTTGCGGAAATTGGACTTGGAGGAAGAGTCGTCAGAGATCTCACACGCCAGCTCATGGGCAAGTACTACCATATTTACATGGACAATTACTTTACGGGAATTCCCTTGTTTGAACAACTCCTAGAAGATGGGATTTACGCTTGCGGAACAATTCGCGGGAATCGCAAATTCTGGCCAGCCCTGCTGCATCCCAAACTCCTGAAAACTCAGGGCCAGAGTCGAGTGCTTCAGTCCAAGCAATTGGTCGCAACAAGCTGGTACGACAACCGTCAAGTGAATTTCTTGTCCACAAACAGCTCGCCACTTCAAAGCACTCGCGTTGAACGCAGACAGAAGAATGGAGACGTCAGGATCGTAGAATCACGACTCGCCATCTCCAACTATCAGGCATACATGGGGGGAGTTGATAGAGCAGATCAGCTCCGCACCCAGTATTCTTGCTCCAGGAAAGCCAAAAAGTATTGGAAGTACATATTCAACTTCCTTCTAGATACGGCAATCGCAAACTCATTCCTGCTGTTTCGGATGTCGCCAAATCACATCAGCATGACAAAGTCGCAGCGAGTAATTCAAGCAAATCAACTTGACTTTCGCCAAAACTTGGCAACGTCATTGATAGGAAACTATCGAACACAACGAATTCGGTCATCCTCCAGCATCGACCTGACTGGGAAAGCACACTGGCCAATGAAAATGGCAAAGAAGAGCCGCTGCAAGAACTGTCTCAAGCAAAATAAACGACGTGAAGTGATCAGCGGCTACGAATCATGCCAAGTAAACTTGTGCCTGGAATGCTTCCGCCCCTTCCACGCAGCCTTGGACAATTTTTGAGTTGTCATGATTCGTAGCCGAGTGATTGGATGAAGACATATCAAAATCACAAACTGGATGTTATAAAGAACAAAGAAAATCAACAAACAAACAATATAATGAAAATATTGTTGTGTATTTTTATTCATTGCTAGCAAGTAAAAATACAATGTAATAGCATGTACAAACATGCCAATTTGTTATGAAGTTTTCGTGTTAAAATACTGAAGACCAGTATATTTTATGTGAAATACCTGTAAAATCATACCATTTATGAAATATATGGCATTTACTGTATAAAAAATATTTTGTCTATGTCTTTATTATGCTTTGAAACAAGGTAAATCAAGTTTGGAGCACTCCTCTCCATGCACTGCAGTGCACTACCCACTGCGCAACAATGTCTCTGAGGAGTAACCCCTCAGGCAGTGTTGGGGACCTGGCAACATTGTTGCGTTGAGTGATAAAGGGTTAAAGTGGTCCCGGGACAAAATTCAGGCTCACTGACCTGAGCAGGGACCAAATCCAGGCTCAGCAACCATTAGAATACATGATTGTGTGTGTCATTTTCACAGAGTTCTAAGTATCACTCAAACTCACTATAATAGCTATTAAAACCTTTAATGTTTTTTTAATCCTTCTAATTCGTAATGCCTATAACAGGTGATAAATAAGCTTTATATTCGGTCAATAGTTCTGAATTTATTTACCAAACCTCTTGCTAAATAAGTTTGAATCATTGCTTATTTACAGAGATGATCGTTAAATAGCCTTGAATTCAGAGCTATTTCCCGAACCTCTCGGTAAATAAGCAATTATTCAACCTTCTTATCAAGATGTTCGGTAAATAGCGTGGAAATTAACACTATTCACCGAACATTCTGACTGCAAAAATATACTTTTTTTTATTTCTTGGGGGACAAGAGCCAGAGACAAAATGTTTAGTGAATAACGTTGAACTCACAGCTATTTACCGAGATGTCCGGTAAATAGCCTCAGCCTAAACAAAAGATGCAGGTCACAGCGCAGGCGCATTGATTCGTTTTCTTGGTACATTGTAGTGACGCTAGGCGTCACTAGCAAATTCATTTTAGTTCATTTTACCGCCACATGGTGGCAGGGCAGTTGGAGTTGAATACTTGCCTGTCGCATCCTGTCGCAACTGATTTGCCTGGCGCAAAATCTGAGCCTGCTGGCGCAAATATTTGCGACAATGCGACAGCTTGGACAGGCCTGACTGCAACATACATTTCACTCCATGCAAGCACTATACAGTACAGACATTTAGTTCCTGCACCAGTCGACCAGACGTCTTCCAGTGTCTGGTTGTATAAAACCCATGGATAACATGTCAAAAAATGACCCAAACACATCGATGACCTTAACGTAGCTTGCTAATAAAATCTACCTTCAATTTGGAGGTAATCCATGCATCCATGCCCCTGAAACCGGGTCTCAATCAGGCGTGCGGTCGTGTAGTATGCCCGGAATGTCCACGAATTTAGTGCAGGAATTAAATGTCGGCACTGTACATCATTGTCATAACTTTTCACGCTTTTAAGACCAATGACTGAAGCAATTTCTGATTGTAAGGGAGTTTCATGCCCAATATCACTTTTGGGGAGATAATAAGATTGATCATGGGCGTAGAGTTATGTATTTCGCAATCAATTTTAACATCTGTCTTTGTAATGACATCATACCTT
>OZ012693.1:37104675-37170260 GCA_963942565.1 Maea johnstoni | reverse complement strand
CCTTACGCTGCTGGTGGCTAATTTGCCAGTACAAAATGCTGCAAAAAACCCTGTAAAATGATTGAAACTTAGCACATGGGTACTCATCTGAGAGTACTCGGCAAGATCTATCCAACGAATACCAACATGAAAGGGTTTAAACGGTTTTCAAAAATTGTTGTGTCCTTTTGCTTTGGATGAAAGTAGCCTCAGCATTAGAAGGGTTAAATGTCTGTCAAAAGGCAAGCTTGTTCCCTAGAATTACCTTAGGGTAAAGTACACACAGTATAAACTCAAGCTCATCCATTATTAACTGATGAGTAATGACCCCAGTGCTGCCACCTAATAGAGCAGACCGCTCAGAACACAATATTGGATTATGAGTTATGTTCCCTGATGTGCCTCGGCTCACCATTATAGACAAAGAGTTATGAGTGTAGTCAATGATTTACCACAGGTGTTCCAGGTAGCATTTCATCCTTCTCCTCCACAGGTAGCTAGAGTTAGTGCTGCCATCTAGTGGATTATGTGCTACGTTCATTAGTGTGACTCTCGGCCTGCCCATGTGGACAAAGAGTTATGAGTGCAGTCATGATTTATCACTGGTGTGGCAGGTAGCATTCCCCCTTTTATTTCACACAGGTAGTTAGACATATTCTGTCACCCAGCGGATTTTGATCTAGTTCATTAGAGAGAGAGGAGAGAGAGAGAGAGAGAGAGAGAGAGAGAGAGAGAGAGAGAGAGAGAGAGAGAGAGAGAGAGAGAGAGAGAGAGAGAGAGAGAGGGGGGGGGGGTGGGGGGGGGGAGGGAGAGAGAGAGGGGGGGGGGAGGGAGAGAGAGACAGAGACAGGCAGACAGACAGACAGACAGACAGGGAGGGAGGGAGGGAGAGGTAGTGAAAGAGAGAGAGAGAGAGAGAGAGTGGAAGAGAGAGTGGAAGAGAGAGAGAGAGAGAGAGAGAGAGAGAGAGAGAGAGAGAGAGAGAGAGAGAGAGAAAGAGAGAGAGAGACAGAGTGGAAGAGAGAGAGAGAGAGAGAGAGAGAGAGAGAGAGAGTTATGAAAGAACCCACGATTTACCACAGTATTCCACGTATCATTCCATCCAGCTTATTCTCCACACAAAGCTAGATCTGGAAACAACATGTAATAGGATATTTGTTTAACAGCCCTTCTGATATTTCCCTTGATTTCTTTTTTTAGAATTGTGCTCTGATCACAAAGATATGACCAAAATAGTCTGGATGATTTTGTTGTCATTACCAGCACCAACAGGTTAACGTCACCATATAACAGAAAGCTATGAGGCACAGCAAAACTGCTCAGTCTCCATGCTACAGGAATGTATAACATAACAGGACTACCTGCTATCTCAGCACCCCATGTTAGGGTGGGTAGGGTTACAGGAAACAAACAACTTTTCTTAAGGCCTAAGTGTCAACTATGGCGACCTAGAATATTTGTAGCTTGGTAACATAAAAAATAACATAACATAAAAATACATATGACACAGGTGCGGATCCAGCCTCCAAATTTGACCTATGCACCTTTATCACAATATTTAATCAAAATGATGCACCTTCGAGATTAACTGATGCACATGCATCGTTGCAAACAGGTGCGGATCCGCGCCTCTGACAGCCTAGAAATCTAGGCTACACGACTACCTGCTGTCGCAGTACCCCATGGGGATATTTTATGGAGTGCACCTTACCTGTGGAGAGAGTATTTATTGTACTAATAGATGAGTTATGGGGGAATGGGGATAAGAGTACATTTAATAGCAGTTATTTATCATTGCCACTATCTGACAGCTATTTAATCTTTTATGATCATCACTCTGGGTCAGCCGAATGTAGGCTAAGTGTATTGTAGTAGTAGAAGTAGTAAGAGTGGAGTACTCTAGTTAGTAATGCAATAAAGGCTGGAATGCACACAGGGTGCGAAACTAACTGAACCCACTTGTAAGTTGTGAGCTGTCTGACTCAACTAAAGTGTGATTTGTTTATTTGTATTTCAAGAGAAAAAATTCATATTAGAAATTGAATGTAGCTTTTTTATGGGTTCTAATGAGCCCCAAGATATATGCAGGAGAAGATAGCTATTTTAGGACAAGAAAATGGTTTCCAATCAAATTGTGTACATAATATTACTCAAAATTGGCTTGCATTTCAATGCATGCTATTAGTTGTTTTTGTATAGAACTATAATGAAATCCCAGGATTCAATGTTACACAGTCTAGGTGTCAACCATTTACTGTTATATAACCAGCAAAATAGTTACACTTTTGGTTGCATAATTACCAACATGTAGCGACTAGACTGAACAAAAGAACAAACAATATTGTGGAACTGCCGGATTAGTTGTAGGTATGCCTTGTTATATAACAGGTAAGCTAGGTGGAAATGTACTTACGGTTGCATAATCCATCCTGGAAAATGTAGGGCTTAGCTTACTCAATGCTACCAAGAGTGCCTGGGTCATTTTAGATAAATGGTATTATCCAATTGACACACATAAATGCCAAAGAAATTTATTATAATTTCAATGTGGGACACTCACATATTCATGCCAGGAGATCTACTTGACAAGAGCACTAGGCTCATGAAACTGAGTCTGGTTTTAGTATTCACAAGGATTAATGTGGAGTAAGGATCTGATCAATGATCTCCATGAATCATCTCTGGAAAAAATGTTATCAAATTTAGTCAGAACAGTTTTAGTTGCTATATGCACTGATGGGTTAGCCAAAGATGTCATAAAACTTTTCTATTTTCTGAACATGTTGCTATTTCTTTGAGAAAATTGCTACATCGATTTCAAAACATGAGATCATATTCATAGCCGTGGCCTCAAAACCATCATGACAGCAAGGGATGAATTTCATCCAGGAACTCGTCCATGAAGATGGCATGAAATGAACATGGGGGAGAAAGAGAATGGAAAGTCCTGCATAATCTCGTAGGAGGTGAGTCATTTTGTTCCTGATGGCTCCCATGGCACCACTGCAGGCATAACACATCACTTACATTCAACTCGTACCCTGAGCCGCCGTTGCAGGGCTCAACAACCACATTAATTGTCAGGTAGTCCAGCAGGGAAAGTTATACCCAAAATCAAGTTGCCCAATTTAAAATCTGAGAAAATAGTTTCAAGGCCTCGAAATTAAGGGATACCGGGAGCCCAGTGCTCCCTTGAGTTCTCCTGCGGCTCCCTCAAATTTCATCTGGGAGACCTTTTGGACCTTAACTGACAGCAGTGTAAACAATTGAGAAGGACAATTTTTTCTCAAGAAAGGTGATGCAATGCTTATTCATTTTTTCCCCTAAAAAATGCTTATTCATTTTTTCCCCTAAAAAGTCTCGATTTTTTAAATTATTTAATTCTGTGTCAAAACATAGTCAGAAATGGAGTGAATTATTTTTTCAAATGTATTGTGTGCATGTCAGGGCGCTGGGAGGAAGGAAAGTCTCAGGTTGTCTGAGTCAGTGTTCTATGGTTTCCTAGGCTCACAGCCTGCCACGTTACTCTTGCTGTAAACATGGTTACCGCCTGTGTGCAATGCAAGAAAGCCATTCATTTGGTCTAATGGGCAACAGCAGCCAAATAAGATTGGGCAGCTTTGCAGCGAGAAAGATATAAAGGTGAAAGAACACCACCTGTGTCCATGCCATCTTAACACCTTCCTGCCTGCAAATCTTGAAATGTATCCTCTCGATTTATGATACTATTTGAAATAAGTGAATAATTGGGGAAAAAAATCATTAAGTATTTGAAATAGATATGTTTGTAGTCTTTCTGCCATAGAGGGATTTGTTGTGGCCTAGTAGTTACAGTGCTGGCTCCTATATAAGTATATATATATGTATAAGTAAATATATATATATATATATATATATATATATATATATATCTATATCTATATATATATATATATATATATATATATATATATATATATATATATATATATATATATATGTATATATGTATAAGTATGAGGTTGCAGATTCGAGTCTCCGCTGGATCCCCATCAGCAGGTTGGTCGGGTCGCTATATACATGTGCGGTGTTGTGGAGGGACTATCTTTGGCGCTTCTGCAAGTGATAGACCCTTTGAAACAATTTGTAAAGGGAAGCTAATCTTCCCGTCTCCGGGTTCCTATCTCATCACAATATGAACTAAAATTGAAAGAAAAAACACACAATTCGTTCCTTCCTTCTGACGCATACTATTGGGTCGAAACATTTCATGGAAAATATTCCATGGTCATAAAATCTCAAAATTAGAAATTAGGTGGCACAGGTTAACATGTTCATGCATTTAGTGCCTGAAATAAGCCTGACTATTTTAGAAATAACTCTCTGCCGAAAGAAAGCATATTTTGGTAAATATTTAAAAAAGAGAGTTATTCATAAGAAATCAGCCTACAATTGTACTTCACTTATGTGGTGAAAGCCCCTTAAACATGAATTTATAGAACTTTCTTTTTTTCTGTAATTGTATGTAGTGTTTGACTTGGTTACTAAGTGCAGTAGTCTTCAAGTCTTTCATTTTTGATTGCTCAAAGAAAAGTTTTATTTTATCTTTTAAGTAAGCATACACTAGCCTTAAAATAAGCTTTACTTAGCCTGAACAGTTGAAATTGTTGCGCTAAATACTTGATGGCCATTGCAAAATGTCATTTCATTTTTTTTCTTCAAAAAGTACACAATAGCCCCTTTAAATGTCATGATTAAGATGAATGACATTCGTCATTTGTTAAGCACACAATAGCTGTTAAATTTGCATGTCTCCCCCTGCTCGTTGATTGATCAGAGCCTTTGAATATCCTTTATTATATTGCCGCAGATAACGCACAGGTCCGTCCCAGGAGATTGTCCCAGGAGATCTTGGCTGCTCCGCATGTCATGATTCCACGGCCAGCATCACATCAATAGTGACATCTCATGGTTTATCTGACCAACAAAGCATAGCTATCGGCTCACAGAGGCGGTTAACCCATTAATTCATGCGACTGGTGCTAGAGTAAATCCTGGCCATTTCCGTGATAGATTTGTGAGGAGAGTATTTTGTAAAATATATTTGGAGGAGAAATGTCTGTAAGAAAACTCTCCTTCAAATGTTTCATGATCTTTTTAGTTTTACCCATTCATGTCACTAGCGTCAGAATATATCTTATCCATTTTGTTGATAGATTTCTGAGGAGAGCATTTTGTGAAAATATTTGGAGGAGAAATGTCGGTAAGAAAACTCCTTCAAATGTTTTATGATCTTTTTAGTTTTACCCATTCATGCCACTAGCGTCAGAATAAATCCTGGCCATTTCGGTGATAGATTTCTGAGGAGGGCATTCTGTAGAAATATTTGGAGGAGAAATGTTGGTAAGAACACAACCCAGAACTCTCCTTCATATGTTTTCAGAGATTTTTAAGTCATTTTCTCTATAGAGAAGATGACTAGCTCTATTAGTTCAATATCTTCTCTGAAGAATATCTTATGAAGCTAGCTTTAGTAGCTGGATATCTTCCCTGAAGAGAATATTACAAAACAAGCTATAGCAGTTGAATATCATCTCTGAAGAACATCTTACAAAATAAGCTGTGGTAGTTGAATTTTTTTCGAAGAATGCCCTCTAAAACTAGCTTAAGTACACTAGCTGGATATCTTCTCTGAAGAACATCTTACAAAACAAGCTTAAGTACTTGAATATCTTCTCTGGAGAATGTTTTGTGAAGCAAGCTTTAGTAGTTGAATATCTTCTCAGGAGCATCTTACAAAACAAGCCTGAGTAGCTAAACATCTTCCCTGAAGAAGGTATTATGAAGCTAGCTTAAGTAGTTGGATATCTTCTCTGTAGAACATCTTACAAATCAAGCTTGAATGGTTGAATATCTTGGTTGAAGAATGTCTTATGGACCAAGCTTTAGTAGCTTGGTATCTTCTCTGAAGAAGGGAATCTTATGAAACAAGCTCTGGTATTTGAAGAATCTTATTCAATCCCTTGCATCGCTAGTGCCTGATTGTTATCGTGAGATCTAGGTCATTGTGTCATCGTAAGCTAATGTTCTCCCGAGTCTGAACCCAGCAGCCTAATCCTGCGTGGTCAAATACTGGTAAACATGTAGACTAGCTCCTAGTCAATGATTTCACTAAATTATGCATTTCTCTCTTCTGGTCTCTATCATTTGCTTAATGTCTTGGTGTTTAGGTGTTAGTTCCTGTGGCTGATGATAGATGGCACCAAGAGTGCTCACATGAGTCAGTCAGAATCAAGAAACTGGAAAAATTTCACTGTGGGCCATCTGGTGAGCAATTTATGAACTAAAACAGGGTAGACACAGTTTAGAGTTGGTATTTCAAGTTTTTATGTAAAATATATCGAGGTGAAAACATTCTTGGCCTAGGACTAGGCTAATGTTCCCTGAGTCGGTCGGTACCCAGCAGTCTAATCCTGCATGGTCAAATACTGGTAAACATGTAGCCTGCCTCCCAGGCCATATTTAGATGTCCTCCCTTGTGGGTAGATGGCATTGCGGTATACTAGGAGGTCAGTTGGAAATACTTTGACTAATCTCCCTAGTGTGGCAAATCTGTGAACTAAATGGCCAAACAGTAGGCCACAAGTCCCTATGTAGTATAGGTGCAGGCATTTATATATATAATAAGTAAAAACAGAGTAGAGCCTTGTAGCTAGGCTAGTAAATATGCAGCACTGAGCGGATTCTGTGTCATGCTTTCTGGGAAGAGAAAGGCTGAGATCCCTCGGGTCAAAATCAGAGTGAGGAAGGTGTGTTTCTTGTTGTTATTGGGGATCAGGGGAGCGTTTGTTTGGATGAGCTGACCTGTGTTATTGGAATCAAGGCTGACTAACCTCATACCCCGGTACAGGCAACCCTATTTTATGGGTCGCTTTCATCCTGAACCCTGATAACCCAATTTGCTTGGGGCGCCCTTTTAACATTGCGGTATGGGTGCATGATACTTTCTTTATAAGTAACATGGAAATGAACCATGAATTTAGAAAACGTTAGAAGGAGAGTTCTAGAGTGTGTTGGGATCAACATTCTTCATCAAATATTTTCTGAAGATATGCTCTCATTGGAAAGATTTTTTGAAAAGAGTCCGGCTTTACTGTGGTACTGGGCTGACGAATGGGTTTTGGGGAATCCTATTTCAGGGTTCACTTTCAAGTCAACCCTGTGATGGAGTCCTTTTTTATAAGGCCAATTCAATGGCATTCATATCAAATGCTGACATTCTTAGAGAGTTTATTATGTGGGTCATCTTTTATCTATTGACTTTGTAACAAAGGACATACCCTAAATTATATGCAACACTTACAAACCACTAACCCTCCAAGTGTGTGGGTGGGAATTTAAGAACTGATGATATTATCTTTCTCTTTCCCTTACTTTCTCTGTCTCTCTCTCTCTCCCTGACTCTCTCTCTCCCTGACTCTCTCTCTCTCTCTCTCTCTCCTCTCTCTCTCTCTCTCTCTCTCTCTCTCTCTCTCTCTCTCTCTCTCTCTCTCTCTCTCTCTCTCTCTCTCTCTCCCTCTCTCTCTCTCTCTCTCTCTCTCTCTCTCTCTCTCTCTCTCTCTCTCTCTCTCTCTCTCTCTCTCTCTCTCTCTCTCTCTCTCTCTCTCTCTCTCTCTCTCTCTCTCTCTCTTTCTCTCTCTCTCCTCTGCAATGTATTCTGTGTGCATCCTATAACATGGGGTACATGATTCGTTGGGCTGAAGCAGTCTGTTGGTCAACGGCTGTAGGTTCTAGGTATTTAGGTATCCAGTGGACAGCTGTTCATGTGTCAGTATTAATACCATCACTTTAAACCCTCATTAGCAGCACTGGTAATGGACTTGTCTCTCACGCCACATCAGTCATGAAATGCTTAGGCCAAAATAAAAAGTAGCTTGTTTCATTATCATTGGGTCTGTCCCACAAAATACCAATGGTTGTCTGCTTTTAGTTCCTTTCATCCTTTTAGGGTTCTGAACAGGCTTGATTATTTTATGCATGCATATGATAAAAATGATGATGATAATGATGATAATAATAGAATTAATGATATTAATAATAAAAATAATTATAAAGATAATATTAATAATAATAATAATAGTATTAATAATAACAATAATGATAATGATAATAATAATAATGATAATATCAATGATAACAATAATAATAATAATAATGATAATAATAATAATAATAATAATAATAATAATAATAATAATAATAATAATAGTAATGATAACTTTCTAAGGGAAAAACAAAAACAACTATTAATTAATAGTAAACAAACACATCTGCCATAAATCCAGTCTTTGAGTTCTTAACTTGTTTGGCTTCATAGGAATTCATCTGGTATGGATAACAAATACAGTAGCCAGTAGCACTTACATATATAGCATTTACTAGTGTCACACAAAATTGACTTAACTTTCACACCACAAATTAGTTATGAAATGCATAGCTTAATCTATAAAAAAGTATTTTTTTTTGGCTTCTCAAGAGTTCATGAGGTATCTATACAGCACTGATGTACATTTCAGTGGTAGAGCGCACTTACCAGACACCATAAATATAGCTTTTTCTACCACAAATCTAGGGTTTCTGTTTGCAGGGACATCATGATACTGTCTGCACCCATTGACTCCTGATCTGTGTTTTCTGAGGACTAATTAGAAATAAACACTTAGGTACATCAGGGACTCCTATTCTGTAAATAAGTCTGGTTGCATTGACCTAAGTCTCTAACAGAGGGTGTACAGGAGTTGTTTATGTCTCTGATCTCAAAGGAGCAAGTTTGGGGGGAGGGGGAGGGGGGGGGGGGCATAGGTGGGAGAACAGTTGCCGATCCAGAGGGGGTCCAAGGGGTTCTTAACCCCCCCCCCCCCCCCCCCCCCCCAAACTCCCTCCTTCGAGATTGGAGACATAAACAACCTATGTACACTCTCTGTTAGAAAGTGTACAACTTTGCAATTCTGTCGTGATTTTCTTGGAAAGAAAGGTCACTTTTCTTAAAATCAATGAGGCAGATATACCTTTCTGCTAAAATGAAATCTTTCAAGCAAAGGAGGCTGCAAAGGAAATCCTGGAGCCTCCCCTAGGAGGGGTATACGCTGGAATCAGGTTTTGTAATCCTCAATGACTTATAGTATTTGGTTGCAGGTTGACTCGTAATACCCCTCTCAGTAAATCACCCTGTCACTGCTGCCAGTATGGCACTGATTGGAATTAATAGGAAAACAAAGGGAAGAATGAATATGTAATTGTCAATTATCTTTCCTGGCTAATCCCTAATAGTGGTGATAAGGTAGGCACATCCTCTTATCCTGCCACTCCAGATTAGGCCAAACAAGACAGATACATTGCATATTTGCAACTGTTTCACTGACTCCTGGCTGTCTCTCACCACTGCCTGGGTTTGAATTCTGGCTGGGGCATGTGAGAAAGTTGCCAATGACTTTGAGTAGGTGGTGGTTTTTGCCAGGCTGAATTCTGGCTGAGGCATGTGAGAAAGTTGTCATTGACTTGGAGTAGGCGGTGGTTTTTGCCATGATGAATTCTGGCTGGGGCATGTGAGAAAGTTGCCAATAGGCAAGTTCCGCTATCCCGTATACGGCTCCGGCTCCGGCTCCGGCTCCGGCTAAGAATAGTGCCACGTCACACAAAGTGATGCATCGTCATCACTTTGCGTGCAGCCTGCCGCTGCCTGCCGCGGAGCCGATCTCGGGAACCGGCTGAGACACGCTGTAGGCCGTAAGTCCAAAACGGCGCAGCTATTTGAATAAATGTGGAATATCAAATTGATAATCCACAAAAACATTGATTGCAACATTGAGTTGCAGATATAATATGTTAACTCAACATTGACCAAGCGGTTTTAAAAAATTCGCCGGTTTTGATATAGAAATTTCAAATATAAAAATAAGCTCCGTTTGGCAGAGATGATCGCCACTTGATTTCTTTAATCAGCTACGGCGTAGCCGTAGTCCCGTCGTAGCGGAATTTATATTTGTACCCACCCGCCTCCTCCTACGGCTCCGTACGAGCTTAGCTGTTCGCGGTGGCGTTACGACATAGCGGAATCTCTCTATTGACTTGGAGTAGGTGGTGGTTTTTGCCAGGCTGAATTCTGGCTGAGGCATGTGGAAAAGTTGTCAGTGACTTGGACTTAGGCGGTGGTTTTCGCAGAGTACTCCAATTCTCTCCACCATTTCCAACTGGTCAGTCACAACTTTGCCAAGTCATAATATGGCAGAAAAAGGGCTGATAAATTGAAATTTCAAATTAAACTCATGGCAGGAATCTAGTTGACCCAGGTCTTTTAGGAAAAGTAAATTTCAGGATTTGATTCGTGCTATGACATAATCCTTGAGACTGTTATGGTTGTGGATATGACTGGGTTCAATAAATCATAGTGGATTGAAACCTCCAAATGTGAACGTTATTTACATTATATTTATTGTGAACATACTTATCTGCTCCTCATTATTAGTACTTGATGGAAAACCTATTTAGATGTGAACACTTCTTATTGGCAACAATATTTCCCTCTTATTTAGTTAAAAGATTGTATAATATACAGTAAAAGTCAGTGCCCATTAAACTAAGAATTTATCATGCCTGGCCTTATACTTGTAACTTGATCTTCCCTGATCACTGAAAATCTGTGTAATTGCATGTGATTTGTATATAATGACAGACTTAACAATAGATTGCATGACTGACAAGGAGGAAGTCTTTAATTGGGAGGAGCAGAGTTTAAAAATGTGGAAGATTGACAAATCAGGACTTATTTAGGACCTTTAATACACCATATGGCAGCCACAAATGCAATTGGGTGCACAACCTCTTTGTAATTCAATTTTTTCTTTTCGAATTTGCCAGTTGATTGTGAAATCTCTTGGTAAGCAATGCACTTATACATGTGTTTGAAGAACTTAACGTTGGTCAGAATTAACTTAAACATAGAAGGTTTGGAATAAGACAGTAATTGATGGACTGGTTAATTGCTGATATTGCATGTGTTTGGTGTAAATGAAAAATTGGCCTAACCAGAGAATTAGATATCGAGAATGCATAAGTCTCAATTTTAAGTTCCGCACACTTTTCTGATGTTATGTGAAAAAAATTAAAATTATTGCTTGGCTAACCAGAGAATTTGATATCGAGAGTGGATAAGTCTCAATTTTAAGTTCCGCACACTTTTCTGATGTTATGTGAAAAAAATGAAAGATATTGCTTGGCTAACCAGAGAATTTGATATCCAGAGTGGATAAGTCTCAATTTTAACCCTTGTCACGCTGCATTGTCTGGCGGGGGCTAGGGCCCCAGAACTGTATTGTTTTTTTGCAACAAATCATGTTGCATTGCTGTTGCGCTGTCAGTGGGGGCAGTTGCACTGCCGACGGGGTGTAAGTTTCTACAGCCATAAAATGCAAAATATTCAAAGAATCTGAAATAAAAATATACTACCTGAAACTACTGTTCTTGTTCTTTTTAATAGTATGTTTTTTAAAATAAGAACTAGTAGATAATATTAGGAGAGATCAGTATAAAACTAAGGAATAGTAGAATGCATGCAGATTTTGAAAAATGATTACTGAAAAGCAAGTATTTATAATTCATTAGCCCCACTTTAGCCTGAGATTTCTTAAGTTTTACATGAGTATCTTCTCATGAAAACCATATATTCAGAATCCTTGTCAAAAACTAATAAATAGGCTGATGACTATTATTGGTTTATATGTTTTATTTTGTTATGAACCATTCTTAAGTAAATGGAAAGCAAGTAAATTTTGTCAGGAACGAATTCTGAGAGCGCATCAAAATGAATTCTAAAATTTCAATTACCTCAATTCGATAGCGCTATAAACCAATGGAAAAAAGAAAATCTGAAATGTAAAACATTAATATATAACACAATTCAAACGTCCTCAATCGACTCATGTGATTTTTATTTGAAAATTCTCAAGTTTTGCACCCCAAATCAACACTTGAACTCAAAACGAAATTGTTGATTTATGGCCGCCATTTTGTGATCTGAAGTTCGCTAACTTTCTGGCTCAACAACACTGGTATAAAATTCCCATAATAGTTAAAACCTGCAATAGAAATACAAATAAATACATATGGCGATTCCCTACCTTCTTATCCTCCTTATGTTGTCTTTATTTTGTGTTGAACCATCAGTTATAGCCTTTTTCGAAGGCTTCAAACATTGATGGTTAACACGTTGTCAGGACTTGTAATCTTGTTTACGGCAAATTCGATTTCTAAATCCGTTTGCCGTAAGCAATGCACCTACTTGCATTCAAGTCTCTATTTTGTCAACCGCCCAATAAACAATTCAGAAAGTTATATATTCAAATAGATATGTTTCTTGGCTTTCGGAATATGTAAGATTTATTCAGAAACAAACATGGAAAGTATTTATTACGATTGTGTAAAGTGCAGCGAAAATCTGAAAATAGACCGATATTTCAAAATGGCGGCTGAAGCGAGTGCGAAGGAAATTGCTTCGCACTTGTTTTAAAACGATCAATACAGTTACAAAACAAATTTATTTCGAAAAACAAACATCATATTCTGATTCCCTGACATCCATTTCATGCAAATATTAACTTTATTGAATTTAAGATGTCAGGGATGAAGCAATCGCGATCGTTGGAAAAACCGGAAGTGGTCGTAAATCTGCCGACCGGCCGGCGCTGTGCCGGTCTTGACAAGCCAAAACATTGTTTTTTTTTCATTTCTATCGATCTTAAATGAATAATACTAATGTTTTTCTTTGTCAATTTGACAAGGAAAGACATGTGAGAATAGGTGAGATATTTATTTCACCTATTCTCAAGTTATTTCGCCATAACAGCTGAATAACTTCTAGCTGTCTTCTTGATTGTACGCCACACTTGATGTATGAAATGTGGCGTACAATTGAGTGTTCATTTGCCCGGAATATTCCGGTCTCAGTTCCTGGGCCCGTGGGGACTGAGACCGGAATATTCCGGCCGTAGCGTGACAAGGGTTAAGTTCTGCACACTTTTCTGATATTATGTGAAAAAAAATGAAAACTATTGCTTGGCTTAATGGTAGACTGCCTATTCCCTTATCCTACAAGCTGGCTTCACATGCCTTTTCAAAAGTGGGTTTTTAAATGGTTAGGTAACAACAGCCTAGAGTAATTAAGCTTCCGAAATGCGGAGTCCATTGTCTCTGTGCTCATCAATATTTTCCCTATTGAAGTGGTTCTCTTTTCTCTTTAATTGGACTCTTGCGTATTAAGCCAATTACCGCGTCCTTAGCCAATTATCGCGAAGTAAACTGTATTGTGGAGTTAACGCACATCCACCTGTGTTCTTGCCACCCCATTCCCCATCCTACACCTTTGCAGGAAAATGCCAAATGGCACCGTCGTGGTAATATATGCCTCTCCCCTTAACTGCACAGCTGGGAGATAGCAAATCTTGCACATTGCCACCTTCGAGCATTGGCAATTTTCCCAAACTGCTCTTCCAATCCCCGTAGAGCCATATGGAATGTTTTCCCTAAGTGGCAGCAGCGAAATGGAGTAGGAGTCATTTGGCCTAACGAGTATGCGAGGAATTTATGGAGTGAGAGCTCGTGGTCGCGTTGATTGCGGCCAGAGATTGTAGCACCTGGTCAGGTGAGCGAGGAGCTAGGTCGTTAGCTCTAGAGGTAAGTGGGGAGACGGCGGGTATTTCATAGGCAGCCTCCCGGGATAGATTCACGAATGACGTAACTTATATGAATAGGTGGCACTGCAGTTTGCTACCTTTTAGAATGGCCAGTGGTGATTCTAACCTGCCCCCCAGGCCAGATTCTGATACATCATCCCTAATGGTAATTTGGTAAGGTGGCACTGGAGTTTGCTACAGTGACTAGTGGTGATTCTTACCTGCCTCGCAGGTTTAGAGATAACATCCCTAATGGAAAGATAGCACTGCAGTTTGCTACGACTAGTGGTGATTCTAACCTGCTTCCAACACGAATGTCAATCACCAGATATGCAGTCAGCAGGTCTCGCTCAATAGCCTCGGCATGACTCCTAGCCCAGGTATGACGAGAACTACTCAGGAGGAGCGTTCTGCGCATTACACCACACCACCCATGCCCCTCCTGCATTGTTGAGTCCTCCATGTAGGATAAAATTGTATACCTCGTGCAGGTGGTACATAGTCAAATGACAACCTACCCACGCCCAACCCCTTCCTGTCACATTTCCTGTCAGGTATTTTATTAGTGACCGGTCAGGCCAACTGACCACCAAGTCCGTCTCGTTACATTTCCTTTGTGTGTCTTGAGATCATATCTCTTCTACAGTTGACCATAGGTAGTGGGTTCATCACACCAGTTAACTCATTTAAGTGATTGCTTAGCCCAAATGACCATCCAGCCATTACGGTTACCTTCAGCAATGTGGTCAGTTAGCCATTGATGTTACTCTGAGCAATTTAATTAGGTTTGTTCATTCTTACTGACCACTCAGCCATAGTGGGTACAGTTAACAGCTGAGGGTTATTATGTCACAGCAGTAAACAGGGTATAAGGGCAGTGGAGTGACTAATAGGCTGGAAGGCACTGCACCATGGTCTTAGCCAGCAGGGCGTGTTGGTGCCTTTTTGGACACCCAGACCCTTAAAAAGCATCCCTCAGGACACCCAATTATTTTAGTGTGGAATTTCTAAAAATCTAAATCTCAAGCTTATAATTGAATATTTTCATCTCCTTATAATTCCCAGGACATTGTTTAATGATATCATGCCTTATTTTGATGAATTATACATTTATGGTTGAAATATGAGTATATTGTGATCCCCCCCTTAAAAATTTGGACGCCCCAAAATTTTACAACTGCCAATTTTAGGCACCCAGTTTCTAAATCCTGGCTAAGACACTGCACTGCACAATGCATTAATTATGCTCAATGTAACAAGTGCACCGCTTAACCCATTAATGCTCACAGCGGCCAAAACTGGCCTGACAATTTTTGAAATATTTTTCTAATAAAAGCATTTTTTGGAAAATATTTGAAGGAGAAATGTTAACCAGAGCTTACACAACAACTCCCCTTCAAATATTTTGAGAACTTTTGCTTTATTCCCAAGTTATTTTCAGAAGTATGAAAGAAGCAGACGATACTTTCTCAGAGAAACTGAGTGTGAATGGGTTAAGATATCTGAAAGGAAAGTTTTCTATTATTGGTGATTTCATTAATGTATTTCTATAAATGACTTATTTATAAGATATTAAAGGAGATATTTATCAGGGCAAAGAATGAGAGTTGGCAGTTGTGTCCTGATTAACATTTCTCCTTAAGATTTTCCCCCCAACTACGCTTTCACCTGAAAGATTTCATCAAAATTGTCAGACTGCTGGTATCGGCAGCTGTGAGCCTTAATGGGTTATATGGATACGCTGGTGGATTTGGCTCTACTGGTGTAACCTTTTAGCTGCTTGTGAGAAACAAGCTGAAAAATGACCGAAACCCTGGCAAATGGGTACTTATCTGAGAGTACTCGATGAGAGCTTTCCAATGAATACCAAGATGATAGGGTTTAGATGATTTTCAAAGATATTTGAGTTCTTATGGATTAGACAAAAGTAGCCTCAGCATTGAAAGGGTTAATGGGTTAAATGGAGACGCTGGGTCTGGGGAAGTGAGACATAGCTAGGTGAGATTAGATGGTGGCAATCCTTTCAACTGATTCTTAGAAATCACTCAAATGCAATCTTTCATACCATCTTAACCTTTTCATGGGAGTACTCTGGTACTGCAGGATTGGTCTTTATAGATAGATGGTGCTTTCAACCCTTATGCTGCTGGTGGATAATTTGGCCATTAGAAAATGATGCAAAATAATTTGAAAAAATGACTGAAACCCTGGCACATGGGTACTCATCTAGGAGTTTTCAGCGAGGGCTATCCAATGAGTATCAACATGATAGGGTTAAGATTGCTTTCAAAAATCTTTGCATCCTTGTGCTTTGGATGAAAGTAGCCTCACCATTGGAAGGGTTAAAAGATGGGACTAAAGGATATTTGTCTGTAGGTACGTAAGATGTATACCTGTACATAACATGTATCAGCCACCCGCCAGTTCATGATGTTGAAAATAGCAAGTTTGTTTACTCTTAGTCATCTTTTGAAGTGAGGCGTATTGCATACTGCTAGCTAAGATAGGCACTGTTATTTGGTGTGATCACTGTAATCTGTTTTCTCGTGCCCTGTAATTTCAGAATGGTTGCACAAGCGAGGTGATTCTCAGAAAAAAGGCCTAAGGATATTGCTCATGCAACCACATTCATCCTTGCAACCGTCTATAATAGACTTGATGTTCTTGGTGATATCTTTTAGACAAAAGCTTCTTTCGGGAAATATTTGATTAAACATTGTTTCTTATCCAACAACCCTTCCTCAAATATTTTATCACTTTATCTTCAATTTCAGCATGATTTTTTGAAGTATCAGCATCCAGAAGGCAAGTCCTGGCTAGTCTTACCATTAAGTATGGTTGTCAAGGTTGCCTTGTGACATTTTGCATGTTCTTGAAAACTTACAGTTTCCCTTGTAAATGTGTCCATAGTGGAAATGTGGCCATAGGGTAATAGCAAAAAAGGTTGCCCCAGAGAATTTTGATGAATGTATGTACTCAAAGGCCATTTTACTCCCTCTTCCCCATTCCATTTACAAACAGTTAGATGGTGGCCTCAAAAGGTAAAGTATATCATGGCTGATATTGTTTCTCCTGTGCTTTCCGACCCCTTTTTCTGCAGCCCCCCCCCCTCCCGCCCCCTTTAGAAATCCAGGGCTGTTGGCCTCGCAAGGTGGGCTGTGTGTATAAAGGAGTATAAAGAAACTGCCACTAATGTTTGCCAGTGACTCTTACATACTGAACCTATGTACAGGCCTCTCTCATATCATGGCTAGGTAAACATCTACAATACTCCAAAGCACTACACAGGCTGCAGCCATGTTTTTTAGGGTATCGGGTATCTTAAGGGCAGCAGGGTGCAGATACCTGATATCAGGGGGTATTGAGGAAGTTTTGAGAAGATGTGAGTTTGAATTGAAAGGTGATAATCATCTAATGTGCAGACAGGGTAGCTGTCGTAGTTGGTATTTGTGGGCTCTGACAGGGATCTTGTTGGGGTGCAGTAGGGTAGTCTATGCTAGGGGTATATTTGGGTTCTGAGATTGGGTTAACCCCGTGCAGACAGGGTAGTATATATAGTTGGTATTTGTGGGTTCTGACAGATTGACTATGGGTACATGCAGGGGAAAGTATTTCGGGGGTATTTGAGGGTTCTAACAGATGAGGCTCAAAGAAGTTAGTATATGTAGGAGGTATTTGTGGGATTTGGCAGACAGGGTATGGGTGCAGATAGAGTAGACTATGCTAGGGTTTTTTGTGGGTTCTGTTAAGGATTCTATATGGGTGCAGACAAGGTAGAATACTTTATTCTGTGTTAGTTTTGCGCAGCTGTCTGTCATGTGCTGTTTCATTTTTGCATACAGGTGCTAAATGACAAGTTAACATGTCAGCATGCTGTATGATAGGATATAAATACCAGCTTATAGATTCCCTACTAGTGATTCTATTGCCCTTAATACATCACAGTTCTCTGATTATAAAGTTTACAAAAGACCAGACCTGGCGCTGACAATCCAGACCTTGTGTGTATTTTGCCTATTTGCCATACAGTTGGCATGTATCACTTACAAGTGCTTGGGGCGATAAATAAACATACCCTTGTCCTGTTGCCAGTGCTCTGATTTGATTGGTTAAATGATACCCTCAGGCAGATTTAACTTACTATCTCATCTCATCACTGATTTCTAGGATGAAGATTACTTATACTCTCTTAGCCTCTCTATACCTTCCTTCAAATCTCATACCTTAAAGCAATAATGTATTGTACTACTTTGTAACTGATAACCCTGGGGCCTCAGGCTACTTGCCAGAGGGTCTCAGGGAAGATCCTTTACATTGGACTGAGTTACCCTCTTTAAATAAAGATTATTATTATTATTATTATTATTATTATTATTATTATTATTATTATTATTATTATTATTATTGTTATTATTATTATTATTATAATTATTATTATTATTATTATTATTATTATTATTATTATTATTATACTTATTATTATTATTATTATTATTATTATTATTATGATTATTATTATCATCATTATTATTATTATCATTATGATTATGATATTACATTTTCCCTATCTTTTTCATTATCTTAAGTTATTCTTTTTTTAAATTTATTTTGGATAGGAATTATTCAGGGTGGGAAAGTTGTGTGTGCATACTTAGAGTTAAGACCAGACATATTGGATATAAGGAGTACTGAATTAAGAAAAATGTACTACCCTTCCAACTTCTACTTAAATGGCAATTGACATGCTTTGGGAGTTATATCTTTGATAAAGTATAAAATTTGTTAAGATAAATGAAAATCAGAGTTAACTTGCCTTACAGTGTGAGTAATGGGTTCATTCATTAGTCAGGTTCAAGTGTTAAAACTGGTTCCTTGTTTTAACCATTTATGCCTATAAGTTTCTGAAAATTGTTGTCTGGATCTTCAATACTTTTGACTATACCTTATGGATTAAGAACAGTTTTATGAAATATTTGAAGGAGAGTTGTTGCTATAGTGTACTGAAAAGCATTACTCCTTTGAATACCTTTCCAACTATGCATCTTCCTGAAAGCTTTCATCAAAATTGCCAGGCTGCTTTTGGCCATTAATGTGAGCATGAAGGGGTTAAAATGCTTCACAAGGAAACTCAAAAAACTTTCCACTTACAATTAATCTTTATATGCTGCTGGTGGCTAATTTGGCCAATTGTTACGGAATGACAAAGAAAAGCTGGAAAATGACTGAAACCATGGCACATGTGTACTAATCTGAGAGTACTCAGTAAGAGCTATCTAATGAATACCAACATGACAGGGTTTAGATGGTTCACAAAAATCTTAGCATTTTTGTGCTTTGGATAAAAGTAGCCTCAGCCTTGGAAGGGTTAAAGAATTGTGAGAAAAAAACGTCTGAAAAAAATGGCTTATTTTCCAGATTATAAGAGGGTGAAGGGAATTTTTATGACCACAACATGAGTAGACAAAGGCATACACAATGACATGGGATTATCATCTCCTAGCAAAGGATCATCCCCCTACTTATCTCACCTCTTTTTTCTCACCATAACTGACAGAATTTTAGGCGTTGTTGCATTGCTCAAATGTGTGCACTAATTGTGAGGAGATTACAGGGAGTGTGGGAAGAAAGAGGTTCACGAGAGATTATCTCCTTTAGCTCCCACATCCTGTAGGAGAGAATCGTAATTCCGGCGCGTCCGCGTTCTGAAGTGGCTCGAACGAGCGAGATTGATTCCCTCTATTTGTAGAGAGCTCCAGGTCGAGGTGAAAAGGATTCAAGTGGCTTCGGAGCAAGGTTGAATTCTCTGGTAATCAGTAGGATAGGATAGTGTGTCAATTAGACGCAAGAAGATGAACAGACAGACTCCGTAATCAGCCCATTGACTCTCATAGCCTAGCTACTATGCTTCAGGTCGAGGTGAAAAGGATTCAAGTGGCTTCGGAGCGAGGTTGAATTCTCTGGCAATCAGTAGGATAGGATAGTGTGTCAATTAGACGCAAGAAGATGAACAGACAGACTCCGTAATCAGCCCATGGACTCTCATAGCCTAGCTACTATGCTTCAGGTCGAGGTGAAAAGGATTCAAGTGGCTTCGGAGCGAGGTTGAATTCTCCGGCAATCAGTAGGATAGGATAGTGTGTCAATTAGACGGAAGAAGATGAACAGACAGACTCCGTAATCAGCCCATTGACTCTCATAGCCTAGCTACTATGCTTCAGGTCGAGGTGAAAAGGATTCAAGTGACTTCGGAGCGAGGTTGAATTCTCTGGCAATCAGTAGGATAGGATATTGTGTCAATTAGACGCAAGAAGATGAACAGATAGACTCCGTAATCAGCCCATTGACTCTCATAGCCTAGCTACTATGCTTCAGGTTTAGGTGAAAAGGATTCAAGTGGCTTCGGAGCGAGGTTGAATTCTCAGACAATCAGTAGGATAGGATAGTTTGTCAGTTAACTTCGAATGAACCCTCTTCATTATAAAGACAAACACTTTTGAAATAATTTTAAAATTCTGAATTCTCCCTTCGCCTACCATCCACAACATGTTTAGAGAAATACTCCCTTATGCTGCTGGTGGCTAATTTGGCTGATACAAAATGATGAAAAAAAACCTGAAAAATGACTGAAACCCTGGCACGTCATGGGTACTCATCTGCTAGTTCTCAGCGAGAACTTTGCAATGAATACCAACATGACAGGGTTTAGATGGTTTTCAAAAATCTCAGTGTCATTGTCCTTTGGATGAAAGTAGCCTCAGCATTGGAAGGGTTAAGATGAACCCGTTTGCCCCAACCTTGAAATCCTGTCTCCTCTATCTACTGGAACCTAGCACTTATCTGGCCACTTGCTCAACTGAGGGGCAAGTACAGATTTTGCAACAGGGAGAGTCAAACTTCAAGAGGAAGCTAGGTGTTTGACTCTAAATTGGAAACAAGTGTACAAACACTGTGGCACTTACCGAGCAGATTATACACACATTCTGGGGCAAGACATAAGATTTGCAAGCTACAAGTAACATGGATATCTGTGCAGGATGTAAGGGGTATCCTGTTGCCATGGCAACCTGTAAGATGGCGGCAGGAGGGTGTGTGGGGCTGTGAGTTATGGGATGTCGTGATGATAGAGGTGTAGATGTGGCTGTCAGGGCGACATTCCACAATGTTTACCGGCCTCTTCCCTTCCATTGCCCCCAGCATTGTTGAAATACACAAGACTAGATATGTTACCATTCATACGCAAGCTAACTAGAGAAATTAGATAACCCATTCATGCCAGACTATTTTGCTGTTTGGACCAAAGCATTTTTTTTAAGAAAAAGTTCAAAGAGGAATTTAGTTTCAAACCAAAGATGGATGATATTAAACTGTAATAAACCTTTGTCTAAACCTAATCCACAACTGATCCTTCAAGTAACTGGCTACTTCGGCTTCCTCTACCACTGGCTAGTCACAAATTAGCCTAAATATGGCACAAAAAAGTGTCAATAATCAAAATTCTGAATTCCATATTTGTTTTCCAAAAAAATTCAAAATATGTTTGTGTTAGGAAAATTTCGCCACAACAGTTCAGTTGTATGCGGCTGCAACAACCATGAATGTGTAAACTGAAATGAGAAAGGCAATGGCTGGCATGTGTCGAATGTGATAGACAGCAAGCTGGCTAGACTTGCTACAAGTCTGTGTTAGAAGGCCCCCAGTCTCACTGGTCCACCCTGAGTTGTTTTCAGACCAAGGTTAGTTTTGTATTCATCCTCAAGGGGGAGCCACTATTGCTACAAGTCTGTGTTAGAAGGCTCCCAGTCTCACTGGTCTACCCTGAGTTGTTTTCAGACCAGGTTTAGTTTGGTATTCATCCTCATGGGGGAGCCACTATTGCTATAAGTCTATGTTAGATGGCCCCCAGTCTCACTGGTCTACCCTGAGTTGTTTTCAGACCAAGTTTAGTTCTGTATTCACCCCTGTTTCCAAATCCTGGCTAAGACCATGCCTGAGTTCTAACCAGGCTGCATGCATGCTGGCTAGAAGGACACCCAGTCTGCTGTCTGATAGATGGCTGTCATTACTGCTAATTTCCTTACGTAATAGCTTAATCAAAGACAATTTTGGAGTTGGTTAGTGGTGATCCGCGCCTGTTCGGGGCGTCTTCCAGGATCTGGTACCGGATGTTTGTCTCTCTCGATTAATCATGGCCCGGTTCCACGCATGGAGTGAAGTCAGTCAAGCCGTAAGTTCTGGCGTCCAGCAGGGTCTTAACCAGGATTTAGAAACTGGGTGCCCAGAATTGGCAATTGTAGAATATTTCGGCGTCCAAATTTTAAAATAAGTTGTTTTCTCAATTTTTATATTGAATTGGAAGTCTGTAGGTTATTTATGTCTGGCGTGCCATATAAAACCATCAAAAATGTAATATATTATGAGATTTTCAGTCTTGAGGGATGTAAAGGGTCTCAACCACAATATACTCAGATTTCAACCATAAACATGTATAAATTTATCAAAATAAGGCATGATATCCTTATACAATGTCAGTGGAATTATATGGAGATGAAAAAATTAAATTCAATGATATGCTTGAGATTATCATTTCAAGAAATTCTTCACAAAAAAATTTGGGTGTGTTGAGAGGTGCTTTTTAATGGTTTGGGTGTCCAAAAGACACCCTGACACCCTGCCGGCTAAGCCTGTGCTGTAGTCTATCTCCCTTGCTGCACAATACAGGATACTGCAAGCTTGCAAGTATCATCTCATAACATATTGGTGCTGTAATGCATTAGACTTTATAGTCATTGTATTTTAGTGCCATTTATGGAATATCAGAATGATTATGAATCAAATTAAGGAACCTTAATGTTTCTGCCTCAAGGTCAGATTCAGGATGCAACTTAATTGAAAGAATTGTATCATGATATATTGACACTAATATATTGATGCCGTAATGCATTTCACACATGGTGTATTTTAGTGTCAGTTTTTGAATATCCGAACATCTTGACACTAACATATTGATGCCATAATACATTCTACAGCTATCGTACTTTAGTGACAGTTATTGAATATCAGAATGATTATGAATCAAGTTAAGAAACCTTAATATTTCTGCCTCAAAGCCAGATACAGGATGCAGCTATATTACAAGAATGATATCATAACATGTTGACACCTTTATGTATTTCACTACCACATATAAAGTACCAAATTATGAATAAAGGTGAAAAATCATTGTACAATTAGTACTTATATCCATCTGCGTAACACCCATTTTTCAGAAGATATTTCAAGAAGTAATGTTTATCGCAACACAACTTTCAGACACTCCTTCAAAATTTTATGAATTTGTCATTCCCAAGCTATTTTCAGAAGTGTCAGAGATCCAGGCACTATTTTACAAGGGAAACTCTTAGCATCATTTGGTTATAAGGTTAAAGGTCACCATGATTCAGTTAGCAATGTGTCAGGCTTAACCCTTATGATGCTGATGGCTAATTTGGCCAATACAAAATGTTGCAAAAACCTGAAAAAATACCAAAACCCTAGCAAATGGGTACTCATCTGAGAGTACTCAGCGAGGGCTATTAAATGAGTACCAACATGACAAGGTTTAGATGATTTTCAAAGATTTTAACGTAATTGTGCTTTGGATGAAAGTAGCCTCAGCATTGGAAGGGTTAACATCCAGCGTGTACGTTTCAATGTGTCTATATGTGTATTGATGCATTACAGCACTCGTTTGACCTCTTCCTACGAGATATAGCCAACCAACTTTCTTAGAAAGTTTGGTTGGGTCTGGGGATGCTTCAGGCTAAGTAAAGTACTCTGTTTAGATTAAATAAAGTATCCTACATTGCACAGTCATCCATATGTTGTTGAAAACAATGATTTCTCCTTCTCCTTCTAGGTTTTTTAAGATAATGTTTGAAGCAGGGTCTTTCTTAACCCTTATGCTGCTGGTGGCTAATTTGGCCTATTAATATTATTAAATGATGCTAAAAAACTAAAGAAATGTCTAAACCCTTGCACATGAGTACTCATCTGAGAGCACTCAGCAAGAGCTATCCAATAAATACCAAGGGTTAAGGTGGTTTTCAAAAATCTATGCATCCTTATGTGTTGGGCGAAATTAGCCTCAGCATTGGAAGGGTTAACAAGGATTTAAAAACTGGTTGCCCAATAGTGGCAATTGTAAAATCTTTAGGTGTCCTATTTTTCAAGGGAGACCCTACTGTATTTATATTGCAACCATAAATGTGTATTTACTAATAAGGCATATTATCCCTATGCATTTTCATGAGAATTATATTGAGATGAATAATTTCAGTTATATACTTGAAATTGATATTTTAAGAAGTTGATCTCTTAGACTTCTGAGTGTCCTTAGTGGTGATTTTAATTTTTCGGTGTCAAAATGATGCCCAGACGCCCTGCTGGTGGGACTTGAAGGAGCAAAGGAGGGGGGTTTGAATCAAAAAGGTGGAAAGCTGGCTGATATTTCTGTATATCTAATAGCACTTTACACTTGAACGGGCCAATCAAGAGTCCCTTGTATAGCGTCAAGCAGGCTTGAAACAATTTGTGGACCACTCTGGGTTGGACTGTGGGAACTTTTCAATTTAAGTGAATCGTAAGCCCTTTCAGCCGTGCAGCAGCAGCTGATATTTTTCCCAACTACCCTCATGACTTCTCTGTGACCTTAGCCTGTTTTGGAAAATATTTGAAAAAGAAATATTGATTTACAGTTCTTGGGAAATTATGTGTAATTACCAGGTTATTTCTTATAGTGTCCTAGCAAATGGAGGGCTATTTCACTGAGCTATTTTTAACAGTGACCTGTGCATCTTTTGGAAGATATTTGAAAAAGAAATATTGATTGAAACCGAATTTACAGTTCTTGGAATATTATTTGCAATTACTGGGTTAATTTTGTTAGTGTCCTAGCTACTAGAGCCTATTCACAGGGTACTGTGGTGGGTTATGCGTCACTCTAACTGATCTGACACAGTGTTTGTGCCCTGGGCGATAGGGAACACACACAAAGAGTAGGCTGACTGGGCTGAGGGAGGGATATCAGAGGCTGTTAGTCTGTGTGATATATAACCATGCCTCTTGCAGTAGAATCAGTTCTGAGGGGTACTTTGAATTTGCGTGAGTTTGTAGGTTCGAGTCTCCACTGGATCCCTTAACGGGTTGACCTGGTCACTCAATAAATGCCCGTCGTTGTGGATGACTGTCTGTGGTCCTTCTGCAATTGAAAGACCCCTTGGAACTATTCGTGAAGAGTAGGGAATTTCTTCCTGGTTCCGTGTTTCTATCTCATCGCGATATGACCTAAGCTGTTGAAAGCGACGTAAAACCCAATTCCTTCCTTCCTTCCATTTGGAATTTTGGTTTTCACAGCTTTTTCTGCCATATTAATACAGTGACTAGAAAGGTTGGTGGGCTTCCCTGGGTACCACAGTTTCCTCCACTGCTCATTACTGCAATCATAATAAAGGCTAGACTGGCTATAAACAATATTACAATAGTTTTCATTCTCTGGCTGCTATACTAGTAAGGCTCAATTGAGGTCAGCACAGTTGAAATGCTATCCCAACATATTGCTGACCCATCAGGCCATGATGTCCATTATATAGTGGCTTTAGAGGTACTGTGATGTAATGGGCCGTTCCTCTCAAGTCTTCCTGATCTACATGGGAGTCTTATCTACAGGGCGTACAGGGCTTCTCATCTTGCATGCTGGCTTATGTAATCCTATTACTGGGGCGCTTTTAGGGTACACACTAAGATATAGGCTATCTATGGTGCCGCCCCTCTCCTATTGCTCTTCTAACCGGGAATTGTGTGATAAATAATTACACACACACCAACAAACACACACACACACACACACACATATGTATATTATACATATATTTATATATATATATACATATATATATATATATATATATATATATATATATATATATATATATATATATATATATATATATATATATATATATATATATATATATATATTATATAATATATATATATATATATATTTATATTATATATATATACATATATATACATATATATATATATATATATATATATATATATATATATATATATATATATATATATATATATATATATATATATATATATTATATATATATATATATATATATATATATATATATATATATATATATATATATATATATATATATATATATATATATATATACTTATATGTATATATGTGTGTGTGTATATATTAATTGGTTGATGTATCAGCTTCGCTAACATTTGTTTTTCTGTTTTTTCCAGGTATGTACAACTTTTCCTTCGAATGCTTTTGAATAAGATATGTGAGAGAAGGTAAGCTTTTTTTTTATATTTATGATGCTTTTGAAAAGAACCTTTTAAAAAGATTCCTCCTAGTTTATACAGGTGCTTCAGTCCTATGTGTTGTTATTTGTTAGCTGGTTAAATACCTACGTACTTCCATCTTAAATAGCCATTTTAATGTAAGAATAGTATAAACCAAATAAGACCTCCTGCAGTCATTAAACTTGTGATGGATTTTGTATTATGATAAGATTTATTTCTAGCAAAAGCCTGTGCAATTATCTGGGTTATCTATGAGCAATAAATTTTGCGGTGCACTGGATTATGGCAAAATTTATATCAACACTTATTAGAATTTTGTGTAATTATTGATTTCTTTTCATCATTATAATTATCAAAACATATGGTGCTTGTTATCTATCTGCTGATTTGTGCCTTCTTGGTGTTTGATTGATGGGTCTCCTTATAAAGATATTAAATATTAATGGTTGATCGGTTATTCATAAGCATATCCCTTCCATGCCTGTAGCGGCCAAAACCGCCTGACAATTTTGGTTATATCTCTCTAACAGAAGCAATAGTTAGAACATATTTGAAGGAGAATTGCTCATCAGAACTCTATCTGCAACTCTCCTTCAAATATTTTGCGAATTTATGCTTCATTCCAAAGTTATCTTCAAAAGTATGACAGGTCCAGACGACACTGGTCAAGTAAATCTCAAGGCATGAATGGGATATAGTAATCAGATACCAGACCATTCAGGACAGGTCCATGTGTGCCATCAAATGTTTGGAGTAATGTTTATGGTTGTAATTACAATCGGCTGTTATTGACAAATGGTCGTTGACGAAAGACGCCAGAGATATGCCACGAGACAATAACAGTGTCAGTTACCATGGGGATAATGAGGTCGCCTAGTGGCCATGTTCGTCCACATCCTAAGGGACCCCACAACATACATGCGTCACACGTAAACAAGAGGGTTTGATGTAAACATTGCTTGCTTGAAATTCCCGGAACTCTAGCCCATTTTGAGGAAGTTTTGTTTGAAATTTATGGTCTTCACTTTGCATATATGCAGTTAGATTGCTATGTTATTTATGTTTTGTATAATGATTTGTTTAATCAAGTTACAAAGGTCAGCCAGCTGCCCCAGTTCAGTAATTTGTTGACTGTCCTGCACTGACACTCCACTCGTGATGGTCTAGGTCTCAGGCATGTGAGAAAGTTACCAGACACGACGAAGCGATCGGCCAGGACTAAGTAGACCCCTGCCCAGATAATATTCTGCTCTGGAATATCCCTCGGGGGATTGAAATGGTTTCCTAGTGTACAGGCCTGCTAGGGGAGGAAGGTCGTGTGACCATTTAGGTGGATACAAGACTATAAACGGAATACCTTTTTACCTTTTCTAATATTCAGGTTAACAGGCTGGAGCGGATCCAAGATTTCTTTAAGGGGGGTTCTCACTTAGTTTTGCAGTTGACCACCAGGTGGTGGAAGGTACAAGTTCAGGGGTTGACCATAAGGGGGGAGGGGGTTCACACTTAGTTTTGCAGTTGACCACCAGGTGGTGGACGGTACAAGTTCAGGGGTTGACCATAAGGGGGGAGGGGGTTCACACTTAGTTTTGCAGTTGACCACCAGGTGGTGGATGGTACAAGTTCAGGGGTTGACCATAAGGGGGAGGAGGTTCACACTTAGTTTTGCAGTTAATCACCATGTTGCAGTTGCAACTCAATTGCAATTCAGAGGACCAGCTAGACGGCCAAGCAGTGGAAAACACAAGTGTAGTTCTAAATTTTACCACTGGGGGTGTGGTGGTGCAAAAGATGTCACATGAAAGAGTATAACTCGCAGACTGGTACAGAATTCAAATTTGCACGGATACTGGCCTTGCCAGGCGGACAGCCTTAAACTTTCCCCCTGTGAACTATGTATAGTCGAAGTCTGCTTTGATACAGAGCCTTCTCTGTCTACCTGATATTCCCAGAGTACCGAGAATCACCTTCGAGGATCGCCTTACCTGAAGATTCCATTAAAACGTGTGTGTAAGAGGATGCGCCCAGGAGACAGCTGGTCTGCAGCTAATGCAGGGTTATGCTACATGCTCTCATCTTTCCTCTGGATGCTATGAATTTTCGAGGAAAAAATGGAAAAAAGCAATAATTCACAAAAATCTCATTTTTACACTGGATGCTACGATTTTTTTGAGGAAAAAAATGGAAAAAAGTAAAAATTCACAAAAATCTCATTTTTACACTGGATGCTATGATTTTTCGAGAGAAAAATTGAAAAAAGCAAAAATTCACAAAATATTCCACAGAGAGTTACTTTTTGAAACCTGATTGACATTTTGCACTCAGTTATTTGTGAAATAATGCTCTTGTCAGAAAGATATCACTTAAGTATAGTCAGGGATTTCAGACTGCTCTGTATGAGAATTAACAATCAACTTTTCTATTTGAATCTGAAATCATTTTGAAAATAACTATGTAATTCAATATTAAACAACAAAATATTTGAAGAAGTGCTGTTCGTTCAGCTCTTATTGACAATTTCCTTTCCATTTCCCCCTTTTTCCAAACATTGCTCTTGTCTAAGGCCTAATGAAAAGTTGTTTGTTTCCTGTAACCCTACCCTAACAAGTTTTTATTCCAAAAAATCCCTACCCTAAAGTTTTTATCGCCCTCCCAACTCCCAATCAACGTAAAACATGCATAAAACACACATTTTTTGACCAAAAAAAATAATGCAAAAATAATTTTTTTACTGACCTACCTAGGCTATTTTTTGGGGGGCCGTTACAGGAAACAAACAATTTATTTTTTTAGGCCTAAGATTGTAACTTAAAGGGCAAATGCACCATCATGATGATTTAGGTTCAAAATGTGCCTATATGTGTCACCTTTCAAATAAGACCACCCGCAAGTCTGTCCCCTTCAGCACTCCTTAGATATGGCTTATGAAAGTTAGTAAAAAACTAGCCTGAGTCTGGGTATAGAGGCTGACATTATCAGAAGTGATGCTAATGAAGTGACTGCCAGCCCTGCTTCTGATTGGTTGAGAGATATCAGTTGCAGTCACTTCCAGCCACTGATATCTCTCAACCAATCAGGAGCAGGACTGGCAGTCACTTCATACCACTGATTGTGTTTAATTGTGCTTAATTGGCCTGCAATGTCAGCCTCCATGCCCAGACTCAGGCTAGTTTTTTACTAACTTTCATAAGCCATATCTGAGGAGTGCTGAGGAGGACAGACTTGCGGGTGGTCTTATTTGAAAGGTGACACGTATAGGCACATTTTGAACCTAAATCATCATGATGGTGCATTTGCCCTTTAACCAAAAATAGACAAGATGTTTTTTCGTTGCTGTGGGCATGAATGAGTTAAACGATGGGATGGGGGCCTCCATGAAGCTGATCTCATGGAGTCCATTAAAGACTTGAGTTACTATTTTGTATGCAGCTAGTTGAAAGACTCCCATTCTCTAGAGAGCATTTTATGCTTCCCTATGATAAAAACTTGCTCCTTTTACAGGACATAGAGTACTTAGTCTTACACTGTTAAGTGTCCCTCTTTTTCTGTGCAGTCAATCACAGTCTTAGAGAATTAACCCATTTTTCCTCAGAGTTCTCCTTGACTAGTGTCTGCTGGTTGATGATACTTGATAAAGGCCTGACATGATTGAGTAAATCAATTTGCCTACATATTAACCCTTCCAATGCTAAAGCTAATTCCTCCTGATCATAAGGATGCAAAGATTTTTGATAACGATCTAAACCCTGTCATGTTGGTATTCATTAGATAGCTCTCGCTGAGAACTATCAGATGAGCACCCATTTCCAAGGGTTTCAGTTGTTATTCAGCTTTTTTGCATCATTTTGTATTAGCTGAAATCCACCAGCAGTTTAAGGGTTAAGGAGATAGAAGAAAAAAGCTTTGAGTAGGACATGTGTTGAATATCATTGGGATGATACTTGTCAGATAAAGGCTTGACATGTACTGCAATAACAAAGTTACCTACATATTAAGGAGATAGAAGAAAAAAATCGAGTTGGACATGTGTTTTTTTACACAGTAGATTTATTCAACAATTCACATGGTTCAGATTTTTCTCACGGAATATCCTGTATTATTTTCAATTAGTTTTCAGCATCATTTTCCATTGGTTTTCACGAGTTTCATGCCGTAAATAGCCAAAATTGCCTGACATTGTTTGTGATATACTATAAAAAGCATAATTAGCAAAATATTTGAAGGAAAAATCTTATTCAGAAACCAACCCACATTTCTCCTTCAAATATTTTGTGAATTTATGATTGATGCCAAAGTTATCTTTAAAAGTATCATTGTTCCAGACGACACTTGTCAAGGAGATGTCCAATCATGAATGAATCAAAGTGTTTCACATATATTAGCGATGCCCCAGTTCTCTGCTGTATCTACCTGCCCCTAGCTGCCGGGGGAGACAGGGGTTAATAGAGTTTTCCACCCTGCCCCAGGGCTCCGAGAATTAGCCTTTCTATTACCGGAAATTGACATGTCTATTTGAAGGTCAAAAAATCAGAGGGTGGGGGCGCAACCCTGGAAACCATAAACCCTTCACCCCCCATGCCCCTTTCACCCTCGACCCAATATTCAATCGATACCCTCTGGGACATGATACAGGATACTGGTAATTCAATTTCATGGCCTCGCACCACGCTGAAATTCCATGAGTTCCAAATGATGGAACAATGAATTGCTACTTATTGATTATTATTGGAGGGGAATGTGGCAATTTTGTGCGCATATCAAAGTCGAAACCGACATGCATATTAACTTTTGGCTGGAATGAATTCTTGCAACAGTTGTCAGATCGATTTTGAAGTTTCAAAAGGTGAAATCTTTCAGCCGTGACCAAAAATTTCCATTTCGCTGCATTTGGAAATTCAATGTTACAGCATTTCAGCCTGCCTCTATATGTACATACAGTGACCCCTATACGAGGATTATGGTGATAATGTTTATCCAAGCATTGGGCCAGGAATAAGAATGCATATTTGATACGATACCAAGTAGCAAACACTTAGGGCCGTGTAATGAACATCATTTAGGATATCTGGAGTCAAATATTGATACAAGAAATGGTTTTGCAAATGCCAATATTTTGCTTGGAAAGTGGCTAGGATTCTGACACATGCCGCATGCCTTCATGCTATCACTGCCAGTGCCGGGATGTGATTTGCCTTTAACCCTTCTAATGCTGAGGCTAACTTTCCTCAAAGCACAAGCAAGCAAAGATTTTTGAAAACCATCTAAACTCTGTCATGTTGGTATTCTTTGGATAGCTCTCGCTGAGTACTCTCATATGAGTACCCATTTGCCAGGGTTTCAGTAATTTTTCAGGGTTTTTGCATCACTTTGTATTGGCCAAATTAGCCACCATCAGCATAAGGGTTAACCCATTCCTTCCTGGAGATTTACTTGACCAGTGTCTTCTGGATCTGTCATACTTTTCAAAATCATTTTAGAATGAAACATCAATTCGCAAAATATTTGAAGGAGAGTTGTAGATAGAATTCTGATGAACAATTCTCCTTCAAATATTTTGTAAATACAGCTTTTGTTAGAGAGATATCACTTAAATTGTTGGACGGTTATTGTATGGCTGCTGCAGACAAAAAAATCATGTCCCTGGAGCTTACATTGTCTTATATATCTCGCAATATCTTGATAACAAAGTGGTATTTTGAGAAATATTTGATTTAAAGGTCTTTTTCATGTTTAATAAAGCAATTCCTCTTCAGATGTTTTTGAAATGATGATTTATTTGATGAGTTATATAAAATCTGACAGTGTGTTTTATCTTTGAGAATGTACACTGATTCCCATGAGGAAACCTGTAACACTATAATGTTGTGGCTTAAGTGTATGTGTGCGGACATGGTCATGTTTTATTGGCTGTACTATAAGAGCATCTCTGATGTTGAGTATGACATACCCATGATGTGATGTGGTGATGGTGTGTTATGATAGACTGAATTATGCCATGTGTTCCTCTGACCAGTAATGTATATGTCGTGTACCAGAAGTCGATCCGTACCAATCGACGATTGGTACAGCTATGCTGTACCAGAAGTCGATCAACTTTTGGTACAGCTATTACCTGTACCAAAACTCGATCGACTTCTGGTACAGCATTAAGCTGTACCAGAAGTCGATCGACTTTTGGGACAGCCTTCAGCTGTACCAAGACTCGATCGACTTCTGGTACAGCTGTTACTGTCCTAGAAGTCGATCGACTTCTGGTACAGCAATAGCTGTACCAATCGACGATTGGGACAACCATTCACTTATGAGGGTCGTGTACCAAAACTCGATCTGTACCAGAAGTCGATTGTGAAAGTGGCAGTCAATTCAGTGGACTGTATTAAACATGGATGTTTGACACAAACCGATTTTCAAAGTGAACTAATTATTTAACATTGTTTTGTTTTTGTCTAAGGAAATTAATGTAACAATACACTCTATATATTTTTAGAAATTTGGTGGAAATGTGTATTGAGTAGTTGAAGAGAGGTATTATGACTTAAGATATTTTGCTTCTATAAATATAACAACAGCCCCTCCCTATCTAAGTTTTGAAAATAGGGAAGTCAATACAGTTATGAACTCCAAATAAGTCTGAATATAATCATTTTGATAAAATCAAAGTCAAAATGATATTAATCATTATTATCAATACCAAGGACTCAGATCTGAAAATAAGCCTGTACCAATCGTCGATTGGTACAGGCTTTAAGGCTGTCCCAAAAGTCGATCGACTTTTGTAACAGTTAATGCTGTCCCAAAAGTCGATCGACTTCTGGTACAGCTTAATGCTGTCCCAAAAGTCGATCGACTTCTGGTACAGTTAGTGCTGTACCTGAAGTCGATCGACTTTTGGTACAGATAATAGCTGTACCAGATGTCGATCACTTCTGGTACAGCAAAGCTGTACCAATCGTCGATTGGTACAGATCGACTTCTGGTACACGACATATACACTATCGAGTGTCATAGACAACTTTAACGTGTGTATTAATTTTACAACGCAGGCCAGGGGTGTGGTGCGCAAATGTTCTGGGGAGTATTCTCAGTGTAATTTACTCACATGTTGGCGGCAAGATTAATGTGACCCTCAACCAGGGTTTGTCGTCAATCAAGGTTTCTCCTAGAATTTGGGAGTATGAGTTCATACAAAAGTGGATGATTATCCACTTTTGGTTCATAGTGACCCGTAATTTTGCATCTCCATGATAAGTTTGCTCCTAGAATCTTGCCATAAAAGCCACCCATGATCTATTCCTTGAATGTATAGGAAATAAATACCATCAACCTTCAGTTAAGGGTGTTGCAGTTTACAGGTTGACTTATTTAAAGTTCTCAAATACAAAAGAAATTGTATGGCACCAACCCTCACACAGGGGTCTTGCTAAAATAGAAACTGACTAACTCTAATGTCAAACTGAATTTCCAATATAAAATGTGTAGTGTTCGGAAAATCAGCTTGCCCATTCAGGCAAGTGCAAACTTATATGTAGTTGCCCGAAAGCCATTTTTTTCAAAAATTCGCCTGCAAGAACTAAATTCAGTCAGGGATCTTGCTATTGAGGTCTACCAAAGGCAGATTATATAGTACTATCATAAACCTTTGGGTCTACCATTTCAGACTCTTCTCACATGAGGGAGAGTGGGTGTGTTGTGTTGTGTTTTGTTGTGGAGGGAGTGGGACAACAGGGGGATCAGTTACACTGTATCATTTCCCATGACCAGCAGATGAGGGGCCCCGGAGTCCTGCAAGATAGCATCACCCAGCCAGACACTACATACAGATACGACACTCGCGTCTGGAACCGGGAGATGTGACATTCCATCATAGACTTTTAACCCTTATGCTGCTGGTGGCTAATGTGGCCAATACAAAATGATGCAAAAATCCTGAAAAATGATTGAAACCCTGGCTAATGGGTACTCATCTGAGAGTACTCCGCGAGAGCTTTCCAATGAGTACCAACATGACAGGGTTTAGATAATTTATAAAAATCTTTGCGTTCTTGTGCTTTTGACGAAAGTAGCCTCAGCATTGGAAGGGTTAACCCATTCACGCCTGGAGACCTCTTTGACAAATGTTGTTTGGACTTAACCCATTAACACTCAGAGCAGCCAAAAGAGGCCTGACGATTTTGGAAATATTTAACTTACAAACACATTTTCTTGAAAACATTTGAAGGAGAAATGTTGATCACAAGTCAAACAGAACTCTACCTCAAATATTTTGTGAATTTTTGCTTTATTCAAATGATATTTTCAAAAGTATGAGAGTAGCAGACGACACTTTCTAGAGAAACTCTAAGTGTGAATGGGTTAAGATCATAACTTTGGAATCAATCCTAGAAAAAAAAGCAGATAGCATCACCCAGCCAGACACTACATACAGATACTCATTGACAAATGTCGTTTGGAATTTTGATATTATCATATATAACTATTGCATCAATCATTAATTCACAAAATATTTGAAGGAGAATTGTGAGTTTGGCTCTGATGAACATTACTCCCTCAAATATTTTATAATAGCATCACCCAGCCAGACACTACATACAGATACGACGCTCGCATCTGGAACCAGGAGATGTGACATTCCGTCATAGTCTTTTAACCCATTCACACCTGGAGATCTCTTTGATAAATGTCGTTTGGACTTGTGATTATAACTTTGGAATCAATCCTAGATTCACAAAATAGCAGAGAGCATCACCAAGCCAGACACTACATACAGATACGACACTCACGTCTGGAACCTCTAGAGATGTGACATTCCATCATAGACTCTTAACCTATTCACGCCTGTAAATCTCTTTGACAAATTTCGTTTGGACTTATGTTACTTTTGACTATAACTTTGGAATCAATCATAGATTCACAAAATATTTGAAGGTGAATTGTGGGTTGGGCTCTGATGAACATTACTCCCTCAAATATTTTATAATAGCATCACCCAGCCAGACACTACATACAGATACGACACTCACGTCTGGAACCTCTAGAGATGTGACATTTCATCATAGACTCTTAACCCATCACGCCTGTAGATCTCTTTGACAAATGTCGTTTGGACTTTTGATACTTTTGGCTATAACTTTGGAATCCATCATAGATTCACAAAATATTTGAAGGTGAATTGTCGGTTTGGCTCTGATGAACATTACTCCCTCAAATATTTTATAATAGCATCACCCAGCCAGACACTACATACAGATATGACACTCGCGTCTGGAACCAGGAGATGTGACATTCCATCATAGTCTTTTAACCCATTCACACCTGGAGATCTCTTTGATAAATGTCGTTTGGACTTTTGATACTTTTGACTATAACTTTGGAATCAATCATAGATTCACAAAATATGTGAAGGAGAATTGTGGGTTCGACTCTGATGAACATTACTCCGCATACATTTATATATATATACGATTGTAAAAACACTGTAATTACCTAGTAGCTAGGCTACCCTGCCCACCCTCGAATGAACCATTCTACTCTTAGTGTGACATTCATTGAATTATCTTAAATCTCTGAAATTTGCTTGTGGTGAGGAGAGTAAAAGTTTAACATTGAAGGAAGAATGAACAGTGCCTCACTTGTAAATCTGGTATGCTATCTCCATAACCTCCCTGACCCTATGTGGGCTGGATCTGAAGAAAAGTCTGTTCAGCGTCTTTTAAGAACTCTGAGTGATTTTTATTCCTGGTTGACAAAAGAAAATGTAGTAGTTATAGGGCCCTCTTGTTGACTGTGAGTGTTATCAATGTGACCCTTTGATCCAGTGTGGGTTCTTGCAGAAATGTCTAGACTAGATTTCTAGGTTGTTATATATTTCTGTCTTCTTAGTTTTTCTGTTACCAGACATTAAATGGTCAAGGTGATTAATGTAGCCAAATTGATTTACTTTCGTCTCACCAGTTGAATGGAGGACTCTTTTTGGGTATGCAACCATTGGAGATAGGAGAACCCTATGGTGCCATCTATCTGCCATTGCTGGTACTACACCGCACTGATCAGCCACCCCTCAAAGGATTGCTAACTTATCATGGACTAAGAGCCTAGTCTACCATGTCGTCTTCTGTATCTGAATATGTACAGATTATTTCACCATGGAACAAAAGCAATGTTAGTATATTTATAGGGGTCCAGTAGTTATGTTCATTTTCAACTACCAAATCTACATCAAATATGATGTGAACTATTAAGATTTTGCAGGTTATTATCTCAAGCGCCATTTCATATATATACAGATGACACTTTGCAAAGGAATGTAATCGTAAAAGGGTTAGAATAGAACATGAATTGTACGTGCCCTTGCAATGACACTTTTCGAAGATGTCAAACAAAAGGTATAGTACTTCCCTTGTTTAACCTGTTTGCTAGCATTTTAACCTTAAAATGAACTTTGATGGTCAGAATCAAAGTGGCATTTTGATACAGCCAATTTCACCATTGACAGCCACGACCTGTCATACTTAGCCCATCATCTTTTAACCCTTCCAATGCTGAAGCTACTTTTCGTCAAAGCACAATAATGCAAAAATCTTTGAAAAATGTCTAAATCCTTTCATGTTGGTATTCATTGGATAGATCTCGATGAGTACTCTCAGATGAGTACCCATTTGTCAGGGTTTCGCTAATTTTACGGGGTTTTTGCGTCATTTTGTATTGGACAAATTAGCCACCAGCAGGGTAAAGACAAATTAGCTGGCTAGGAGATGGCGCCCTGTCAGCAACTATCGGCTATTTATCCTCAGGTGACAGCTCGATTCACCTGCTTCTCACCTGCCTATCACCTGTATCTCACCTGTACAGGTAAACCGAGTGTCAGTCTCGTTAACACCTGCGTTTTGTGCCAGCAATATCATTGAATCCCCTTTCACTTACCGCCACAAAAGGGCGACTATTCCTTTTGCTGAATGCACAGAGCACTCGCGGGGTGTTGTGAAAACAGCTACTTGTAGACGCCGTCTTCGCATAGAAATGTTTCATAATAGATACATCGTAAGCAAAGCCTCCTTTCACTGCGGAGGACGGCGCACAGGTGTCGGCAGTTTTGTAGGAGCGTGGTTGAAAAGCACTTTCTTTCCGGTCTCTGTATATAAGGGTTTGTCTACTTTTCACATTATCTTTACTTTCTTACAAGCCCTGTTTGTGCTTTGTACACCCCTTAACCCATACATTCCTAAACGTATCTTATTATCAGGCACGGATGCACATTTTTACAAACATAGTTCAACATATTTATTTCCTGAAAAAAGTATTATATTCACATACTTATGCTCATATTCATGCTCATATTTTTACGAATATAACTTATGAATTCCTAGAAGAATGATTATCTATTAACATATATATATTCTAATAATTCACTTATACATATTCATTTGTTTACGCTATAGAGGAAGTTGTTAAGCGAGATCTTCTGGTTGAGTATCCGGTGACCGACATTCATGGCCCGGTCTTTGGTAGATTTGTCGCAAACCACCTCCTTTGACAAAGCACAGCTCTAAAGTGTGTCCTGTTCGCAATCTAGGTTTTCTCTACAGTCCACAACATAGTCTTGCTTGCCTGGCCCAGATCATTCTTTTGAGAATAACTTGGTACTTTAAACTATGATCTTACAATTTTTTTAAGGAGAGTTTCCTGAAGGAAATATCCTCAAAATTGTCAGGCTCTTTTCAGGCCACTGTAGGTAGGAATGATTTAAGAAGGGGGCATTTTAGGGGTGCGTGTACATAATAATGCCAGTCTTCTCTGCTCGTCCTGTCTTGTTTACTCTCCACAAACAATATATTTTCCTACACTCACTCTACCTGTTAAATTGTGATGCCCTTTTCAACGTACCTTCACAACCACTGAATAGGACTGGATTAACACTGAACATGTGTTGTTAGAAGGTATACAGGTACTTAACTGAAACTGACAGGTCCTTATAACCCCACCATCTTTCAGATATCCATATGTGTATTTAGGAAACATTTTAGGTAACAAGGGTAAAACAGGTGTCAAGGTATTTATAGGAAGTTTTGGGGGATACATTGTAGAATATAAGGAGATTTTCAAAGAGGATGTTAACCCATTAAGGCTCAGAGAGGCCAAAAGCAAACTTTTAATTTTGATAAAATCTTTTAGGCTTAGATGAATAAAACAATGGATCGGTATTGAGAGACCAATTACCATATTCCCTATAGTGAAGACCTGGCTATCCAAGGGGTCTCGAACCTTGGCTCAGTGTGACATCACTAAGAGACAAAGACCAATGAGGGGTATTGTATCGTTTACACTACAGAGAAAGTTTTTTGTTTTTAAAACTTTCTTTTATTTTCCTTGGCGCCAGGTAAAGCTGGCCCACATTCATAAAGTACAGTGTTACAAAAGTATATATATAAAGTGATATCTGGTTACAATGGTCATAATAAAAACAATGTTTCTATCTTTTACACAATAAAATTCTATGTAGAGAATATCAGTTTTCCAAGTTATCTGTGTATGTACCACACCGTTGTGTGAATACTATTTCTTTGTCTTTCAATTGAAAGCTGAATTTCTCATAATTGTGCATATTATTTACACTAGACTTTATATATGATAAAGTTGGCTTAATTTCAATAAAGTTGGCTTAATTCCTACAGAGAAAGTTGCGCACCAACATGTGCAGAATTGCACATTCGGTCTATTCGCTACAGCCATGCTGTTCAGGGAGACCTGCCGGTTGTGAACTGGTGGATCGACGTTCATGCTTTTAGGCAAAAGCATAGTTTTAAGGAGAAACGTTACTCAGAATACTATCAACATCTCTCAAAATTGCTCTTAATTCCCAACTTAGTATTAAAGTATGAAAGACCCAGATGACAACTTCTAGAGAAACTCTAAAGCATTGATGGGTTAAGATTCAGACTGAGTATGAAGATGTTATTATGGAAAGTTATTATCAAAATAGTCCACCCCTTTTGAGCATGCTAATGTGAAGCACAAATTGGTACGCTTGTGTTGTATACATGTGTTGTATTGGTGTCACTTTGCTGCTCCAAGGGTGGTCGGTTTCGACCTTGAGGTTTATTTTGATGTATGAAGTGCCTCTGGCGATTTCTCGACACCTTAAAATAAAAAAACATAAAAAAACATGTGAGAAGCAAAATGTTTAACACCGCACATCTTCGCATTCTCCTAGGTGGTTGCTGGCCTTGAAACTTTAACCCGATGTTTGCCTCAGGAAAATCTCTATTGTTATCACACTTTGATATCACATATGTTTTCTGTTGAAAAAAAACAACGTATTCTCAACAGTTAGGGTTAGGATTTTGTAGTCTATTTTTGAGCGGGTATACTATTCAGGTTGGATACAAAACAAGTAGTGATAAGTACACTGATACCCGATACGATAACAAACACTGGTATCGAACGGGATAAACTATCATATCAAAAAAGTAAAGTATTGTATTGTGTCGTTTAAGATTTGACATATATGTATATAAAATTGAATTAATTGCTACCTGGATGTCTCCATGCGAACGACGTTCGCTATATGTTGTCTCTGGGAGGCAGGCAGCATTGTAAGAAATATTATTAAGGAATCGTTGCATTCAGGAAATATCAATGTCATATCATAACATGAACATTTTTAAGGTGCCAATCCCTAAAAACAAGTGAAAAACTGCATGGCCTATGACTAGAGTAAATAGATCCCAGCTCCCAGAGATGAAATGTTAATCCTGCAAACACCAGGCCTCAAGCCGCTAAGCCGCTGGCTTGCCTCGCACTGAGGGAAAAGGAAAAGCCAGTGGAAGAACTTCACAGCTCATAAATGATGAGGATCCTATACAAATAGAGTAAGGGCAAGCTAGGGTCTTCCCCGAACCACACAGGTAGTATGTCTATTGAGGCCTGCGGGCGAAGCGAGGAGACGGAGAGAGAGGAGGCGTTATGTTTTGCCTTCTCACACCTGTTTCTTTAACGGCGGCAGAAAAACAGTCCGTAAATCAAAACAAACCACAAGGTCGAAACCAGTCACCCTCGAAGCAGGCAAAAGACACCTATACATCGGCAAAGTGTGTTTTGGGGCAAGCGTATAGTCAAATCTGAAATACTGGGGAAGCACCATGTTCTGGATTAACCCAGTTACGCTTGCAGCAACCTAAAAGGCATTATTACTTTATTAACCCATTTATTAACCATTTAGGGTTCGTCTAGAAATTGCTGTTCGGATTTATCATACTTCTTACGATAACTGTGGAATTAGGAAAAACTCTAAAAGATATTTAAAGGAGAGTTTATGTTGGTAGTTTCCTGCTTAACATTTCTCCTTTAATTTAAATCGAAATTGTCAGGCTGCTTTTGGCTGCAGTGAAACAGAGAAACCCCAGGTATCACCTTGAAAACTTGGTTAGTCAACTGAGAGGAGGGGGAGCAGGTATAAGGGATAGATGGAGACAGAGAAACCCCATGTATCACCCTGATATCGCCCTGAAAAGCCTGCATGGTTTGTCAACTGAGAGCAGAGGGAGCAGGTATAAGGGATAGATGGAGACAGAGTAACCCCTTGAGGTATCAATGTGAGTACTTACCCAGATGATCTATGTGCCAAGGTGCTGATCCCATCTTGAGATAGAGGGGGTCAGAGATGCTATCAGTCTGGGGTCAAGTGGCCAAGTGGTCATCTAGTGGCCACCGAGTCCAGCCAGAGAGATAGCAGTAATGATCTGTCAGGTAGTGCCCACTTGAGTGGACTGACCCATGGTCTTAGCCAGCAGGGCGTCTGGGTGTCTTTTTGGACACCCAAACCCTTAAAAAGCACCCCTCAGGACACCCAAATTATTTTGTTAGGAATTTCTTGAAATGCCAATCTCAAGCATTTAATTGAATTTTTTCATCTCCATACATAAATTCCCATGACATTGTATAACAATATCATGCCTTATTTTGATAGATTTATACATGTTTATGGTTGAAATCTGAGTATATTGTGGTCCCCCTTAAAAATTTGGACACCCACAAATTTAACAATTGCCAATTTTGGGCACCCAGTTTCTAAATCCTGGCTAAGACACTGACCCATTCATGCCTGTAGTGACCAAAATCAGCTATACTATTTGGATGATATCTCTTGAACAAAAGCAATTTATTTTCATAATATATCTGAAGCTTGAAGGAAGAATGTTACACAGAATCAACAAGCAACTCTCCTTCAAATGTTTTGGGTTTTTTTTCTCAATGTTAAATTATCAAAAATATCATATGTCCAGATGACACTTTTCTGTGGGTTTAAGTAGTTCAATCATCCATGTTGCACTCATTTAACCCTTATGCTGCTGGTGGCAAGTTTGGCCAATAGAAAAGGATGCAAAAAACCTAGAAAATGACTAAAACCCTGGCACATGGGTACTCATCTGAGAGTACTCAGTGAGAGCTATCCAATGAATACCAACAAGAAAAGTTTTTTTTTTTTTTAAGTCTTTGCGTCCTTGAGCTTTGGCCGAACGTAGCCTCAGCATTGGAAGGGTTAATTAATACTAGTATGATTGATGGGCATGTTTTGACTTGGCTGGAGAAGTTGGTCAGCTGTCCAGTTTGGCACGAGAGGAGGGGGGGGGGGGGGGGTGGCATATTGAGGGGAAATGGACCTGATCAGTTAGTGCTACTTATGGGGACTACACTTAACCCATTAATGCTTAGGAGTTCCTCCAGCAATTGTCGTCTGGACCTATGATACTTATTACAATAACTTCAGAATTGAGGATGATTTTTACAAAATATTTGAAGGAGAGTTGTTGACAATGTTCTGAAGAACATTTCTCCTTCAAATATTTCTCTACGTGTGCGTTTGCCTGCAAGATTTCATCAAAATTGTCAGGCTGCTTTTGGCCGCTGTGAGCATTAATGGGTTAAGATTGGCAGATGTTTGTCATACCTGGTTTTTACCCATTATTGCTCACAGTGACCAAAACCACCCTGACAACTTTGATGAAATATATCAGGATAAAGTATGTTTGTCAAAAAAGAAGTGTTGATCAGAACATTACCAACAACTCTCCTTCAAATATTTTGTAAAATCATTCTCAAGTCAAAAGTTATTGTCAAAAGTGTCTTTGATCCAGACGACAATTTCTGGAGCCTCATCAGTCAAAAGTACTTAAGAGGTTTCTTATACCTGACTGGATAACCCAGTCATGCCTTTAGTGCTCAAAACATTCACTAATATTTGGATATATCTCTCAACGACACATATTTTCTAAAAACATTTGTTCATATATTTTCTATCCATAGCCTTAGCATTCCAAATAAAAAATCTCACCGATGTTATAAGGTGCTCTTGATTGCTAGAGGCAAGGGTTGAGAAGGTTGGAGATAACAGAAATGAAGTCCTATAGATCACAGCGACAAAGTAGTTCAGTTTGTTAGGTGTTACACTAGTAATCAGTAGGTCGCTGGTTCAATTCCCGACTGGGGCACTTTGGTCCGTCCTTGGGCAAGACAGTTTATTCCATATTGCCTCAGTCTACCAGCTGCAAAATGGGTAGCTAGCATTAATAAGGCAGTGCTTAGAGCATGTGCGCTATATGCTGCCAGCAGCTCTGGAATATCCCTCGGGGGATTGAAATGGTTTCCATGTGTACAGGCCTGCTAGGGGATGAAGGTCGTGTGAAGTTAAGATTTCGGTGTATACAAGACTATAAACCAAGTACTTATACACAGCACAAATTCTTTGGCAGATGTTAAGATACCTACTGGGGTTAAGGGGTGCTTGCGAGAAAGGTTGAAGTGCAGCGTTGAGTTGTAACCAGGCAACTACTCACCAAGCTCTCGAAATTGATAAGAGGTCGACAAGTTGTGAATGTTTGAAATGTTTAAGGTTCTTTCACATCTGAAGTCATTTGTAGTAGTCTGTTTAGGTACAATTGGACAGATATTTCTAAATAAGACAAAAATCTTCAATATATTTTAAAATGAAATGATAAATGTGAAACAAATGAATTGACTGACATATTCATTTTAATGTTGATTTGATATTTTCATATAAAAAGTCACTAATGAGGTACCTAACTTTCAATTGCACATTTTTTGTTTAGGTATTAACCCTTGCCATGCTAGACCCCCATATGGGAGAACCTATCCCCTGGGACCAGGGATATTGTGGGTCTACCCACCAAATCAGAAGGATTTCATAGATTTCTATTTTTGTTTCAATAATGTGCTTCACAAACTGAAATAGAAACATAGTAAACGATAAAACCCTGATATCTAGTATAATTCAATATCCCTTAATTGACCTATGTAGTTTTTATTTTGCTAAGTGCAAGGGTACCCAAAGACAGGATATATCCGGTGTTGGGCACACAGGCAAGATATGTAGCACCAGATATATCCGGTGTTAGCAAGAGCAGGGTTAAGGGATGTGAAGCTGGAATGTGTGTTAATAACTAGGTGTGCACACATTTCTGGAAAGTTCTCATTTGTTAAATTTTTGGCATTACATATTATTTGGATTTCCTTGTTGCAGTTTGCATTCCTCATCTTATGGTTTTGCAAATTGTCTCCATGCATTGTAGTACTTAATAGTGTTTCAAAAATGGCTGCTATTATTGTATCATGGAAAGATTTCTTTTCAAAATGGCCTCCATGCTTTGCATTATTGTAAGAGACTGTTTAACTGTATAATTAGTGATCCATCAAAGCTTTCATTTTGAATTTCAGAAATTCGCCATCTCTTTCTGTGTCCATATTTGTCCAGTTTCCTAATGTTGACTCAATGATATAGAATCTGTTCTGGACCCTGAAGGCAGCTTATAAATGTTTACAGATTATTTTTTCTCCTCAAGAATGATTCAATTTCCCCATTTATTTATGTATCCTTCAGAAACTCACACTCAGAAATAGTAGACAGACATGCCGATGGCCTTGGCGGGATCCATTATTGAGCGAAAACTATGCACACCAATAGCTGATCAGCAATTTGATGTGATGTGATGAATTGATCTCATTGAAATAGGCTGTCTGTGTAATTGCACTAATTAGGCAAGGGAAATTGATTTAGCATTGGTTTTGCGTGGTGATTATTGTGTAATTAGTGTATTTTTGCAGCAGCAATGTGATACTGCATCAAGGAGAATTACCTGAGGGTAGGAAGTATATTGAGAGGGCACTGAGAGAGAGAGGAGGGGGGGGGGGGGGTGGGAGTGAGAAAGAGAGAAAGGGAGGGAGAGAAATAGAGTGAAAAAGAGGGAGAGAGAGAAATAGTGAGAAAGGGAGAGAGAGAGAAATAGAGTGAGAAATGGAGAGAGAAAGAGAGAGAGCGAGTGAGAGAGAGAGAGAGCGAGTGAGAAAGGGAGAGAGCGAGTGAGAAAGGGAGAGAGAGAAAGAGAGAGGGGGGGGGGGGTGCGGGGCGGGCAGGAGAGAGAGAGAGAAATAGAGTGAGGAAGGGAGATAGAGGTGGAATGGGAAAGAAGATAATGGGAGAGTGATAGCGGGAAAAGTGAATTGCTAAGGAAATGAAAAATGTGGAGTGAGTTGAGAGGAAGAGGTTGATCATATCTGAGAGGTGGAGACTTGGTAGGGAGAAAGAAGGGGGAGAGAAAGAGAGAGAAATAGAGAGAAAGAGAGAGAGAGAGAAAGAATGAAAGAGAGAGAGAGAGAGAGAGAGAGAGAAAGAAAGAGAGAGAGAGAGAAAGAAAGAAAGAAAGAGAGAGAGGGAGAGAGAGAGAGAGAGAGTACTAGCAGCTCCTGACTGCAAAGGGCACTGACTGTGCAAGGTTTTCACTAGATGTATGCACACAGATAGCGTCCATGGCTGTTGAGCACAGAGCTGATTCATTTCAGGAGGTCTGAGGGCCGTTGATGTATGGGGCTTGAGTAGAGCGTGGAGCACCAGCCGTGTGCAAGTTGTTGCTGATGACACCAGAGCAGGTAAGGTGACAGCCGCAATTTATATGTACACTACCTGAGCATCCAAGCTAAGCAACATGGTAGTGGGACCTCGTGGAGTGGAGTGGGGAATGTACTGTATGTGTGTTATTGTAGCATTCAGAGAAGCCCTGCGGAGTGGGGAGTTTACTGCATTAGTCTAGCTACTAGGCTGTAATTGCTTTTATCTTATTACCATATTCTTCCGATTAAGCGCACATGCCCAAATAAGCGCACAGGGCATATTTTTCACGGTTAGAGTGGGAATGGCCAGCGCAAATGTCATGAAAAACTCGTAAAACTTCCCCCCAGAAGAAGTAAGAAAAAGCGAAATCACATACTTTTCCTCTGAATTAAGTGAGTCACGCAATAATATACACAGATACACCTCACTTTCTTAACATCTGAAATAATTGCTTCAGTGGCTATTAGTTTTCGTAGTCATTTTACTATATAAAAGATTTCTTTTTTTTTTGTTTCAAGTGGTATTGAAATCATGAATAACACAATACATGTATATTGATGTAAGCATTTAATTTCCTATTAGCTGAACTATTTTATTGAGGAAAACCGCTTGTACAAACATGTTTCAATCTTATACATACAACTGTGAACCAGGTTCTTAGTCAGCAGGATTTCTGGACATTCGAAAATATATAAAAGTCTCATCTTAGGACACCCAGATATTTTGGACATGAATTTCTAATATTGTCAATAGCAGATAATGTAATTTTGAATTTAACTTTCATTGTAAATACTTAGACATTATTCAAAGATTTTATAAATATTATTAACCTCTATGCTGCTGGTGGCTTATTTGGCTAATACAAAATGGTGCAAAATCCTAAGAAAAATGACTGAAACGGTCCATCACATGTGCACTTATCTTAGAGCACTTAGCAGAATCTTTGCATCCTAGTGCTTTGGACGGAAGTATCCTCAGCATTGGAAGGGTTAATAAGTAAATACTTATGGTTGTAGTGTGAAGATATCGTGGTCTCCTTTAATGTATTGGGCACCCACTTTCAAAAACCTGGCCAAGACTATGCTGTAGACAATAGTATATGCATGCGTATAAACATATGTACATTTAAATGTGCATGTTTGTAACATGCACATATAACATATGTATGTTTGCTTGGTTGTATGTATGTATGTATGTTAATGTGTGTGGGAGGGGGAGTGTGTAAGAGGATAGGTGTATGTATATATTACAATATTCTCACTTATGGAATTATGTATTTCTTTGTATTGCATTCCAGTTGTAATATATTAAGGCAATAATGCATGAGGCCAGTGGTGTGATATTTATTACAGTCTGAACCACTCTGGCATGTAATCCAGCATGTTGAAGTCCTCATGAGGTGAAACGATTTTCCACACGTTTGCTGAGATAAGATATTTTCCTCCGACCCTCCGAAAAACAAAGAGTGACCTGCAGGGAAATAAAGTTAGTGCTACACTAAAGCTTGAAATATGTTTTTTATGTAAAGCATATGAGTGTAAGTAAGAAAGAAACGTCTTGAAATTTAGCCTCAAACAGAATATCTTTTGATCCATTATTTCCTGTTCCAATATAAAATATAGCCTAATGCTGTAATAGTAGCTGGCAGGCCAAAACTAGATGTATTCCATAAAAGGTGACAGGGATTTGAAATGGCTAACCTTCTAGCTATGCTAGACTAGTAGAAATGGAAAAAATTTACCAGTTTAAGGCAACAAAATATTTTTTTGACTGTAATATCATGTAGCAAAAAGGATAAACAGAATATCACTTTAGGGACTGATTTATGCATTGCAGTGAAACTATCATAAGTTGAACACCTACACACCTAAACTATTAGAAAGTCAGTGGACAGATGTTTTTAGACCATAAAGTCAAATAAACTCCTTTCGAAATAGCAATGTTTTCAGCTGTTTCTTGAAGTTTTGCTCACTATCAGGGAGCTCATTCCAAAGGCTTGGTGCATAGGCATAGAATAGCTATGGGGCTACCTTGTATGTTGAGTCCTGTTATTGGGATCGTGTAGATGTTCAACTTAGGGAGGTGATGGTGCAAAAACCGTTCCCCCTTACCTTCCATGTTGGACGGTCTCTCCTCGGTCATTCAGAAGCCTGTACTTGTATAAAGTCCATGGTCGCTCGTAAGTCCCTCTATATTCTTTGTCATAAATTTCCCAAATCGTTGCATCATAATTCTCCTCGTACCTGTTACTTATCTTTTCAAAGATGCCATACATTTCTGGAAATAAAAATGCAGAATTTCTAAGAAAATAACAGTAATTTTAGAATTTTATCCTATTTCATTTATGTATGTTACAGTCTAATATGTAGAAAGTATATATATATATATATATATATATATATATATATATATATATATATATATATATATATATATATATATATATATATATATATAAATATGTGTATATGCAAACAAACACAATTTCATGCAATTATAAGGATGACCCTACCATCAAATCCAAATGTTGTTTGTCTGCGTGAATAGCCTGGCGGACTTATTATGACGTCAAAGGTCATATGCTCACTTAGCTCATTTAGTGAAAACTTTCCAAAAGCTCCATGGAACCACCCCTCAATTTCTTTCAGTTCGGCTTTAAGACCTGAAAAGAGAATATGAATATTGCTTTCTTGGTGAAAGTCTTCATTGCCCACCACAAGGAAAGCAACTTTTCTTTGAGGGTTTAAGGTGATCTGAATCTCACCATCTTAGTTTGAGAATTCAATTTTTAAATTATTTTTTAAATTAATTTTTTTTTTTTTTTATTGTTTTGGGGGATTATTTTTTTTTTCATCACATTTATGCCAATTGTGGCTAATTCGTGACTAGCCAGTTTTATAGTAAGATTGAGAATCTACATTGTATGCTGCACTGAAAATTAGCACTTCTATACAATCTCACTAATGTGGACCAGCATGGCTTGTACTACTGCTAAATCTTGATAACACTTGCTATGATCGTGTTTTGGAAAAGAAATACCCAATACATGGCCAAAAAAACATTTCCTTGAGCAAGATATACAGAAAACCAAGCTCTCATGAAAAAAACAAGGAGCAAGCAGTAGTGTAAGGTAACAGAAATCTGAGTAGAATTATAAACTAATTGGGATAATTGCTAAGGTAGTCGCAAGGTGTTAAATATATATTGAAAAATGGAATGAGAACTGACCTTCCATGACTCTATACCTTGTGTCCCACCCCATTTTGTCAGTTGAAGTGTCTCGGTGAAGCTGCTACTGTCTGTTTCTCTCCAGGGTTGTGCCAAGACTGAGCAGAGAACGTACCGAGTTCTAGGGTAGTTGAATACCATACTATTGTTTTTATTATTGATCTGTTTTGTACTGATAAGAATGCAGAGGAAACATGCTATTTATCAAATGTCACCAGTTGACAGACATAAAAAAACAACCACAAACAAAATGAACTCAGGCTATTCTATGTGTAGGTTATCTATAATATTGTTTTTTAATGGAAGGTCAATGGCCAAACAATCCTACTAAGAGAAAGACTGCCATACAACTGTTATTGATTACATGTATACCATTAAAATGACAATAACTTAAAACTTCTCTCTCTCTCTCTCCCTCCAAGTTTATAGAAAATCCTTTTATACAATAAAATTTCCCTCAAGCATATGCTTATCGAACCAAACAATGATAAATGCATACAATGAAGATTAACTCGTATTTTTACAACTGTTGTTATAAATGGCAAAGTATGTTCATTATTTATAGCCAGATTAGGGAGAAGATTTAATCATCTAGGGGAATTGTTTTCATAATAAAACAGACAACATACACTGTCTTGAGAATACCCTTTAATTTGCAATAAATTGTACATTAGGTATGGGTTGTGTCATTTATTTCTTTTACGATCTGTACACCTCTGGCAAATAATCAAATACATTAAACCTCTCTTGATTTGAAATTATTCTCCATACATATATGTTGATAAGAAGTTCTGCTTCAACCCATTGTTAAGCAGTAAACGAATCTGAAGAGAGAAACAAAAACTTTTCATTTCATGGATGTTTTCATGATATTGTAAAAATGGATTGCCGAAGTTATTTTGAGATCTTGTAGTATATTTTAAAATTTTCATTTCATTGCAAAGATTTGGACACTATTCAAAGTTTTTTTTTAGATTGTATCAATATGAAATATACTTATTATTGTATTGTGAAGAAATTGTGATCATCTTTAATGTATTGGGCACCAACTTTCAAAAACCTGGCGGATGCCCTGCTGTGAAAAATAATAATAGATCTTTTTCCATGTATGCATTTGTGCATGCGTACACACATATGTGCATTCAAATGAGCAGGTTTGTAATTATGTTTATATGTTACATTGTATTTATGGTATGATATTTACTACAGTCTGAACCCCTCTGGCATGTAATCCAGTATGTTGAAGTCTTCTTGAGGTGAAACGATTTTCCACACGTTTCCTGAGACACGCAAAACTCCTCCGACCCTTCGAAAGGTGTAAAATTCTCTGCCGGGAAAAAAGTAAATTAGTGCTACAGCATGAAATATCTGAATTTTTTCTGTGAAGCATTTAAATGTAAGTGAGAGAGAAACATCTACTAACTCAGCATTGAACAGGACATCTCTTGATCCGTTATAGCCATACACAACTTACAATATTCCAGTATAATACAACAAATATTTCATTTCCTCTGTAATATGATAGCAAATAGCATAAACTGAATATCACTTTTTGGACTTATTTATGCCTACACATCTTAACTATTCCATGTATTCCTTTAAAGGACAATTTCACCATGAATAAAACAGAGGCCCAAATAGTTTCTTATGGTATTCTCTACTTAAATCCAAGTTCCCACCAGTGCCTACCTTCATTCAAGAAGTATATTGCCGTTTAAACACCTAACAGACACAAAATGGTGGCACTGGGGGTGGCCATTTTAGCCTGTTAATGGCTTATCTCTGGCTGCTTGTGCAACTAAGTCATTAGCAGCTACCTTACTGCTAATGACTAAATAGTTGCACCAACAGCCAGAGATAAGCCATTAACAGGCTAAAATGGCTGCCCCCAGTGCCTCCATTTTGTGTCTGTTAGGAGGTGTTTAAACGCCAATATACTTCTTGTTTGTATATTGAATTTTAGCAAGGAGTTAGTTGACAAACAGATATGGTGTTAAAGCTGTTCCTCCTTACCTCCCATGTTGGACGGTCTCTCCTCGGTCATTCAGAAGCTTGTATGTTTGTAAAATCCATGGACGATCATAAGTCCCTCCATACTCTTCTCCTCCCATTACGTAAATCGCTGCATCATCAGTCTCGTTTAACGTGTTAGCTATGTTAACCACTATCTCTTGCATTGCTGGAAATAAAAGTCAAGTGACTCACAATGTGGAATTTTTAAGAAAATCAAAATATTGTAGAATTTCACTTGTATGGTCACAACGTAATATGGTCATTTTGCCTCGCAGTTTTCCCTTTCCCTTTGCATATTTGAATACTTCGTTTTCTTTTTCTGTGCCTTTCTACTCATGTATTTTTCCGTTCATTCTGAACTAACTGATACAAGTGTATGTATATATATATATATATATATATATATATATATATATATATATATATATATATATATATATATATGTATATATATATATATATATATAAATATATATATGTATATATATATATATATATATATATATATATGTATACATATATATATATATATATATATGTATATATATATATATATGTATATATATATATATATATATATATATATATATATATATATATATATATATATATATATATATATATATATATATATATATATATATATAAGTACACATTCCAATATACACAATGTCTTCCAAATATGAGGTTGACCTTACCATCTAATCCAAATGTTGCTTGTCTGCGTGAATAGCCTGGTGGACACATCCTGATGTCGAAGGTCACTCGCTCACTTAGCTCATTTGGTGTATAGTTTCCAAAAGCACTGACTAACCAATCCCTGAGTTCTCTAAGTTCTGCTCTAAGACCTGGAAAGAGAATTTGCATATTGCTTTTGAGGTGAATGTCTTCATTGTCCACAACTATGAAAGTGGCTTTTCCTTTAAGGTTTGAGTTCATCTGAATGTAAGGTTAAGAATGTACATTGTACTTAGAATAAGCACTTTGCAATCTCATTAGGGTGGAGTAGCATGGCTAGTGCTGTTGTGAAACCTTTAACACTTGCTAGAGTCAGGTTTTGGAAAAGAAATACCCAATAAATGACATATAAAACATTTCCTTAAGCCTGCAGATGAACGGAAAACCTCGCTTTCCTCAGGAAAAAGCAGGGACCTAGAAGTGTTAGGTAACCGAAATCTGAGTAGAAATAGAAATTAATTGGGACAACCTCTTTTGTCAGCAATACATAAAAGAATCTAGGGTAATCACAAGGTTTTCTGTCTATATAGAAATATGAAATGAGAACTGACCTTCTTCCATGACTCCATATTTTGTCTCCCACCCCATTTTGTCAGTTGAAGTGTCTCAGTGAAGCTGCTACTCTCTGTTTCCCTCCAGGGTTGTGCCAAGACTGATCAGAGAACAAAAACTATAAGTTCTAGTGTAATTGAATTGTGCATATTTTTTTTGATCTGTTATATACAGATAAAAAATGCAGAGGATATAGCATATTTATCAGATGTCACCAGTTGGCAGCATTGAAAAAAAATATCCACAATACAAACACGTATTAAGCGAAATTTACTGAACTTACCAGCAAGAAGGGCATCTATAATATAGTGCTTTTGAAGGGGAGGTCAAATGCCGGAAGAGAAACAGTACACCATTAAAATGACAATTATTGCTTTCTCTCAAATCTCTCTCTCTCTCTCTCTCTCTCTCTCTCTCTCTCGCACCAAATTTATATATAAAAATAAGTCTTTTTACAAAAAGAATTTGCATCAAGCATATGCTCATCTAGCAAAACAATTAGTAAAGTATACAATGAAGATCTATTAATCTTTCCACAACTGGTATTAACATGAAAAAGTATGTTCATTATTTAAAGCCCGATTTTAAAAGGAATTTAATCATTTAGAGGAATCGTTTGAATAATAGTACAGACAACATACACAGTTCCTTTGTTTATTGTACAACAGGTACACCTTTGGCAAATATTCAAATACATAAAACTGTTAAGAAGTTCTCCACCAATCTTTCGGGTGGTAAAAAAGTCTGAAGATATATGAAAAAAATTAAGGGATATTTTTTATGGCATTGTCAAAAATGTATTGCTGATTTTATTTTGAGATCAGGAAGTATTTTCTAACATTTTCATTTCATTCTGAACACTTTGAGATTTTTAAATTTTTTATTAATAAATATGTTGTGGTCTTCTTTAATGTATATGGGGCCCTTTTCAAAAACCTAGCCGAGACATATACTTATGGTTGTAGTGTGAGGATATTTTGTTCTCCTTTAATGTGTTGGCTACCCACTTTTTAAAGTTGGCCAAGACCCTGCTGTGAACACGAATAATAATCTCTTCCTTTTCGTGCATTTATGAATTCATACAATGATATGCACCTTCAAATGTGCATGTTTGTAACTATGTATGTCCGCATATATGTGTTACATTGTACTTTATGTATGAGCTATATTGTATATATGTGTGTATGTATGTATGTATGTGAGTTAATGTGGGTAGGAGGGGGAGTGTCTAAGTGGATAGGTGATGTGTATATTCCAATACACTTAAAGAAATGATGTAATTCTTTGTAGTGCTTTCCAGTTGTAATGTATGACTGCAACATGGGGCCAGTGGTGGGATATTCACTAGAGTCTGAACCCCTCTGGCATATAATCCAGTATGTTGAAGTCCTCTTGGGGTGAAACGATTTTCCACACGTCTGCTGAGATACGCAATACTCCTCCGACCCTTCGAAAAGTTAAAAGTACTCTGCAGAAAAATAAATACAGTGGCGTTACAGCATGGAATATCAGAAGTTTTAAATGTGAAGCATTTGCATGTAAGAAAGAAAGAATCATCTATATATTCATTCTAGAACAGGATATCTTTTGATCCATTATTTCCCGTGCCAATTTACAATATATTGTATTGCTGTAATTGTAGCTTGCAGGCCAAAACTAGGTGTACTCCAATAGGTTTGTATGTATGTATGTATGTATGTATATATATGGAACGGTGTTAGTTCAGAGAAATAGTGATGGTGTAAGAGCCATTCTAACATACCTTCCATGTTGGACAGTCTCTCCGCGGTCATTCAGAAGCCTGTAATTGTGTAAATTCCATGGGCGATCGTACGTCCCTCCATACTCCTCGTTTTCCATTATCGAAATCAAGGCATCAGTCTCACTGTACCTGTTTACCAACTTATCAACAATGTCGTACATTGCTGGAAATAAAAGTGAAAAATTTCTATGAAAAATCAAAAGAATTGTAGAATATTATCGTATTTCATATTTGGATGGTCATAGCGTAAAATGCAAAATGTGCCTTGGCTTACCTCGTCAGTGCTTTTTAAAGTATCAATTGACCATTATTTTACTAGGATTTTATGGCATTAATGATCTTTTTGTGCTGGTGTGCCTTAAAGCAACCACTTCTTCATTCATTTATTCCATTCATATTGAATGTATCAGGCAGTGTTACGAATACATATATATATATATATATATATATATATATATATATATATATATATATATATATATAGATATATATATATATACATTTATGCTTATATATACACATATATTTATTTATATATATATATGTTTATATATATATATATATATATTTTTTATATATAAATATATATATATATATATATATATATATATATAGAGAGAGAGAGAGAGAGAGAGAGATTTATATATATATATATATATATATATATATATATATATATATATATATATATATACATATATATACATATTTACACGTATATATACCATCCAATCCAAATGTTGCTTGTCTGCGTGAATAGCCTGGTGGACTCATCATGATATCAAAGGTCAATCGCTCACTTAGCTCATTCGGTGAATACTTTCCCAAAGCACTCCTTAACCACCCCATGATCTCTTTAAGTTCTGCTTTTAGTCCTGAAAAGAGAATATATATATATATATATATATATATATATATATATATATATATATATATATATATATTATATATATATATATATATATATATATTTATATATATATATATATGTATATATATATATATATGTATATATATATATATATATATATATATATATATATATATATATATATAAATAAGTATGTGGAAATGTCCTTCAATGCGACCAGTTAAGAGCATCCTTAACATCAGCCTGACCGTTCAATCAGTCAAAACGAATATATAATAACACAAATAAAACTAATTTTGTTTAAACATTTATTTTAAATTCTGAATTATTTAAATGTTAATTCAATACTTGTAAATGCATGATAACGTGGTGTTTGTTCTTTATAATTTTCAAAGAAACGTTTTGGTTTCATTCATAGTAAAACAATCTTAGTTTACCACTGTCACTTATACCACTGCTGCCCCAGTATAAACGTGATAATTATTTCTGAATAGCTGACCCCCAGAGATTGTTTTCAAACTGATGACAACCTGTGGCCCCACTTCCAGTTGTTTTGGCTGACTAATGAGTGGGGCACAAACGTCCATGTTTACCATGAAGACCCAAAACTAGCTCAAATAGATGCTGGGTTGGCATGGCAGAGTCAAGTGGTTGAGTTGTGGGAGCCACTGGGAGGTCAAAAGTCTCGCATTTGATTATCCCATGCATCCCGCCACCCATGGTTCATTCTCTTTTGGTGGTGGTATCGGTCCAGTGGACCTTTTATGGGAGCTACTTTATCGGTCCTTTGACTTCATCAGTTTGGTTTGTCCGCGGACCGATGCTAAGTTACGACCTTTTCTCTTAGGGTTTATTTTACCTGGATAAGAACATGCGAATGTAAATTGTACTAGCTTAGAATAAGCACTTGTTTACAATCTCATTAGTGTGGCTAATGCTATTGTGAATTCTGATAGCACTTGCTAGGGTCCCATTTTAGAAAAGATATACTTAATAATTGGCTAACAAAACATTTCCTTACGCTGGATATACAGGAAACCTTGATTTCCTTTAGAAAAAACAGGGACCAAGCAAAAGTGTTAGGTAGCTGAAATCTCAGTTGAATTAGAAATTAATTGGGACAACTGGTTTCGTCAGGAATGCGTAAAAAATCTATAGTTGCAAGGTGTTCTGTATGTATGGAAATATGACATTATTACCAACCTTCTTCCATGACTCCACATTTTGTCTTCTGCCTCATTTTGTCAGTTGAAGTGTCTCAGTGAAGCTGCATGCTACTGTCTGTTTCTCTCCAGGGTTGTGCCAAGAATGATCAGAGAACAAAACTAGGGTAATTTAATTGATCTGTTGTTTATAGATAAGAATGCAGCGGATATATGTCACCAGTTACCAGCCATGGCAAAAATCCAAAAATCCAAACAAATAAATTGACCCAACAAACCAGCATATAGGTTATCTATAATAGTGTTTTAGAAGGGGATTTCAAATGCCTGAACAGTCTATTGAGAGAAACAATGTCATACAGCTGTTTGTATGACAAAAACTATTGCAAGTGCACCATTAAAATGACAATTAACAGTTCTCCACTCCCCCCCCCCCCCATCTTCAATCTCTCTCTCTCTCTCTCTCTCTCTCTGGGTCTCTGTCCCTCTCAATCTCTTTGTCTCACTCTTGCCAAATTGATAGACAAATCTTTTATATATATAATGATATATGCCTCAAGCATATGCTCATCTAGGAAAACAATGATTAAAGCATACACTGGAGGTTAACTCATATTTCCACAACTTCTGTTAAAATGACAAAGTATGTTCATTATATAAAGCCTGACTTTAAAGTGGATAATTTAGGGTGATTGTTTTCATAAAAATACAGAGATCCAATATCTTGAGAAAACCCTTTACTTCGCAATAAATTGTACATTAGGTTTGAATTAGATCTTTTATTTCTAGGTACATGGATAGTTCTCCATCAACCCTTGGTGGTAGAAAATCTGAAGAGAAACAAAAAGATTCTTTCAGGGATATTTCTATGACATTGTTGAAAATATGTTACTGAAATTATTTTGAGATAAGGAAGTATATTTTTAAATTTTCATTTCATTTTAAAAACTTAGACATTATCTAAAGGGTTTGTAGATTTTATTAATATGTGAATATATACACATGGTTGTAGTGCGAAGATATTTTGGTCTCCTTTAACGTGTATTCAAAACCTAGCCAAGACCCTTTCGGTGACCAATAGTATTGGATCTCTATCCATGCATGCATTTATGCATGCCTACAAACATATGTACATTCAAACAAGTTTATAACTATGTCCGCACATATGAATGTATGTAATAATGTATGTATGTATGTTACATTGTATTATGTATGTACGTATGTGTGTTAATGTGGGTGGGAGGGGGAGTGCTTTGGTCAATAGCTGTATGTGTTTATTACAATGCACTTAAGGAAATTATGTACTTCTCTGCATTACCTTCCAGTTGTAATGTATTCAGGCAACGCTGAGCCAGTAGTATGATATTCACTACCATATGAACCACTCTGGCATGTAATCCAGCATGTTGAAGTCCTCTTGAGGTGAAACGATTTTCCACACAATTGCTGAGAAACGCAATTCTCCTTCGATCCTTCGAAAAGTGAATAATTCTCTGCAGGGAAATAAGTAAAGAAGTGCCACAGCATGAGATATCTGAAGATGTTTATGTGAAGCATTTGAATGTAAGTAAAAAAGAAATATATTCAAATTCAGCCTGGAACACGATATCTTGTTATCAAGAACTTCCTGTTTCAATATGCAATACAGGGTAATTCTATAATAGTATTCGGCAGGCCATAACTAGTTGTATTCCAAAAGGCATATGACAGTTATTTGAAACTTTCAGCCATACAAAACTTTTTTAAATTTTAAAATCATTTATGTTCAGTCCACATGCATGTCAACAGTGTACAAAGTAGGTAAGATGTGCATAATATGATACAGTTGTCATAAGATGTATTCAAGTTACAAACATATTTTGTTATGGTATGTAATACATAGTAGTTTCCCAAGAGAGGTTCTCATTTCTCATAAGTTCCTTGTATTAACGAAAAAACTTTTTCAAAAGTTTCATTCTTGCCTCTTATATTGAATATGTACTTCTCTTAGAAAAAAAATCAACTCATTCTTGAACTTGTTGAAATGGAGAAAATGTTCCAGTGTAAGCCAAAGAAATATTTTATTGACTCTGTAATGTAATATAATAGCAAAAAAGGATAAGCAAAACATCACTTCTAGGGCTGATCTATGCATTGCAGAGAAACCCTGCTGCCAATCATCTAGCAATTGATCTAAACACATGTGCAGTGGCTAGCCAGATACATTGATGGCAATTGCACGTGTGTGACTGACAGGTGGTCGGGATTATTGGGTGGTAAGCGGTACCTTTTCACTAAGGTAAATAATATTGGCGGCATGGAAAACCATGTACACAACTTTGATTATTAATCAGTCATCGGTCATTAAGATAGACCGGTGATCGACTTGGAAAATCTTGACCGATTCCAAACACTAATAATGATAATAATTGATATTTGATAGAGCGCCCTTTCCACCTTTAATGTTTAAAAGCGCAGGTATCTTGTATGTCCATTCCTGTTATTATGATTGTGTAGATTTTCAACAAGGTGTTAGTTTACAAATTAACAGTGATGGTGTAAAAGCTGTTCCCACTTACCTTCCTTGTTGGACAGTCTCTCCTCGGTCGTTCTCAAACCTGTACTTGAGTAAATTCCATGGTTGATCATAAGTCCCTCCATACTCATCCTCATCCACTACGTAATTTGTTGCGTCATCAGTCTCTTCAAACTTGTTACACATATTTTCAAAAATATCGCACATTGCTGGAAATAGAAAGCAAGTGGCTCACAATGTGGAATTTCTAAGAAAACCAAAATATTGTAAAATTTTATCTGATTTCATATTTGGACGGTGACAGCGTAACATCGAAAGTGTGACCAACAGTTTGCATATTTGAATACTTTACATATTTTCAGTGCTTTTGTGTCGTTTCTATCGGTATTGAAGGGACATTTTTCTTTCAAGATTTTATGGCAGCCATGACCTTTGTGTGCCTATGCACCTCAAAGTATTACCTTTTCTTCATAAAATTATTCCCTTCACTCTGAATTTAGTCACATAAGTTTTAATATATATATATATATATATATATATATATATATATATATATATATATATATGTATATATATATATATATGTATATATATATATATATGTATATATATATATTTATATTTATATATGTATATGTATTATATGCATATATATATATATATATATATATATACTTGCAAATACACAATTGCTTGCAAATATGAGGTTGACCCTACCATTTATCCCAAATGTTGCTTGTCTGCGTGAATAGCCTGGTGGAATCATCATGATGTTAAAGGTTGTTCGCTCCATTAGCTCTTTTGGTGAATACTTTCCGAAAGATCTCGCAATCCATCCCTTGAGTTCTTCAAGTTCTGCTTTAAAACCTGAAAAGAGAATATGAATATTGCTTTCTCGGTGAATGTCTTCTTTGCCCACCACAAGGAAAGCTACTTTTCTTTTAGGGTTTAAGTTGATCTGAATCTCACCATCTAAGGGTTAGAATGTACAGTGTTCATTGTGTGCAGCACGTAAAATAGTCACTTTTTTACAATCTCATTACTGTGGACTAGTGTGGCTAGTGCTATTGGTAAATCCACAGAACACTTGCTACATTCATGCTATGAATATGGAAAAGAAATTCCCAATAATTGGCCTACAAAACATATCCTTAAGCTGGATATAAAGAAAACCTTGCCTTCCTTGAAGAAAAAACAGGTACTAAGCACAAGAAACGTGAGGTAACCAAAATTTGGGTAGAAATAGAAATTAATTTGGACAACTACTTTTGTCAGGGATAGATAAAAAAATCTAAGGTAGCGTGAGGTTTTCTGTATATATGGAAATATGAAATGAGAACCGACCTTCTTCCATGACTCCATATTTTGTCGCTCGCCCCATTTTGTCAGTTGAAGTGTCTCAGTGAAGCTGCTACTCTCTGTTTCCTTCCAGGGTTGTGCCAAGACTGAGCAGAGAACAAACAAGTTCTAGGGTAGTTGAATAACATACAAGTGTTTTTTATTATTGATCTGTTGTGTACCGATAAGAATGCAGAGGATATATGCTATCTATCAAATGTCACCAGTAGGATGTAATGAAAAAAGTATATACAAATAAAAACAATTAGATTGAAATCAACCCAGTGTGTAGGTTATGTATCATATTGTTTTTGAGGGGGAGGTACACCATTAAAATGACAATTTACACTTCCTCTCTCTCTCTCAATCTCTCTCTCTCAATCTCTTTCTCTCTCTTGCCAAACTTATAGAAAAATCTTTTATACAATAATATATGCCTCAAGCATATGCTCATCTACCAAGACATAATGATTAAAGCATACAATGAAGATCAACTCATATTTCCACAACTTAAAATGGCGAAGTATGTTCATTATTTAAAGCCTGACTTTAAAGTGGATATAATTATTTAGGGGAATTGTTTTCATAGAAATACAGACAATATCCAATATCTTGAGAAAACCCTTTAATTCGCAATAAATTGTACATTAGGTTTGGATTAGATCTTTTACTTCTTTTACGGTAGGTACACCTCTGTCAGAGAGTTCTCCATCAACCCTTAGGGTGGTAGAAAATCTGAAGAGAAACAAAAAGATTCTTTCAGGGATATTTCTATGACATTGTTAAATGTATTGCTGAAGTTATTTCGAGATTAGGAACTATATTGTTAAGTTTTCATTTCATTCTAAACACTTAGACATTATTTAAAGGGTTTTTCGATTTTCTTAATATGTTAATATGTACACATGGTTGTAGTGCGAAGATATATTGGTCTCCTTTACATGTAATGTATATTCAAAAACCTAGCCAAGACCCTTTCGGTGAACAATAGTAATGGATCTCTATCCATGCATGTATTTATGCATGCTTACAAACATATGTACATTCAAATAAGTTTATAACTATGTCCGCACATATGAATGTATGTAATAATGTATGTATGTATGTTACATTGTATTATATATGTACGTATGTGTGTTAATGTGGGTGGGACGGCGAGTGCTTTGGTCAATAGGTGTATGTGTTTATTACAATGCACTTTAGGAAATTATGTACTTCTCTGCATTACCTTCCAGTTGTAATGTATTAAAGCAACGCTGAGCCAGTAGTATGATATTCACTACCATATGAACCACTCAGGCATGTAATCCAGCATGTTGATGTCCTCTTGAGGTGAAGCGGTCTTGCACACAATTGCTGATAAACGCAATACTCCTCCGATCCTTCGAAAAGTGAATAATTCTCTGCAGGGAAATAAGTAAAGTCCAGCATGAAATATCTGAAGTTATCTATGTGAAGCATTTGTAAAGTAAAAAAAGAAACATCTTCAAATTCAGCCTGGAAAACATCTTTTTATCCAGAATTTCATTATACAATACAGCATATTTTTATAATAGCCTGACAGCCAAATGGCTACGAGGCTACCTCAAATGTCAAGTCCTGTTATCGATATCCTGTTACCATTTTAGAACTAGCCAAATGGCTACACAACAGGGCTACTTTGTATGTCAAGTCCTGTTATCGGACTAGCCTGACAGCCATTTTGGCAATTATTAGTAGCCAATGGCTACAGGGATATCTTGTATGTCTAGTCCTGTTATTGTGAGCTTGTAGATGTTCAACTTTGGGAGGTGTTAGTTGACAAACAGTGATGGTGTAAAAGCTGTTCCCCCTTACCTTCCATGTTGGACAGTCTCTCCTCGGTCATTCAGAAGCCTGTACTTGTGTGAACTCCATGGTCGATCATAAGTCCCTCCATACTCATCACCTTCCATTACATAGATCGTTGCATCATCGGTCTCTTCGCACTTGTTTAAATTTTCAAAGATTTCGAACATTGCTGGAAGTAGAAATCATTTTTCTCATAATGTGGAATTTCTCGAAAAAACTGAAATTTGTTGAACTCTGTCTCCATATTTGGATTGTCACAGTGCTATATGCAAAATGTGCCTCATAGTTTTTCTTTTGCACATTTAAATACTTCGCTTAACCCTTGTCATGCTAGACCCCCATATGGGAGAACCTATCCCCTGGGACCAGGGATATTGTCGGTCTACCCACCAAATCAGAAGGATTTCATATTTTTCTATAACTGTTTCAATAATGTGCTTCACAAACTGAAATAGAAACATAGTACAATGTAAAACCTTGATCGACCTATGTAGTTTTTATTTTGTTAAGTGCAAGGGTGCCCAGAGACCAGATACAACCAGTGTTGGTCACACAGGCAAGATATGTAGCACCGGATAAATCCGGTGTTAGCAAGGGCAGGGTTAATGTGTCAGTATTAAAGGTCCTTTTTTTTCCTCAAGATTTTATGGCAATCATGACCTTAGTATGTTGATGCGCCTCCAAGGAACCATTTCTTCATGTAATTATTCCATTTATTCTGAATTTAGTGATAAAGTGTTAATGTATATATATATATATATATATATATATATATATATATATATATATATATATATATATAGTCAGACATACACAATTGCATGCAAATATGAGGTTGACCCTACCATCCAATCCAAATGTTGCTTTTCTACGTGAATAGCCTGGTGGACGCAACATGATGTCAAAGGTCACTCGCTCACTTAGCTCATTTGCTGTATAGTTTCCCATAGCGCGCATTGCCCACTCCTTGATTTCTCTTATTTCTGCTTTAAGACCTGAAAAGAGAATATGCATTTTGCTTTTTAGTGAATGTATTCGTAACCCACCACAAGATAAGCAACTTCTCTTTTGAGGTAATTCATCAATAAGCATCAGAATATACAGTGAAGATTGTATGGTAAGCAACTTTTCTTTTAGGCAATACAGAGAAGTACAAGACTTTAGTATAATCTCACTATCTAAGCGTCAGAATATACAGTTTACATTGTATGCAGCACTTGGAATAGTCACTTTTTTGCCATCTCATTAGTGTGTATTAGTATGGCTAGTTCGATTGTTAAATCCACAGAACACTTGCTCTGGCCAGAATTTGGCTAAGAAATTCCCAATAATTGGCCAATAAAACATTTCATTGAGCTGGATACAAAGAAAACCTTGCTTTCCTCTGGGAAAAAGGTACCAAGCAGAAATGTGAGGTAACCAAAATTTATTTGGGTAGAAATAGAAATTAATTTGGACAACCACTTTGTAAGAGATACATAAAAAAATCTAAGATAGCGTGAGGTTTTCTGTATATACAGACATTTAAAATGAGAACTCACCTTCTCCCATGACTCCATACTTTGTGTCCCGCCCCATTTTGTCAGGTGAAGATTTTCGGTAAAGTTGCGTCTCTCTGTTTCTCTCCAGGGTTGTGCCAACACTAATCATAGAACAAAACAAGTTCTAGGTTATTTGAATACCATACAATTGCTCGCACTATTAATCTGTTGTGTAAAGATAATAATGCTCAGGATATATGCTATGTATCATATGTCACCAGTAGGGTGTAATGAAAAAAGTGTATACAAATACAAACAATTTATAATACTGTATTCGCCAGATTAAGCGCACCGTGTTGGTGCAAGTTGGGAAATTTTTCTGTAGCAGGGGTTTTGTCAAACATTTGTATGACCGCACTTCCCAATTAGTGCCGATCGGGGTGTTACAAGGCAAGAGGAAAAGGTATGTGATTTGGTTTGGGTTACTTCTGGGGGGAAATTTAACACGAGGAGACGATCTTTGGCGCTTCCTGGTCCCCCCAAATTGGCGAAAAATAGGGGGGGGGGTGCACTTATTCAAGAGAGTGCGCTTAATCGGGCGAATACGGTAGATTGAAATAGACCCTGGCCAACCTGTGTGTAGGTTATTTATCAATTGTTTTTGAGCGGGAGGTCAAATGCCAGAAGAGTCTAATTAGAGAAACAATGTCATACATCTGTTTGTATGGCAAAAACTATTACAAGTACACCATTAAAATGACAATTTACACCTACCCTCTCTGTCTCTCTCTCTCACTCTCTCTCCAAATCTATAGAGAAATCTTTTATATAATAAACTATGCCTCAAGCGTATGCTCTTCTAGCAAAACATAGTGATTAAAGCATACAATGAAGATCAACTCCTATTTCCACAACTGGTGTAAAAATGGCAAAGTATGTTCATTATTTAAAGCCTGACTTTGAAGTGGATATAATTATTTAGGGGAATTGTTTTCATAAAAATACAGACAATATCCAATATCTTGAGAAAACCCTTTAATTCGCAATAAATTGTACATTAGGTTTGGATTAGATCTTTTATTTCTTTATGGTAGGTACACCTCTGTCAGAGAGTTCTCCATCAACCCTTAGGGTGGTAGAAAATCTGAAGAGAAACAAAAAGATTCTTTCAGGGATATTTCTATGACATTGTTAAATGTATTGCTGAAGTTATTTCGAGATTAGGAACTATATTGTTAAGTTTTCATTTCATTCTAAACACTTAGACATTATTTAAAGGGTTTTTCGATTTTCTTAATATGTTAATATGTACACATGGTAGTGCGAAGATATATTGGTCTCCTTTACATGTAATGTATATTCAAAAACCTAGCCAAGACCCTTTCGGTGAACAATAGTAATGGATCTCTATCCATGCATGTATTTTTGCATGCCTACAAACATATGTACATTCAAACAAGTTTATAACTATGTCCGCACATATGAATGTATGTAATAATGTATGTATGTATGTTACATCGTATTATGTATGTACGTATGTGTGTTAATGTGGGTGGGACGGCGAGTGCTTTGGTCAATAGGTGTATGTGTTTATTACAATGCACTTTAGGAAATTATGTACTTCTCTGCATTACCTTCTAGTTGTAATGTATTAAAGCAACGCTGAGCCAGTAGTATGATATTCACTACCATGTGAACCACTCAGGCATGTAATCCAGCATGTTGATGTCCTCTTGAGGTGGAACGGTTTTCCACACAATTGCTGAGAAACGCAATACTCCTTCGATCCTTCGAAAAGTGAAGAATTCTCTGCAGGGAAATAAGTAAAGTAGTGCTACAGCATGAAATATCTGAAGTTATCTATGTGAATCATTTGAATGTAAGTAAAAAAAGAAACTTCTTCAAATTCAGCCTGGAAAACTTCTTTTTATCCAGAATTTCATTATACAATACAGCGTATTTCTATAATAGCCTGACAGCCAATTTTGCCAAATGGCTACGGGGCTACCTCTAATGTCAAATCCTGTTATCGGAATAGCCTGACAGCCATTTTGGCAATTATTAGTAGCCAATGGCTACAGGGATATCTTGTATGTCTAGTCCTGTTATTGTGAGCTTGTAGATGTTCAACTTTGGGAGGTGTTAGTTTACAATCAGGGATGATGTAAAAGCTGTTCCCCCTTACCTTCCATGATAGACGGTCTCTCTTCGGTCATTCAGAAACCTGAACTTGACTAAATTCCATGGTCGATCATAAGTCCCCCCATACTCGTCCTCATCCACTACGTAATATGTTGCATCATCAGTCTCTTTAAACCTGTTACATATTTTTTCAACAAGTTCCCACAGTGCTGGAAATAGAAAGCAAGCGGCTCACAGTGGAATTTCTATGTGAACCAAAATATTGTAAAATTTTATCTGATTTTTTATCTGATATTTAGACAGTCACAGCATAATATGCAAAATGTGCCTCACAGTTTCCATCTTTGAATCCTTTGCATATTTTGTCAGTGCTTTTGTCATTTTGATCTTTGATATTTTAGATACTAAATGACTTTTTTTCAAGATTTTATGGCAGTCATCACCTTTGTGTGCCTATGCGCCTCAAAGGAACTATTTCTTCATTAGATTATTCCATTCATTCTGAATTTAGTCATATAAGTTTTAATGTATATATATGTATGTGTATATATATATATATATATATATATATATATATATATATATATATATATATATATATATATATATATATATATGAATAAATCATATATATATATATATATATATATATATATATTATACCTATAGATATATTCGCACATACACAATTGCTTGCAAATATGAGTTTGAACCTACCATCCAATCCAAATGTCGCTTGTGCACGTGTATAGCCTGGTGGACTAAACATGATGTCAGAGGTCATTTTCTCCCTTCCCTCAGCTGGTCTATACTTTCCAAGAGCTGCCATTATCCATGCCTTCAGTTCCGCAGTATCTGCTATAAGGCCTGAATAGAGAATATGCATTTTGCTTTTTGGTGAATGTTGTCATTGCCCCCCACAAGGAAAGCAACTTTTCTTCTAGGGTTTCAGTTGATCTTAATCTTACCATCTAAGGGTGAGAATATACAG